>JAMBLF010000261.1:0-327957 GCA_030578115.1 Leucoptera coffeella
TTACTTCTCCAAAGAAAGCACTCCTAACGAATCGTACAAATACGACACAGAAAGTTCTAGAAGCGATGAATCTTTAAATTCCAAGCAAAAAATAGAAGTCAACAATAACATCAATAAAACAACTGAGATGAAATCGCAAGACATTTATGCACAGGATCCAATAGCGAAATCCAACGATATTATTACTGTGAAAGCTGTGCCGGTTTTACATCGCTCTGATGAAGATCTTTCAAGGGTGCAATTGCAAAATCTACACAATGAGCAAATAGTCAGAAGGGAGAAGAATAAAGGACCTAATATTGACACTAGTCGCCACACAATGGATTGCACAAACTGGGCAGACAGAATGCACAAATATCCGGATGTGTACACTCCTTTACCGTTTAGTAAGTACACACATATATTCACACCTCTATCCCCCACCGGAATAGGCAGAGACTCGCGATTGCCACTTGGAAAGATCTTGACAAATCTTTTATTTTAGTAAGTAAACCAACTAATGATAAACATGAAATGTACATTCTTGTTTCGAGGTTACCTTATTAGTTTTCGTATAAAAAGATATAGTAAAAAATAATTCGGTCAATTTGATGAGATTTCTCTTCTAATTAGATATGATTAGTCAAGAATCCAAGCTGTCGCAACTGTATATAATAATATTGAGAAGATTAAGGGTCATAAATTATTTGGGTTATTATTTTGGAATGTTCAGAAAACACGCACCGATTTATTTGTATCAAAATCTCAGCTTGTAAAAAACTTACGGAAGGCTCTTTGAAGCTATATAATAAACTAAATTTGATACATAGTGACCGTTTCTTTTCGTTAGTGTTGAAAGATATTAATCTCAATGCTGTCGATCGCTTAAAGAAAATTTATTGTAATCCCTTTACATGGAAAAAAAATATCGGCACTATATTACTTATTATTATTAGTACATTTCCAATTCAACTCGAAAAAAAACTCGAATTCTTTATTGTGCGCGTTGTTATTATCATTTAAGTAGGTCCAAGCAAAGTACTTGCAATTGAATATAATATAATATTTTAATGTAGGTACTCATTAATTACTCTTTAACCAATAGCGAAGGTAATAATCATATTTTATTTACAATTGTATTCACATTAAAAAAACTATAATAATTAATGCTATAATTACGCAAAAAGTCCTTAAAATTACAGTCACAATGTTGGATGGCCCAATCTTTACCTAAAGGTATAAATCATCGCCATTACAGAACAAGGTCCCAATAATACTGATAGTAAAGGGCCGTTACATAAGACAATTTACAAAACTTAACTCGTTGTAAGCCATCAAAACACGTGGTACAAGTCTCGTGAAAGTCACTATAGTTTTGGCGGGAGACTGTGAATAGAATGAAGTGAATGAAAGAAAGTTTTCGTTCGTCAATCTCCACGACTAGACGTCGCTACGGTTGTGTTGGCTTAGTGCGTTAATTCGTGTGCATTATGGGAATTTTGAAGCAAATTAAAAAGTTGAAAGACGTGTACGGTAAGGTTCTGTTTTCGTGCGTTTACTTTTATTTACGTTTAGCTGATTTCGTTTTCTATTTGATTGGAATATAATATTTTATAAAAGTCGCTTTCCTTAAGATTGAAAAAGTTATTTATCTCGTTATTTATATGTATATTGTAGACAAATATTGGTGTTTGTAGTTTCGTTTATAAATGTAACATAAAATAAATGCATTGTTATATAATTTACAGATCATTTATTTTATGCTGTTAACAACAAGAGAGTAGATTTCATTCATTTTAGATTTATATACCTCACTTATACCTTATTACTCATTAGGTAAATAAAGGTAAATTATTAGTGAGTTATATTCAGCAAATAAAATTAAAACCAAATATAAAATACATACAAACGTGTAACTTTGAACTACATTACTAAAATATCTAGCAAATTTTACTTAGCATACCTACTTACCTTACAGTTTCTAGCAAGTTAAGTTTCACTTTCAAAATGTTCTTGCGATAAACTTTTATTTCATGGATCGTTTCCGTTTTTTCTCGATCATGGCGAATCACCAATTATCTCCAATTTCGAGAGGCACTGATTGAAGAAACGATGATTGCGAGCGCTTTGTAGAATCATTTCCAACCTCCCAGTTTCATAATCAAGTTTTATACAACTTTGTTACGTTACAAACTAGTGAAGTGTCTTCAATTAAAAAGTTAACCTACATTATCATTAATATTACATGTTATTATTTCTTGTTGTATATGTGTAAGTGTGTGACATATTTCATTTAAGATTTTAAGTACTGCCGTGTATTTGATACGTCACTGAAAGGTTTCCTATTAGGATGACGTACATTGAAAATAAAAATAAACGAATCATAAACAATTCAAAAATACAACCTCCTTTCTGAATAACGAAACGAATTGTAACAATTAAGCATTTAATTATACATTTAGTGTTACGGAAACAACATACATAAGTATGTTTGTACCAACCATGGTTGTCAGTACATCACATGGTATACTTACGTGTTACAAAATATGTGGCTGAGCACGTGCCGCGAATGGCCGAGATGTGAAAGTTTAGTTTCTCCACGCCTTAAGGGCTTTTCTATAGGACTAGCACGGAGGCTACGTCATACTTGAGATATGTAAGCGAAGTTCATTTAATTATTGTTTTGTTTTACATTGAGAGAGAATTTGGACGGTTAGGAATATTTCTTCTATTACTTTTAAAGGTTTCAAATTAGACCAAATCGTAGATAGTAAATTGACATACATAAACATTGAAATGGATTATTGATTTATTAAATGGTAGTTTTCTGCGATTCATAATTATATTTTTTTAATGATTGATTTGTATTAGTTGTTTAGATCAACTACAATCTATTAAACTTAACAAACGCGACCTACTTTTTGGCCTAAAAGTTTAAACTAATTACGTACTATACGTAACTATTACGTTACATTATTCATTAAAGCTGATCACCTTCATATTTAATTAATCATTAAAGCATCCAACTACTCAATAGTGAAGCTTTTGTATATGTACCTATTACCGAAGTATTGTAACATTATTAATTAAAGATAAAGATGTAACATTCAACATTTAGAATGTCTTATTTTGTTAATGTACAAAAGATACATGTTAATTCAAATAATATAAAGGTTTCCTATTGAATAAAATATTATAATAATACACAAAGACCTTCGTGGAGTCTCGTATGTTATGTTAGGCCTACTTTTGAAACAAAAAACCTCAAAAGCCTACGGCTATTAGCCACGCATATCGAGTATATATGGAGAGGGTAATAACTAGTTATACATCAACCATGCTATGATGGACGTAGCTAGGAAATGAATGGTTGGGTTTTAAATAATAAAAAATAATTGGTTATTATAAAAGTAAGACAAGACAAGCCCAGTATTGAATACTAGACAATATTAAAAAGTCTTGTTATGTGTTCGTCATTGTAAAGACCATACTACTTATATTATATGTACTTATTGCCTAAATTATACATTTTTAATTAAGGTTTATTCTCGTATTCTTAGATCTTGGAAAATGAATCAAAGATTTAAGATTTCGAGTCTTTATAGAAAGTTTATAACGTATATAATTCATTTACAATATTCATTTATGTGCTATATATTACTAATTAATGTACTACGCCATTTTTGATGAAATATTTATTCTTGTACTGGAAAGCAAGTCTGAAAATATCTCAGCCCTATTCTTTTTAGTTACAAATTACACTTCATAAATTCGGAACGACACCGCAGCAGATACACCATGAAGAAAGTTAGCTAGTTCCATTCTACCCAATCCCAAACCAGTTCAGAGATCAATCTAAACTTTGTTATTCTATTACGTAAAACGTCCGACTATCACATACGTAACTCAATACCATCGCATATCAACTCGACACACATTCGAATCGATCAAAAACCGGTCCCATCAATACTTGATCCAAATAACATTATGAGCGGTGGCATAACAACCGATTAAGTTATTCAGATACGCTTCCGCGGTTTTCGGAACTTACGTAATACGTCGAGATGAAAGTTGAGACTCAAATGTGATTGCATATTGAATATAATTGATTTTTTTATCATGTACTGTGTGTATAATAATAATAATATTTCGGACCTTATTACACTAATTGAACAAGCCCCTGGCTCATTTAAGGCTTGTATAAGGGTACTAGTCAACGTATATTTAAGAAATATAAACATATTATATATAGATTAATACATATACAGCATATAAAATCAACAACCAGACTGAAAAGCAGATGAAAACGCTTAACTCTGCCTCCACCGGGAATCGAACCCGGGACCTCACGATTAGCGTTAAGGTGCTTAACTAATCGCGCCACAGAGGTTGTCAAACTGTACATGCTGAATGTATGTATATTGGCAAAAAGAGCATGTAATAATGAGAATAGAGAAAGGTATGTTGAGGTGGTTTGGGCACATAGAGCGGATGGATGAAAGGAGGGTTACGAAAAGAATTTATAGAGCCAAAGTGGAAGGTAGAGTTGGACAGGGTAGGCCGCGTAGAACAGATTAAATTGGAGATATTCTTCTCAAAGCAGATATAGTGTGAAGAAAAGAAGAGCGTGTATGAGAATGTTAATGTTTGAGTGAAGCAAGAGAGATTTGTCAGGATCGTTCCAGATGGCGATCAAAAACTTTGCTTTTCCCGTTAGGTATGAAGAGGCGTGAATATGTATATGTATGTATGTAATAGTATGTTTATATATGTATGGTAAATCTAACTTAGATGATTATTAAGCAACATTATAACTACCTCTAGTTCTTTATTTATAACTTTCTCGTTCGTAATGCAAGGAAGGTTTAAATAACTATTTAGAATATGTGACAATAGATAATGACGCCATAGTATATGATTAGTTAACATATTTAAAATAACTTCGTCTTATATTTAATTTTGTCTCATAACAGATCCTCGTATTGACATTATCTTAACCGCAATATCTTTGATTCATAGTATTCAACATTGCTCCAATGAAAAGACGTACGTTAGTCATATATTTACATTGTATTGTTTTAAATGAATATTATCTATATTTCCTTGGTTACCGATCTTAACTCATTTTATAAGAAAAACGGGACTTATCGCGTTTATTTTAAGTAATACTTTGGTACAATATAATTACAGCGACATATATATATATATATATATATATATATATATATATATATAGCGTATATTGTACGATACGCTATAAGTCGTAAGTCCCGTTTATCTGATAAAATGAATTAAAATCGCGAGGTTTTAAAAATGTGATCTTAACTAAGGAATTATATCACTCTTGAACTTATCAGGAACTATATCAATCTGACTGTCCTGCAAGAGCGAGTGTTTATGTTTTATTGTTTGTAATCTGTCATTTGAAGGCACAAAAGTCAGAAACTATTGTGTCTAATATACTCGCATCTACTCACTTAAATAAAGATCCTCATTACCTTAATTTAAAACGCCATCTGTTAGTCACAAAAAATAACTTCTTTTTTTATTTACCAGAATCTCCGCGCCGTTACGTAGAGAGTGATGTGAACATCCACTACCGGTGTCCCGTGAGACGTGACCCGTTGCCCCTTGTGCCAGAAAAGGAGCTGGCCCGGCAGCAGGCTGAGCACATGAAGAAACTCTACAGGGAACAGAGGAGGGCTAAATATATGCAGGTAAGTTAGTAAGGAACTGTATGAAGATAACGAAGGAATACTTGTGAAACTATATGAAAGAATACTTGTGACGTCAGAGGTTCGAAAGTCTTTTTCGGAAACTGAACATGAGAATAGTTTTGGACTAGACCGTTTTGGATAACTGGTATGAGTGTTGCCGAGTCCTTATTTATGGAAGTTTATAACATAGAAACAAGGTACAAGGTATTAAAACAAACATTATTGCAAATACAAACGATTAGTTATAACAAGCTCTATCCTCGATGACAAAACTTTATCAAATTACTTGTAACTCAAATTAACACAAAAATTACTATATAAAATTAACATAAGAAAGATTATTTTTTGAGTATTTATTTTCGGTATAGAAATAGTCAGTGACTAATGTTACCTAACACAGGTCTCCTCTCTTCATTATTTAAAACCTGCGACGTAAATTAGAATTCGTGTGTACCTGTAAACCTAGTTTTATATCCCCATAGCATACCTAGTCTTAACAGCAACACCAAAATTGCTATCTAACTTTAGTGATAATGTAGTTCGTTCATTATTCCATCAATCAGTGGTTACCGATAGGGTGAAATGCAAGCTTGTTTGATCAATACCATGAAGTGTAAACGCCACACTTTTTCTATGTGCAATAAACTATATCTAAGAGTTGTTCTAATTTCCGGTAAGTACTTAATTTATCTAGTACTTGACCTATGTTAGCACTAACTTTAGTATTTTCCTTTATAAATAATCTTACTCATCACTCATTTATTTTATTATGAGTTTTTATTTATTAGTAAAATAATTTAAAATTATATGAAAAGCCGAATCTATGGATTATTCTGTGAAGTACATAATATGTTTGCTTTAAAACCACAGCCAACTGTCTACACAGAGTCATAATATAAAACTTTTCCTTTGGAGAAATTTAAGTACAACAATTTTAAACAGCTTACGTAAATGCATCCACATTTCTATTACCATTGGTAGGTAGGTACGTATGTACAAGTTGTTCACTCATAAATAAACATCACTTTCGTGTCGTCTCATTAAAATAACCGACAACTTTAACTGGAAACTTGATCTTTGCGGTTTCTTCTCTCACGATTAGAAGTGAACTAATTTTGCAGCAAGGGAAAACATTTTCTATAAGATTTGTGACTCGCAATCACCCGTCTCTGATTAGGTCTCTGCATATTTAAACTGCTTTTCTACTTGGAAATCTATGTTAAATATCGCATAAATGTATGTCAGTTGAATTGAAATAATATAAGAATATACAAATGTAACCATATTCATTACATTTACATTATAATTATCATAATCTGATTGAAATAAACACGAAAACTATCCTAGTATGACTATAGTGTACTCGTATTTAAATAAATGCATATCATTAGTCAATCAAAAGCTTTTATCTAGCATAAAATAGATAAGCCAGTAACCAGTTACATAGTTATTCATATGTAATAACATAAAAGGCTAATAATGTATAAAAATTATTGAATATTTGCAACTTGATGGACATGCAATAACTATACTATCAGGTAGCAATATCGGATGTCTGCAATTATAGTTTTTGTGGCTCAGTTCATTATATGCGTATTCAATGATAGGTATTAAGGGTAATGGAATAGATTGCAGAATGCAAATTAGTTTTAACATCCTATCACTTTCTGATTTGTGAAATTGTGAGTTTTTTTATGTTTGGTTCCGAGTAGCTATGGATATCTGCATAGTGTGTTCTACTTTCTAAGCGTATTTTTATAAGTATGTACGTATGGATATATTTGTATTGGTATGAGTTATATACAGTTATTATACCTACTGCTACGTCAGGGATCCCTTTAACTATAGTATAAGTTTACATTTAAGATACGTACATTACAATCAAGCATACAAACTCACCATAATACCTGTAAAAAGGTTATAAATAAAAATTCTAAGCCAGATCACTGTCAGTGTAAGGACATAATTAAGAGCTTTAAAACATTTTATCGTCTCAAGATCAGAATTTTTGTTGCTTATGGTGTGGTGTCCTATGTTAGAGATAATTTAAAGCTATCCTATGTCAAGATAAAATGTCGATATTACCTACATAATCCTATTTGTACGTATCACTAACATTCCCAAGCCATACAGCACAGATAGTGTGTAAAATTAACTATACAATCGTTATGTTCCGCGTGACATGCGTGCTTTTGTATAAGTGGTTAGGCCTATCTCTTATGGAACTAAAAGTAAAATAGCTATCGTTGCTGTTAATTAAATTTTATTTAGTAATCGTTTATAGAACATAACAACATATAATATTCTTAAACAAAAGGACTTAAATAATACATAACTGACATAAAAAAATACATAACTTTTCTATACTCCTGTCTATAATTTATAACTTTTTTAATAAAGAAATAGTACTAACTAACTAAATTTAGATGTGTCTATTTTTATGAAAGTTTTACACATTAAAAAGTTTATTTCACTGATTAAATCACGCATCATTTAACAAAAATAAATATGTTTCTAATCCCAAAAACAATATTTGAATCATTCCATATCCCATAATCAATTTGAGTATCAGTTATTGCAGTTATGATATGCACTAACCAATTTACTATGTACGATGTTTAACTCTTCGTACATAGTAAATTGGTTAGTGCATATCACAGCTCTGTAAGCAACTAGCTTTACAGTGATGGTGAAATTCACCGTGAGCATGACCTAGAACACATCACGGTCCTTGTTCCACGGCTTATTGTTCCAACGTGATGTTACGATTTAGAAAATGGGCTTCAATGCAAGTACTTCCTGTTATCATTCGTTTGTTATTCATTGGTTCTACACGTATGTTAGTATAGCACATACTAGTTGGTGCAGGCATACATATTACGCCCGTTTCCCTGTAAAGGTGGAAAGAGATCACGGATCCTCATCTGTCTCGATCCGGACAAACCGATTTCGGTTGATTAACACTCATAAACCTCTTAATACACACTTAATATGTCGTGTATATGACTGTAATATGTCATATTTGGCCACGTACTACCTTGAATAATGAATTCAAGTTCTTCCTTCATAGTTTTGCTCCAATAATTGGTTTGTTATTAAAAAGGGGGACGACTAATTAATTTACCACACGGTCACGTAATATACAATATAAATGTACAACAGTTTAGTTGCCAAAGTTAAATAACAGTTATTTAGGTTTCCAATAAATAGGTTATAAAGAAAAACTGTTGTCTTTGAGTTATGCAATTTCTAAACTATTGCTAAATGTTAAGTTAAGTTAAGTAAGTTAAGTTAAGTTACTTTTACTTTTTAACGAGTAGTTGGAAATTGTTAATTAGTAAATAACTCTCTAAAGTTACTTGTAAAACACTATTAAAATATTAAATAGTAAACTTGTCGTAAATATTGAAAAAACAATATTTGTTAAGTAATTTATTTACTTACTAGCGACCCGCTCCGGCTTCGCACGGGTATACAATATATAGCCTACGCCACTATTTAATGGATGCTATTATACATAATAAACCTTCCTCTTGAATCACTCTATCTATAAAAAAAAATCGCATAAAAATCCGTTGCGTTGTTTCAAAGATTTAAGCATACAAAGGGACATAGGGACAGAGAAAGCGACTTTGTTTTATACTATGTAGTGATTTAACACAAATCTAAATATACGAGTAACTTCACTCAAAAATACCATGGTTGAAATATTATACAATATTACGTAAATTTATACGAAGCACAAATATTTATGCTTATCAGCCAGTAAATATGCAAATTTCTTTTATTAGGAAACTCAGTGGCTTCTGCAACCTTGACTTGATATCTTGGTCGTAAAGAAAATGATTTGTAAATCGGTTAACCATACATTTTCGTTGCCATGGAAATGTGTTCCTTATTACAATCGGAATTGAAGTTTTTATGCCGTAATGTGGTATAACGTTTTATGAATAGACTGGTGATGTGATTTAGGTGTGTTTACTCTAGGGTTAGTGTGCTAAATACTTGTCACGTCTTAATTCTATTAAAATTTAACAAAACTAGTTAATTTTGTACCCGTTTAATAACATTTATTATATATGTATATGTATGTTATATAAAATACTAGTAATTGTCACAAAAAGTCTTTGGTTTAAATTTATCTAATTATTATCAGAGAATAAACTTTCAATGAACGAAATTTCCACAAGTACTAAAGGACTTTATAATAACTCTAATACGTTAAGTAGCATATTATAAAACTAACAAACTTATTTTTGAACAATGAAGTTACCTATAATAACTCATAAGTACAGTAAATATTAATTAAACTAAACAACCTTATTTCCAATAACAAAAAACCAACCTACTTGCCTAATTTAACTACTTCCAACACTTAACCTTTGTAAAGAGACACAGTATGTTTTGAAATCAAGAGTTGTAGGATTTCGCCATGTTAACTCTTTGATATGATGCAGTATGTTATTGACATTGTACTGTAACACACCTCAATTCACAATATAATTAATACATAAACGTATAAAAATATCAATTGAAATACTTTAAAGCAATTAAAATTATTGTAATTTTACAACATTTTATCGTCATGTAGATAAAACTGTTATGTATGACAGTGCTATTGAATATTCAAGTTTTTTCCACTATGTTTTGATACAATATTTTAACGAGTAATGATGTGTTTTGTCATCATTTTATTGTGATGTAGATTGAAACTGTTAAATATTACACAGTTATTAAACATTCCATGTGCTAGAAGGATGAAAATATGTGTTTAGTGAACCTTTCAAATCGTTTCAGGATTCAGACATAGATCCTACAGACATATTGGCGTTTGATGCCTCTATCAAGGTGAACTATTGTGTGATGCTAACGAACGTTTGAATGCCTGTGACTTTTGCCCTGTAACCAACTGCTTTATTCTATTTCGAAAACAATTTAACAAAGGAAATATACTTTTACTGCTCGTCATTTGTTTTACCTAAATACTCTTACTAATGTGGATTTTCATGTTCAAACGCTTGGAATATTTAATAAGATGCTTTTATAAATTGTAAATGACGAAAATATGGTGTGAATAAAGATTTCAGGGCGTCAACGTCGCTTCAAACACGTTACAACATAACATTTTATTTATGTCTGTCATAAAAACCGGGTTACTGTCACATCGGTGTTTGGTTTCCATAAATACAGTCGCTTGTAAATTTGCTCAACGAAAAATGCTGTACCGAAACCTTAATTGATAAATTACCTATTCTCTATTCCAGGAACTACAAGATATGCAAAACCGTCGACACCAGGATAATTTCACCCCCTCACAGAAGAATATACTGCCTTTAAATCGATATGATGAGGCGGAGAAAACGATAGCTAGAGCCCTCTATACTTTTAACGGCCAAACTAACAAGGAACTGAGCTTCAAGAAAGGCGATATTATTAATGTTAGACGACAGATCGATAATAATTGGTACGAGGGAGAACTGCACTCGAAGATCGGACTTTTCCCTTATAATTACGTCGAGGTGAGTTTTCTATACAACACGTATAAAAATGCCAAAAAAATTTCCTTAGCCATTAAAAAAAAAAAACTTGCTGCATTTAGCCTTTTTTTATATTAAAAAAAATATTTTCGTTGCCTTAGAATTAGTGTGTTACAGTACAAATTTCGTTAAAAAGAATAAAAAACACAAATGCGTTCAAGACCATTAACTCTTGCGGGATAGTCAAAGGAAAAAAGAATAAATTAGTTCAAATTATTAGTCTGATATTGACCAAAATAATTTCTAACAGACTTAACATACTAAGAATCTAAAAGTAAAAAAAATAGCACATTTAATTAACTTCATATTTCTTTCAAATTAAAACTGATTTTCAAACTAAACTAAACGAAACACAGTACCCCAATACCATTCTAACCCACCACCCATCTCATTCCAGCTAATAAACCGAGAATCAGTCCAAACTTTGAAGAAGAACAAACTAATCGAAGGAAGAGCTCGTGCTAAATTCGATTTCACAGCTCAGACCAAGTTGGAACTCCCTTTGAAGAAGGGAGAGATCGTGGTCCTCACTCGCCGCATCGACCAGAATTGGTGGGAAGGAAGACATGGGAATAAGACGGGAATCTTCCCAGATAGCTATGTGCAGATCCTGCAGGAACCCAGTCAGAGTACACTCGGTAAGTTGAAGTACCTAATCACTACATAGTATAAAACAAAGTTGCTTTCTCTGTCCCTATGCCCTTTTGTACGGATTTGGAACAGATTTTGATGCAGTTTTTTTTAATAAATAGAATGATTCAAGAGGAAGGTTTATATGTATAATAACATCCATTAAATAGTGGAGTAGGCTATATATTTTATACCCGTGTGAAGCCGGAGCGGGTCGCTAGTATTTAATAAAAAGATTAAAAACAAGACGAACGCTTTCTCGACCATTTACCCATGTAGGGTCAGAGGTTTAGGTGTCCATTTACATAGTGTTAACGAAAGATTTCTTACCTTAAAAGGGCACAATTCATAGATTTACGTTTATCCCCTGGCAAACTATGTTTGTTTCATTAGCTTGTACCACTTTGTTTGTGGCGGTTGTGTATACCTTAAACGTTACTATTTTTTATAATCTGACATAATAAGAAAGAGTATTTCACACACTTGCTCATAGACAATATTAAATACTACTGCTAATGGTATATACAGTTTGACACCTAAACACTGCAATATGGGTTATAACCTATTCATACAATCAGGTCAGGAGGAAACTTCAATGACGTCACTCACTACATATTTTCGCCAATAAGTTTATTCCGTATACTTTGTATGTATTCTCATATATATCCTCTTATTCCAGAACCCACCCATAACACGGAGAAACCGGTGGCCTCGCCAGCGTCTCACGGCATCCTGTCCAGCGGGGCTAGACACAGTATGGGCGCCCACAGCTACACGCCGCAGCTCAATAACCCTGCCTTATCCAACGCGCCACCTGCCACACAGCCCTTGCCAAGTGAGTTATATAGTAATAATTGAGACTATTATATTATCATATTATTTTTTACGTAATGCAAAAACACATTTACGAAATGCATCGAATTATACGGTGAGGGAAAACATCGTGAGGAATCCTACCTGTTCGTCGAACAGGTAATAGTTAGTGCTTCTAAATGGCGACATGGCTGACCACCTGTCACATTGAGTACTGACTATCTGGTTAACACGTGAGTTCGAGGTGTCCATAGAATTACTACCTTCGCAACAGCGGAGACGGAAACCTGAACCACTGACTATCCCGCAAGGGTTAATGGTCGTGAATATGTTTGTTTTTGTCTATTATATTGTCATATGACAGTCAGATAGACGCTATATTGAAAAAGGGTGACGTTAGGAGTACTTATAACCGCCGAGTGTTTGTGAGAAGATGTATGAGCAATGAAGCGAAAGTGGTCTGTCAGGATCGGGACAAATGAGATCCGTTATCTCTGCCTTCTCCTCTATAGGGAATTGAGTGATGTGTATATATGTAATTTGAGACACTATTACGCAAATTGAACAAGCTCCTAGGTAAGTTCATTTAAGACTTGTGTTAAGGGTACTTGTCGGTTATAAGTTTATAGATAGACATGAGAAGGTTAGTGTGAGTGAAGCAAGAGAGATTTGTCAGAATCGTTCAAGGTGGCGATCGATAGTCTTAGCTTTTTCCATTGGGGAATAAGATGCGTGAATATTAAATGTATATTATATACGATAAAAAACGTTGTTGCACAGTTGTTGGAATTTTGACTCTGTATCAGTGGGTGCAGGGTTTTAACCCCGGAGCGAGTACCAATGGAATTCAAGTTTACACTACACAGAAATCGGTCCATTACTCGCTCTTTAAAAATCATAATTTGCCATATAATTTCACATCTTGTTCTAACATCGTAAGTCATGGTTAGATGTTTTGAGAAACACAACATAACAGTAATAAAAATCCTATACCACATAAACCTGATCTGCGATTAAACATGTGGTTGTGGTCAGACTGAGTGTAGACTTATTTGCTTCAATTAACGTGACAAATAGACTAGTTGTGTAATTATACGGTTTTTAAAATGTCTCCTAAGCTTTCACATAAATGGTATAGCTTGCCTTGTTTAATTTCCTGCAACTTTCATACGTAATTAATATACATTCATGTCCTTTAATCCCTTTCGAGTTGTACAAACCTTGGATACATGACAACATCTTCTTAGTCACTTATTAAATTGTATTTGGGTTCTGATGACATATAGAATATTGGTGACAAGTTACTAGCCATCGACCAATAGATTCCATATACCCCTAGTCATTTAGTCGCCTCCTACGACTTGCAAGAACGGCAGCTGGTTAGCATACTTTTTACGTTCCAGACAAGCACAGAATACTTCTTCTTCACTTTTATAACATACTATTACTATAATGTGATATTCCAGGTTACGCAGTGAAATCAGCGACCTCCAGTCTGAAGCCAGCGGATAGAGGCTACGGACCTCCCACCTCCCCAGGGTTGGACCTCAACAACACCGAGC
Source organism: Leucoptera coffeella (assembly GCA_030578115.1). Classification (NCBI taxonomy): domain Eukaryota; kingdom Metazoa; phylum Arthropoda; class Insecta; order Lepidoptera; family Lyonetiidae; genus Leucoptera; species Leucoptera coffeella. The sequence continues at coordinate 14,239 of JAMBLF010000261.1, forward strand.
CTCTCTATGTGGACACTAATGCTGAAGCTATACCGTGAGTACTTATTTAATAGAGATATAGTATATAAATACCATTATTTTACTAGACTATTTGATTACGCTTATTTTAGCCAATATAGACAGCATTGAATCTATAAGCAAAAAAAAAGGAGACAAACGCAATCATTGGGGGGTATTGAGAGGTTCAAGTGTGCATCTCCGTAATTGCGAAGGTAGTAATTCTATAGCCACCTCGAACCCACGTGTTGACCAGATAGTCAGTATTTAATGTGACAGGTGGTAAGCCATGTCCCCATTTACAAGCACTAACTCTTACCTGTTCGGGGAACCTACCTGGTTTCCTCACGATCTTTTTCCTCACCTTTTTTGGTATAAATTAATTATAACTTTAGGTACTACTAGTGGTCACCCTACACACTACACATTCACTCGACTTCAAAGTTAAAGAATCATAGATAACTATTACGATATAAAGATGTTGTTCAAATAGTTGGTTTACCAATGTTTGGGCGACCATTAATTTTGACGTAAATGTGGGATAAGAAACGACACATTTCAACCAGTTACTCTACTGTTGGACTCTATAATGTTCTGAGTTAGAAAAAGTTGCTCCGGATCATGACCCGGTACGACTAAAAGACAACCAGTGTCAGGTAAATGTTTTGACTTTCAATGAATGTACTGTACTTTTGACTTTGACTTTTTTACAACGGTACAACAAAATCAACTTGTATAGTTCTTACTTTATTATATCCTTACTATTTCCTCCTCATATTAATGCCCTTATGTTCCCGTACACGTACAGGTATCGAGCCATGTACAAGTACAAGCCGCAGAACCCAGATGAGCTGGAGCTGAGCGAGGGCGACACGGTGTACGTGCTGGAGAAATGCGACGACGGCTGGTACGTCGGCTCCAGCCAGCGCTCCGGCCGCTTCGGCACCTTCCCTGGTCAGTAAACCACGAAAACTCTAGTCCGATACTATAGTATATTCGCATTAAGAAAATAGTGACGTCATCATGACTCCACGATTTGACCAATGAAACGTGACAACGGTTGTCCGCCATTGGTCGAAGGGACTTGTTTTCTCATTATCTAAAGTCTTATTGGTCAGTTAACTTTTGTAAATCATGACGTCACTGTTTACTTAACTCGAATAGACTATAGGATCCTATATACCTATGTCCATACTTTAACTACTTACCGACGCCATGTGTAAACGTCTTCAAACTCAAACGTCCTGAGCAAATTAATAAGGCGATAGCAATCAAATGAAAAGTCAGAGTAATATTAAATAGCATCACGTTCTGTCAGTCAATCGTCAATGCGTGTGTCAGTCTGAAAGATTTCAGTTCGCCTTATTAGTCAGAGGAGCTTTCTTATAGCTTATATGTGTATAGGTAGTGTAGATATAGAGCTAAGTAACTAGATATTCAATATTGTCATCGAAAGTACCTTTAATCGCTAAATAGGGATGTTAGTGCATTAAGTACTTCTAAGTGGTCACTGATTTACACATTTAAGGACTTTTTGACGTCCAACAATACTTGGTAACAATCAAGTCTCAAACCCTAATCGAGCATATAACCAGTACCAAATATACACTCATAAATCTCTTTTCTAAATACATACATATAAATATATATTTACGCCTCTACGTCCCTAGGAGCAGTTCAGAACCTATCGATCGTCACTACGATCGTGACAAATTCTCTTGCTTCACTCACACCCATTATCGTTTTCTCTGTGCGCTTCTGTTCTTCACGCTACTTGTACTGTAAAATTCTTAATCCTCAATACCATTGTTAAATTACAGGCAACTACGTGGAAAGGATCTGATAGCGGGGCCCGTCGCTGCTGCGGCGCCTCCACCTCACCGCCCTGTGTTCAGTGCGCCGCAAACGCTGACGCCGCGACGACAGGCACATAGTTGGCCCACACACGAGTGCCACGTTCGCATGAATGGACTGTAGCTAATAAATGTACAGGATTACTATCCAGTGTTTTATACGAGGGCAGGAAGTAGAGCTCCAGTGGATTTAAGCATGTTAAAGGTTACTTGGAAATTTCGTTTCTTTGGCGTTTACTATTGAGTGTAAATGAGAGGTTGGTTTTAACAGCTAAAAGCTAACGATTTATGTATAACAGGAATTGTGTTTCTGGTAAATACAGATATAAAATAATAAGTGTACAATGGTATAGTAAGCTTCTTGAAAACATTACTGATACGTTGTTTTAGTTTATACTCAATAGTTGCGATGTCAAAGGAAATGAACTAGGGGTGTAAAGCAGAATATTAAGAACTTTTTCTATCATTAATTACCCCTTGATATGCTTACGCCAAATGCCATCCATGACTCAAAGAGCCAAGCTCTAAATATTTATCGATTCCACAAGATGTTACCAAAGTTTAATGAACAATTTATGTATAGTATAACTCTACTTACCTTTCAAAGCTAAGTGTTACTGTTAACACTGAATATAGATCTTTCTTCTCCGTTTAACCCCTAACCTCCAAAGTGCTCCGAGCAATCCAAAGAGTATCAATAAATCTGGGACCTAAGTCTTCTAATGCATTTTCGCAAAATAGTTCAATAGCGCTTTAGTAATGGTGTGAAGTTGTTAGTAGATCTGCCAAAGTGTCAAATTTCACGATTGATGACAGCAAAACTGTCAAATTTCGCTTTTACATTGCGATATTTGTCAGTTTTGTTATTTAACTTATAAATTCACAGTGTTACTGAAGGGCTATTGAGTTACGATTTTGCAATAAGTATTAGTGGACTTGGGCCCTGTTTAATCGTGTATAAAGGGCAGGATCGTAGTTATCGTAGAATAAGCTATTTATTTAGTTAGGTAAGGCGAAAGACTCTTCTTTTAAAATGTGATATTTTAAAAGTAACGAGTCGCTATAATGCAGTGTTTTAGTACTAATACTTATGAATTAATCACTTTATTTATTTGTTTTCTTGTGAGCAAAAGTCAAACTTTGAATATTAGCTCTGATATTAAAAAGATGTTTGTACCTTAACAAAGTTTTGACATTTTGTAATGTTTCTTACATAATAAAATAATTTATGCAACAATTACCTGATGTAGATGAATATAATCAGTAAGTGTATGATGTATCTGTTTTGTAAGCTATTAAAAATATACGCTACTTAAAATTTGGGCGAGCTACATTAAGCGAAAATATATTTGACAATACATATTTTGTAATTAGGTATTTCTATGTGGTTTTCTATGAAATGTACTACTTAATAAACGTGAAAATGTAAGATATCTAGTCCATTTAATCGTATTCGTGTACTAATACAAAATAATATGATTGTGTGTTTGTATTTTTTCTGTAACAAGCCTTACTCGCCCAGCTCGGAAATTCTTAACAAAATTTTGTTTGTTTATGTTATTGTTAATTTATTTGTAGCACAAAGTTTTAATTTTATTGTTGACACTATTCTGACAAATATATTTTAATTTACTACCTTTTCAAATCGTCACCAATAATAAACATTTCTTTAATGCCTATGCTGTTTTACTTTAAACCCTATTATTACGTATATAAGCACAAAATCAAATATAGTGCTAATCGAAGATTTTAATACAATGTAACCAGCTACTTATATGGTTATATATGTAATAAAGGGCGACCGAAGACCAATCTTCATATTAAGAATTTTCTTATGAAAAAGGTAAATACAAAAATAAGATGGAATAATACATTAAATAAATTTATTCTTGTAAATAACGTATACATTGAGGAACATGAGATTCGATTTACTTAATCATTTACAACACCCTTACACAAAAGGAAAAACACAAAGAGAATAGAAATCAACCTGTAAATGGAAAGACTTAGGCATTCGTTAACTCACGTTCTTTATCTAAACGAATACTATACATGTTGATTCTTATTCTGTAAGCGTTTTCGCCATATATCTAAATGTGGCTTATTACAAAAAATAATTACTGTTTACAGTAATATGTACTTTTACAAATTTTCTCTAAAAATGCACAGTTATTATGTAAACTTCACATATTTAAACATATTAAAGTACGTATTAGTAACTTGTTTTAATGCATACTTACATTCACGCCTTTACTTCATTATCAGTATGGATAAAGACTATCCATTTTAAATTTTATTGGACCTTATCTTAGCAGAGTCATCACGACTAATCCCTATTGGGTATTTGAAGTTGAATAACCACCATCAGCTGAGCATTACGATATTGAATCAATTGAAATCTCACTTTTTATCAGACAATTAGCACCTAACGTGACAGGTAGTAGAACATATCGCCTCGTACAAACAGTTCTCATCGCAAGAAATAATTACGTTTTCTCTTCATTGTCCTTTACAAACATACACTTACATTCACGTCTCGTCTACAGTGAGGGAGAACATGGTGAGGAAACCTACCTGTTCCCCGAACAGGTAATAGTTAGTGCTTGTGAATGGCGACATGGTTTACCACCTGTCTCATTGAGTAATGACTATCTGCTCAACACATGAGTTTGAGGTGGCCATAGAATTACTACCTTCGCAATTGCGGAGATGGACACTTGAACCTTTGACTACCCCGCAAGGGTTAAAGCTCGTAAACGCGTTTGTGTTTTTTTTGTTTGTCTATACGCCTTTTAAACACTGGAGTGTAACAGCATTTATATTAATTCCTTGGTCACTTGTAGATTTAGTTTCTTATCTAAGCTTCTTCACAATTTTTATAAATATAATAACATTTACTTAAATTCTAGTTTCATAAATACTCCTACAAAACATAGCAACCTACTGAATATCTGTATAAACAAAGTCACAGATCACCAGCCTTTTCAATCTCTTTCAATCGCTGTCCAAAATCATCGATATTCTTATTCATCTTCGTGATATCGCTTTTCAACACCGATATATGTGTTTTCATATCTTCGCGCATCTCTTTGATCTCTCTTAGAACTGTCGATAACGTCACATTGGATTCCGAGTTGATAGACAGACATCTGAGGCAAGTCCACTGGGCTTTCTTCGTCGAATCTCCACCGCAATCGTAATGGCTTACATTTTCACAAGAGCCACACTGAATAGGGTCAGGCACATCACTATCACAGTATACACAACGTGACGACACGTTTTCCATAGACATCGTAAATATAATTAACTGTACTTTAAATAAATATTCATATAAATAATGTGCGCTACACGACTGGGTATAGCAAGTAGTGAAATGTAACTGTAGTACTGTTAATGCCTTTCACCGCTCAAGCTGGGTTCATCTGAGCGTGTCACCTTTTGGCATGCATGGCTGGTTTAGTTGGTGCGAGACAAATGTCCAAATTCATTATTGATAACGATATTTAATTGTAGTTATAATAATAATACGTCCAGCAGTGGACTGTCATAGGCTGATTGATTGATTGATTGATAATAATAATTAGAAAAATGTGTTAAAATAAAGTGAACTCGTTGATTTTGATTTGACACAATTCCATTCATTGATTTAAATATAATTTCTCTTTTTCATCTCCTATTGCTTACTTCAATGTGAATAACTGACCATTGTTTACCCTTCTATTGAAAAAATAGCGTGATATTGATGTATTATAATTAGAGATCCCGCCACATAAACTGGCAGTAGCCAAACTTGGAACTAAATTTGACGTTTCCGCAATTGCGTGTTATTTTGTATGAAAGGTAAATTCAGTATTACCAGCGTTGTGTTTTTTGCCCACTCTTTGTAATTTTTATGTTTGTTAAGGGTGATTATAATAAATTGATTTCCGGAGTTTCTTGTTAGTTCTTCTCCAAGCTAGGGTCTCCGCTGATCTAACCTCGGTAAAAAATATGTAAAGACAATGCTTAGTGCCATGTTTGAAATAGTTTTTTTAATTTATACTTAGATCATAAGATAACTTTCAAAGAGAGCTTGTGATATTTATAATTTTGAATATATTATGGCAGATGGAGGCGTCGCCGCAGTTGCATAATTCACTGTTGCCAGTAAACACGCCAAAACTAGCAATCACTGTGCCATACGGCTCGATACATTATAGGTTTCATTGTAACGGTCTTTGGTTGCAGAGCTATAAACTCAAATAAAACAAATTAATATATCAAAGTCAAAAGTCAAAATATTTTTAGACCGTTACAAATGAAACCTATAATGTATCGAGCCGTATGGCACAGTGAGTGCTAGTTTTGGCGTGTTTACTGGTAACACTGAATTACGCGACTGTGGCGACGCCCCCAACTGCCAATTTATATGGCGGGATCTCTACCTAATGATGGAATATGACCGACTAGTTGTTGATTGTATATTGCACATCACCATGGCAACGTGTAATTTGTTGACTACCGTTTCCATGGCGACCTCAATAGCACAATATTATACGGTTATGATGCTTCCTTTGTTAGGTTATTTCGTTCCTAAACATCACAATTAAATTGCTTCCATTTATTTAATTTTCCATAAAGTGCATTCAACAATTTTGCGAAAATGGTGGAGACAGATTGGCGTGAAATTCTGAATTTCGCTCAAGGAGAACTAAACAAGAATCAAAAGGAAAAACTTTGTGAGAGCTTATCATGGATGGAAGCTGACGACATTGAGCTGAACTTCACCGATTTGAAGTCCCTGTTCAAATTGGCTCAAGACATGCTCAAATACAAAAGCGAAGAAGTAAGATTTGGGTGTTTTTTCATCGTATAACTTATTTACTTTCAATAAGTGTTTTTAGGATCCTTATGTTGAATAAAAGCATTTCATTTGCTTTTTTATACATAGTTAATGCTATGTATATTGAAGATGGTTATCAAAGAACTTTTATAATTTTGTTATATTTTTAGTGTATTTACAGTTATGGGAAACTCGTGTGGTTTAATATCATTTGTGGAACATTTAAAAACGTGAAATCAAACACCTAACTGCATTTGTCTATCCTGTTTAGGGTAAAAATGCGTATGTTATATGTAATAAACATTTGTACCTTATCTAATCTTACAAATAAATTAGTATGGCTTAGTAATAATTTTTATACATCATATATTCATTAAAAATTAACTTATTACACCGACCCGAAATAGGATAAGGGATAATGATCCAATCAATATATATTATTCTTACATCTAAGTCCATAATAAAGTTTATTACCAAATCAATCAGTCACAAGTCTACTAATTGTTCTAATTAAACGAACGTCAATCTGTTGTGTTCACTAGATGTTTGTTCCACTTGTGCAGAAACTGCGTCTGGCAAATCTAATTAGGTTCCTGAAGCGAAGCTAACTAGCAGACGCATAAAGTACAGCATACACGTCTAGTTATAAGAATAGAATGCCATATATACACACATGCATACACATCACGTCTGATTCCCTGTAGAGGGGGCAGAGATAACGGATCCCCATTTGTCTCGATCCTGACAGACCATTTTCGCTTCATTGAAACTCATACATCTTCTCATACACACTCGTTGGTTATAGGTACTCCTTACGTCACCCTTTTTCAATATAGCGTCTATTTGATTGTCATATGTCTTATTGGGCAGGCCAATAATAAATAGAATATAATTTGCTGTTATATAGAAAACTATTCTTGTATTACATCAGGAAAATCATGATGACAGTAGATTGATGATATGAATACTAAGCATTGATCGCGGGTTCAATTTCCGTTTGAATTAAATGTTTTTAATTCGGGTTACCAGTCATAGTTGAACTTATATTACCTTAGAATATCTCTTACAATTCTAGTACCAAACTGTTGATAATTACATATTTCTCGTACAACGAAATGTAGACGTCTCTAAGAATTGTATTTGTTTTTAAGGAATAAAATCATATAGTTAAGTAAAATTATGTTTTGCTTATTAGGTCAACAGCTTACTAGGTGAAATGGAGTTACTAAGACGAAAACAATCAAAGAAGAAAACAAGGCAAATGTCGGAAGGTAATAACTAATGTTATATATTTTTCAATAACATATTTATTCTCTTATTAATTCTCAATTTGTGAGTACTATTATGATCTCAAATATTTGTTAATACTGCTACAAATTAAGTTTTCCCAGTTATATTATTTATAAATCATTTCTTTATTACATTGTATTAACCCAAAACGTAATACGACCGTAACAATGTTATCATTTAATTACTTATAAAAAAATATCTATTAACAGATTCACCAACAAAAAGTTCCGACGAGTTACTTGAAAAAATCACTCATCAGGAAGAACTGATAAAATCCAACAAGGACATTCTAGAACAGCTGTATGCTGATATAGCAGAGTTGGAAGGAAGAAAGACGAAGTTGGAAAAAGAAGCAATGGACAAAGAAAGTGACTCCAGCAGAGATCCACTATCAGAAATGAATGCTGTGGAGAAATTGGAGAATGACCTTGTCATGAAAAATAGACATATAAGGAAACTGCTGACTGATGTCAAGGTAATGGTTTTCTTTTGTGAATGTAGCAGAAGATTGTGTATTGATATTTTTGCGGGGTTAAAGCTGGTTTGTAATTTTGTACCACTACCACAAACACGAACATTGTATCTTGATTTGAGGGGTACTTCAAACTGCGTGCTATTGATAGCTAAAAAAAGTATCTCTTTGATAGTCATAGGGTTTTGTTTCATATAGTATCTGATATATAGCACGTTTTCTTATTAACTAGGGCTTATAAATACGTATGATGCAAAATTCTAAGATTTGCTCTTTTCAAAAAACTGTTTCAGAACCTTGAAGACGAGAATCTGTTACTGAAAGAGAAAACTTCAACACTGAAAGAGAAACTAAGTGAAGCGACTCATGTCATAGAAGACTTTACTGATAAACTGCAGTCTCTGAAAACAGAATGTGCTAAGCTTAAAGGTTACATTTCAAAATAAGAGTCGTTACAATTTATATTTTAGGACAGATGATTGATCTAGAATCTACAATTTTATTTTAGTCACGTACTATGTGGTTTAATTTTTATTCATTGGTATATTAACAGTCATGTCGAGACTTGCTATACCCGTAGATTTAACCTGAGTAGAGTTAATCCTAATCTTATTCTTTCTTAACTTTTAGAGGCATTAGCAAAATCGAGTGAGGCGAAAATTCATTTGGAAATGGATATTGAAGCACTTCAGAATACGTTGACTTTGAAGAATTCAAACAACGACGATGTGATGGAGGGATTGCGAAGTAAAATTCAGCATTGGAAGGTAAATATCATATGTTTTAGATTTAATTTTACTTTATCTAGATCATTAGTAATACAACTCTGACCTTGATGATGTTTCTGTGCACTGAATCATTGAGATTAATACTCCACAAATAACATATTTGACAGTCTTATAAATGCCAAAAATTTGTAACCAATAATGAATATGTAAAACATTTATTTTCTGGTGATGAACATTATTTTATACTTATATAAACAATTGCCATTTAATAATACACAAAAATCCTTAATTATAATGTTTTTTTACAGAATATTGCCCGATTCAAACGGACTGAATGTGATCAACTTTCGAAAGAAGTAGAAAATCTTCAAGATCGATTAGACAGAAACCAGCCCTCAAAGGTAAAGACAGCTTCCAATTTACTGAATTCTGATTGTATAAAAATGCATAGATATATGAAGAGCTCAAAGGTAATAAACCATGTTATGTCTTAATAGCTTGTATTCTGATTGTGTCTAAAATTCTTAGAACACGTGAGCTCAAAGGTATATACATACACATCACGCCTGATTCCCTGTAGAGGGGTAGGTAGAGATCACGGATCCCCATTCGTCCCAATCCTGACAGATCATTTTCGCTTCATTGACACTCATACATCTTCTCATACACACTCAGCGGTTATATATACATATAGCGTTTATCTGACTGTTATATGTCTTATTGGATCGGCCCCTACGTAACCGCCATTCCACTTCACTCATATAATATATATATATATATATATATATATATAAATTATATTGTCTTTTCCTAGGAAAATGACGAAAAAGAAATGCAAAATAAGCAGTTACAAGAAAAATTACTGGAAGCCACTGAAGAAATGATAAAATCAGCTAATCTTATTGAAGCTCTAAAAACAGAAAACAAAAATCTGAAAAGACTCCTCGCGACAAATGAACCAGACTTGACTGTTATTGAATCAAGAAACGAGAGCGATGATAAGAAACAAAGAATTTTGATACAAAACTTAAAGGCTCAAGTGAATAGTCTCACGAAATCTTTGAAAGAATCTGAGAATTTGATGGCAGAGCGAGAAAAAGAGGTAAAGATATTAAATATCTCTAGGACAAACATCTACTCATGTTTTTCTATAAAATTATAGATGAAAATCCTTCCTTATTACCATGTTTCAAATCAAAGTAAATAGAGCATGATTTTGATGTAGGAGTAACATTAAAGAAGATACTACTGTTAGTTTTATATTTATAACGTTTAAAATACTAATAAAATGGTGCCGTGGTAGTCTGAGACGAAAAAAAAACTAACTTACTAACTACCATTCATCATGGCATGTCGTAAGGGTAGTTGAAATCTATTGGGCGATGAACTAGCAATCAGTCATCATTATTCTAAACGCTATCACAACCCTAATATTATGCTAATAAGTGACCAAGTAGATGTTTCCATGTCTGAAAAGTTCTGTCCACCCCGAAAAGGAACAGACGTGTACGTAAAAGTATATAATATAAAGGTATTATTTTTGACGTTTTAGCTAATTGAACTCCAAGAACAAATGCAACTTATCCAGTCTGGTGAAGAAGGCCTAGGTGAATTACTAAATGGAATCAAATCCAAAAAGCGCCAACTCAAACTCAAAGATGAAGGTATCAAGTCTCTGGTGAAGGAACTTAATACTTTAAACTACTTCTCCGATAAACTGCAGCTGGAAAATGAGTTTATGAGGTAGGTAGTAATTTCAAATGATGTCAAATATACAGGGTGGCGCATTCGAAACGGTCAGTATGGGAAAGTCTGAAACTATAAGAGATACGAAGATTTGTTCTTAGGAACCATGTCATCGATTTTGATAAAAAGAAAAACTGCATTCATACTTTCTTTGAAAAAACAACTGTATCCAGTACGGGAACCGAACCCGGTTGCTTTGAAAAAATAAATTGGCCCTTTTCATTTTTTCTTTTTAAATATCAATTGTGTAGATTTTAAGCTGTAAATGTCTATATGAAACATGGTGTCGTAAATGAATAAAATGCATTGTTTTGGCTACTTTAATTTATCATAGTAGGTTTTCTAAGAGACCACCGTTGTTTTCAATACAATATTCAACACGTTTAGGTAACGATCTTACGATTGAATTTTGTATTTTCATGTGGTGAATTTGCGTTACAATTGACTTTATTGCTACTTTTAGGCCTTCAATAGTGACATAGCTTGTTTTGTAAAATTCATCCTTAACGTAATCCCACAAGAAATTTTCTAATATGGTTTAACACGTCACTTTAAGTGGACTTTTCAATAGATTGTTAGTTTTTTATTACTGTAGATAACAAAACCTCCTTAAAGGACTAATGCAATGCTAATGACACATGATATGGTGAATGTAACAAGTAGGGAAGTACAAAACTACAAACAGCCATAGAGACAATTTTACATGTCTGTTGAATGTTGTTACGGTGTATGTAAACTACTATGATAAGCTAAAGTATGCCAAAACAATGCATTTTATTCATTTTCGACACCATGTTTCATATAGACATTTACAGCTTAAGACCTACACAATTGATATTTAAAAAGAAAAAGTGAAAAGGGCCTATTAATTTTTTCAAAGCAACCGGGTTCGATTCCCGTACTGGATACAGTTGTTTTTTCAAAAAAAGTATGAATGCAGTTTTTCTTTTTATCAAAATCGATGACATGGTTCCTAAAAACAAATCTTCGTATTTCTTATAGTTTCAGACTTTCCCATACTGACCGTTTTGAATGCGCCACCCTGTATATTGAGGACAATATTATATTTATGGAAATAGTTTCTTTTTTATGAATCATATACATATATATAAATGAAAAAGCAACAATACGTAAGCGGCAGCTAGACTTATTAAAAAAAACAGCTTATTTTACTTGAATTAATATTTATTAATAATTTAACCTTCAATTACAAGTTAACTAAGTAGATCTGCTCGAAGTATGAACAGAACTATTATATTTTTAATTTATATTTCTAAGGAAAGAATATGATTTCGAAATATGCGACTCTCTGTTGATGTTCAATGTATTTTGGTCATTGCGGCGTATGTAATACCTATGTAGGTGCAACCTATAACTCACACGTCATCACAAATATTAGTATTTATTATTTACTAGCGACCCGGTCCGGCTTCGCACTTCTGGCTACTTAATGGATGTTATTATACATATAAACCCTTCTCTCGAATCACTCTATCTATTAAAAAAAACCGCATCAAAATCCGTTGCGTAGTTCCAAAGATTTAAGCATACAAAGGGACATAGGGACAGAGAAAGCAACTTTGTTTTATACTATGTAGTGATTTCTCTATTTTTCAGACAGAAGTTGAACATGAAGAAAAATTTCAAAGTTCCTACAAGAGGGATATTGAAACGTCATCATGATACGAAAACCAAGGTTCTTGAAATGAGGAAGCTGTTAAGGAAAATGGAAAATAAACTTATTAATTTAGAACTTGAGAACAGATATAAAACAGAAAAAATAGAACTTATGAACAATATTCTCAACAATGGGATACATGAGAATCAAATGCATGTAATGTCTACTGATGGTAGTGGTGATGGAATGAAAATAATGTGAGTTCATCGTTTTATACGAATGATACATTCATTAGTATAAAATAGATAATACCAGTAATTTCAGTAAGGTCCAATAATCAACAGGTACAATTTAAATTACAGACCTACCAAAGAGGGAGAAAAACCCAAACCAGAAATAGAAGTTATAATTGAAGAAAATGAAGGACTGCGCAAAGGACTACAAGAAATATTGGACTTCATAAAAGACAATAGTAAGTCAGTCACTTCTTGACAGAAATTTTAGTATGAACTACTCGGTGTGGAGAAAACTCGCGGGAGAAAATTAGCATGTTGCTTATTCTTCCCACGAGTTGGAGCTTAGTGCTTATACTCGTTCACATAAAAAATCTCAATCAACTGTCATGTTGAAACTGGCTTTTGGTTGCTGCAAAACACTGAATACCCCAAAAGCGATATTTGTCATATATATAATATTTTTTGTATCCAAAAGCTGCTTCCATGCTAAAACTAATTATAAAATTTGCGCAACAACCTATTTACGCATATGATACAAATAAAGTCTTTGTCGTCATACATATTTTATTCTATACTAAAAAATAAATATAAGCTAATGATGTGTATTTACAGGCACTACATCATCTGGGGTTTTGGCTCTACAATGCCCTAGCCTCGAGGCTGTTCTGAACTCGATGGAAGCAAGGCATGCAGCGGGATGGTTCGCTCCACACATGGCTGTGATGCTGGAGCTCAAGAGTGCCTTGGGTGGGAGAGATGCTTTACTCACAGCTCTTCATGAAGCCAGGTGAACTTACTTATACTGATACTAAATTTGTTGAATTTTACTTACAACATCTATATTATATAGCGGCTTTTGACCAGATTTGAATAGACTTACGACGTAGCTCAGTTGTTCGGGGCTTGACTCTGTAATAGTGGGTACAGGGTTCAAATCCCGCTTGAGCATGTACCAATGAGAAAGAAGTTTAATGATTTTCTATGTACGTTTTCTTAATAGAAATACATTTACGAAATGTGTCATATACTACGGTTAGGTAAAACACCGTGAGAAAACCTACCTGTTCTCTAAACAGGTAATAGTTAGTGCTTGTAAAAGACGACATAGCTTCCCACCTGTCACATTGAGTACTAACTATCTAGTCAACACGTGGTTTCAAGGTAGCCATAGAATTACTACCTCCGTGATTGCGGAACTGGATACCTGAACCTCTGACAACGCCGCATGGGTTAGTGTGCGTGAACACGTTTGTTTGCCTTTTTTGTTGAATAGAATTAACATTGTTATTCGATATAAACACGAAATTTCTTATCTTGTTGCAGGAAAGAAACATTCGAGGTCATGAACAGATTAGCAAAAGAATCAGAAAAAGCAAAAGCCTTGGAAGAAAAACTGGAAAACATGAAAGATAACAATGCAACCGCAGATCTAGATAAAATTGAATATAATACAAATGACACCAAACGTTTTGAATTGAATGGATGGACTACATCGGATAACATAGACTTCTTTAATCAAGATGATATTGACAACATGTCACGAGAAAACAATTTGATATACGAAACTGAACTTAAGAATTGTTTAGAATATTTTTTTAAAAGGTTTGAAGAACTCCATAACAAGATGACTTCTATATACGTACAAGCAGCTGATAACCAAAATCGTTGGGCCATTGATGAAGAGAATTACAAAGCTGAAATAGAAACGTTAAAAATTAAATTAAATGAGCCAAGTCAAGACGATGATTTGTCTATAGGGAGGGTAGATGAAATTTCGATTCCAGCCCTGAAAAGAAAATGTTCATATTTGGAGGAATCTTATAAATACATAAGGACGCTAAACGAAAACATGAAAAATGAACACTTAGAAATAAAAAAGGATTATTTGCAAAGAACTGCAGAATATGAAATCGTTATACAAAAACTAATAATATCATTATCAAATGTAACTAGCAAATTGCGCGATTCTATAAATATTTCAATTTTTACGAAGCAAAATAAACTTCTGCACGAGTTAGATTTTAAATACAAAAAACTTATTAATAGGAACCTTTCTAGTAATGGCGGTGCTCATGATTACAAGACATCATTGAAAATAGATAAAGATGCAATGTTGGAACTTCTGAGAAACGAAATTGAAAAATTTAGTAAGTACCGTAGATTTTTTATAGCTTTCAGGTTTTTCCTTTACTAGAAATAACAATTAACAACCTCATCAATGATGATGATATATAATATCGGGTTTTTCCTGTGTTTATAATTATAATGAATCTTATTAATTTCAGGTACTATCGATGATACTAAAAAGCAAGGCATTTTATCCAACATTGAACATCAAATAGCGCAGAACCAAATTGAAAAGTTGTGTTCTCAATTTGATGAACTTTTAGATCAACAGAAGATTTTAGAAGATAAGGTTCTGGAGTTGCAGCAAAATCAGTCTCTAGCTATGTTAGTATTTAATTAGTTTTATTGGTATTCATTCAGGATGTTTTCAAAATCTTTTTTTTTCTTTAATAAGCCCTTCACCACTAAGGTTATGTCGGCACTTGTTATTCCATCGCCATGGTTACAGCAACGCCGCCAGCCGCTACAACCGAAGAAAAACGAATTCGAAGTCCAATTCTTCTCCTCTTCCTTGTTCTTCCGTTCGTTCCAGTTAAGGATCCAAATGAATCCCAAAGCAAACATATTTAGCCAGTTTGGCATCACAATTGACTAAATATTCAGCCGAAAATAATTATTTGTATTTTCAACTTTCACTGAGCTGCTGACTTTGTTGATGAAACATAGACGACTGATTTTCAGATTCTTTTCAAATGGAAATTCCTATTCATTACTTATTTACTTTTTCTTCTTTTAGTGACCATTCTTTATCAACTCTATCTGAATCTGAGATACTGCAGATGAAAAATCAAATACACAAGCTAGAAGAGGAAAATAAGGAATTGAAAGAGAAATGTACGCACATTAACAGCCATTTAGACATCGCTTTAGTAGAAGTGAGTAATATTTCATATGGTTTTTTATTTAACGCAACAAAAACAAACGCGTTCATGACCATTAACCATTTCGGGGTAGTCAAAGGTTCAGGTGTCCATCTCCGCAATTGCGAAGGTAGTAATTCTATGGCCACCTCGAACCCACGTATTGACCAGATAGTCAGTACTCAATGTGACAGGTGGTCAGCCATGTCGCCATTTACAAGCATTAACAAAATTAATTAGGTTCCTCACGATGTTTTTCCCTCACTGTAGTATTCGACGCATTTCGTAAATGTATTTTTATTACGAAAATGTACATAGAAATTCTTTAATCTTTATTTCCGTTGGTACATGTTAAAGCAAAACTGAGCTACGTCGAATTTTTTATTTAAAATCAAGATATTCCATATCCAAAAGTGGGTTTCAAATATTTGAATACCCTGATTAAGATTTTAGTTATAAACATTATTATTTTCATAAATTTCAGATCAAAAGTTTGCAACATAGAAAAAGTCAAGATGATCTTGAAGTTGATCTTCTCAGGCATCAAATTCTGGACCTACAGTCAACAAGCGACAGTAAAGCTATTATTGCAAGGTAACTTTGATAATCAAATATAATATTTGCATAATCGTTTTACAAACAAATAATTTAAACAAAAAAAACTACATTATAGAGACACGCGTGATTGTATGTATGAAATATTTTCAGATTGAGTGCTGAAGTTATGATGACGCGTTTGCAAACATCGGAAAAGGACAAAAAAATGGAACATCTTAATTCTACTCTTTTGAAAGAAATCGAGAAAAGAATGGAAGCTGAAACATTGTTGCAAACAAGAGAGAAAGTGTTTAACGTATATTCTGCTAGATACGACTCAAAACTCAGGTAAAACTGTTATAATTCTATCTTTTAATTTCGAGTCTCGAGTTTATCATTATTCCAATTCAAACTATTTATTGCATTGCGTAGTCAGGCACTAATAAACCAAGTTTTTACTGGAGGATTATAATCAATCTGAAAAACTAAAAATCTAAGTATTCAGAGAACCTATACAAATCAATTTTTAGGATTCTCCTTTTACCTACAACAGTAACGGCAATCATTAATACAACTAAGATTTTTTCGAAGAATTTAAAGTTATAACAAAAGATTTAATATAAGTTGCACGATTTTATGTTCCAGATTTCTGTACGAAAATTTTCAGGCAATGAAGGAACAGTATAGTGGTATATTACCTGTAGTGTCTGTTGAGAACTATATTAACAAAATAGAAAACGTTGATAGTCAAATACGGTCTATTGATGAAAAGCTAAATGAAATAGATAAGATAAGATCGGAGTTAATAATAAAACAAAATGTGTACGAGACTGTTTTGGAAACAATGGAAAAAGATTGTCATAATGAAGAAGGTCCGTGCATACACCAAGTACAGTTAAAAGTGGCGGTAAGATTTACTATGTAATTTTTTTTTCCATGATAATTGAATATAGGTCATAAGTTTCACTTTAATTGCGCTTACACACCAAAACATGCATATGTTTAAGTATTCATGAACTGAATATCGGTGCTTTATATGTCTGTTATGTATGAATTATCAGATGAACCACAAATCATATATCCTAAATTATACACATAAATTGTAACTATTGTTAGGTTCTATCAAATAAGCCTAACACTTCCCTTTAATGTTTAATATAGAAAGACATATGTGGGAAAGAGAAAGAATATTATAAGAAAACCATTGATGTGCTGGAAAATGACAAAACTGACCTGTTGAAGCAAAACAGTGACCTCGAAAAAACAATAATTTTACTAAATCAAAGTTTTTCAAAAATGCAACAAAAAGAGTTTGAGGTAAAAAGTATAGAAGAGAATGGTAAAATTATAGTTCCTAATTTGGAGCTTGAAGATATACGGTCAGATGATGAAAATGATGACACGCGAAGTAAGTAACTTAATCTTTTGATATATCAATATAATATACACTTAATCTTTTGATATATCAATTTGTCAAGTTTATTAAACAATATTTACATGAGGTAATAAATTAAAATAAAATCTAGATAAATAAAGTGGAAAATAAATAATAATAATATTTGTCAAGTTCATAAAATTGATTATTCACAGCCATAAAAACATACTCAATTTAAACTTACAATGCTGTAGCTTGTGTATATTACTGTCGCTACAAAAATATTCTTACAAAGCTAGGTATGTTGCGTTTGGTAGCAAATAAGTGTCAAAAATAGTAGCTACTGTTCTTTAAGATGCTAAAGTCAACTAAGATACCTACTTACACATAGCTGATGATGAGAGAATGTTTTCAGAATAATATTTATTTTATTTATTTCAGATAGCCAGACGATAACATTGCCGAAGCCTAAACTTCTGAAAACACCAAAATTATGCAAAGATATGACCAAAACAAAAACTGTGTACGATAACGGATATCTTCCCGGTTCTCCTATAAAGACCAAGGCAAACGATAAAGTTGCAGAATCAGTTAACGTCTTCGTACAAACAGCTGTATGTAGAACTAAATCAAGGCATGCCCAAACCTTATCTATGCAAAATAAACCAACACCTACTAATAAACATTACTATGAACTTCAACAACAATTTGATGCTAAAGCTAAAGAGCTAAACGAAATGCAGAAACTGGTTGCAGATCTAAAAGAAACAGAAAATGAATGTAAAAGGGAGTTGTTGGAAAAAGAACGATTGATATTAAAACTCAATATGGAAGTAAATGAACTTAAGGAAGATAAAGCTAAACTTGAGGAAACATTAGTAAATGAGAGAAATGTTCAAGAAGAAATTGAAAAAGAGAAGACTGTGAACTTTCTTTCAGCTCTCAAAAGACTGGAAGAGGAAAAGAATACGATCTTTGAGAAATTAAATAAAGAACGAGAGGATCATAGCGTTGCGATTCGTAATTTAAATAATAAAATGATGGAGCAGATAACAAGGAAAGATAGGTAAGAAATATTTAGATGGTTATGCGTACATAAATAATATTCCCAATTGGGTGAACTGAACTTTTATCTGACATTCAGCTATCTAGGTAGATTTATTGAGTCTTTATATAAAATGACGTTTAAATGATCTTCTGTTTTTGTAAACGTGGTACGTGTAGGCCGCCCCCTGCTAGATGGACCAATGACCTGAAAAAGGTCGCTGGTAGTGCTTGGCTGAGGGCCTCGGGTGATCGTGTTTCGTGGCGTAACCTTGGGGACGCCTACGTCCAGCAGTGGGCTGATGGATTGATTGGTGTTTTTTTGTTTGCAGTAATAACACTTCTGCTACAAATCCCGATAATATGAAAGACATTATTGGCAAGTTTTCTATAAAAAATGTTGAATTAGAAGATCACTGCTTTAGACTACAAAGCGAGTTAGACAATTGCAAGACTGAACTGTAAGTATCGATTCGATCTTAATCATACTCTTATGTCATCCATGGGATGGGATGATCCCAATTCTATGCAGTACAAACAGCATGCAAATTGTAAAACTACTGAACAATTCTATTTTATGAGACAAATGATTATGATTATCGATTAAAAGTTTTGTAGATTAACCGATGCTTGCATTACGAGTTTTTTTGATATTTTTACTCGTTTTTACATTCTTAAGATTGTTTCAAACTTAATGTTTAAGGTTTTTTATATCATACGTGACTTTACAGGAATTTAGTTCAGGGAGAAGCTGAAAGATGGAAAGAGTTGGCTTCGGAACGACTCACTAAAATGGAGCTTCTGAATTCACAGCTGCAGCATCGCCATACTCATGAGGTAAATAAAAATGTAATGAAATGAAATGTTTTTTATTCAACATAAGGATCATAAAACCAAATCTTAACATACTTATTACAACAAAATTAAATAAATCTAATTAAACTGGCATTTTGTAAAGGAAAAATAAACATGTGTTGCAAGAAGAGCTAAAAGGTATAAGTAATTCTGTTATTTTAAGTATTTTGCCTTAATAAAACGAACAGAACAGAAACTGACCAAAGGAGTTATACAGAAAGGTTTTATTATTACAAATTTATGTACCTTTGCGAGATTATTCGTAAATTGAAGATTACTGTTAGTAGAACAAATGGTAAAATCAATTCTTTGTATAGCAATAAGAGAGTCTCGTCATTGAATTTATAAAAAAATTTTATGTCGACCTAAAGAAGGTGTGAAGTAGTATGTCATTACAAGTATAATAATCTTACAGGTTGATTCCTACAAAGCAGAAAACGAGCATTGGCTGTCCCAACTGAACGTAGCTCAGCGAGAACTAATGGACTTGAAAAATAAACTGATAGAACAGAAGACGAGCTATATGAAACTGCTGTCGGAAAAAGATGCCCACATTGAACATTTGACGAATAATATACAAAATCTAAAGGTAAAATAATAACCCCGTCCAATCTACCTTCCACTTTGGCTCTATAAATTCCGTTCATAGCCCTCTTTTTATCCATCCGCTTCATATGTATGCCTCTCTTTAAATTTATCTTTACATCTTATTTCATACAACAACTGACACGACTCACACACAAAATAAAAGTTGTAGTTGATAATTAGATGTAACTTTCGTAAATTTCGAAGATCTGTTGGTAATCATCCACCATTGTAAGAACAAGCTGTCCTAACTTCAACATAATATCAAAATGATATATCATATCAACGCTGTTATTAAAACCACACAGTTATTCAAACATGGTATTAACAGTTACATTAACATTGTAAGACTTGATAGGTTTAAAAATGGTAAAACTGCTGATCGTAGTGTTTTATTTCCGAAGTCATATCATATCATATTACATCTTTTCATTTTTAGACTCAAATAATGACGATGCAGTCTGTAGTATCGGCGAACGATCCCAGTTTCGATCTCTCGGCGATAGTCGAGATTGAAGATAGCGATGTGACATCACAGAATGATTATGAGCAGCTGGAAATCAAGTTAGTACATAATTTATTTTCTAAGAGTTTAATTTGAGATGTTGAGTGTTATTATTGCTATATTAATTGTTGCTAAAGTGTCATTAATCATCATGTTTGAGTACCCAGTAATATAAAGGTTTTCACTATAAGAACCGATGATTACTCCATTATGTAAAATACTTTCATTATTAGAACATATTGATTAGATTTATGAAAAATATAAGTTTTTATTATTGTATTTCAATGTTAATGTTCTTTTCAGAAATATTTCTTCGCCAGCTTACGGTGGTGATACGTCTAGCATATTAGGGTAATTAGTAATTATTAATTAATTAATACATACTTGAAATTCTAATACGTTTTGAGTCATTCTTTTAAAAAGAAAATGTACCTACCTTTTTTATAAACAACATCATCATTATAAATTCACGATGCTAATTAATTTATGTACATGTATGTGCTTTGCATTTTTTGCAGGTTTGTTGCTTTAAAATATTATAATGTTTTAATTTCATTAAAATACTATACATACTATTACCGTTCACTAATCTCACATTATCCTACAGGCAAGATTCATGATTAATAACTAGCGGGACTTATCGCGTATGTTTTTATTTAATAAAGTTACCTTTATTAACCCGACGTTTCGGCTACGTTGCAGCAGCCATGGTCACGGGCAGACTGTTATTATATAAAAACATACGCGATAAGTCCCGCTAGTTATTAATCATGAGTATAAATCGCGAATCTCTTAAAACTAGGCAAGATTCAGTAATAGAGAGGCTTCGTCGTGAGAAGCAAGCCACCAGTCGCCAGAACGCCCTGCTGAGGAAACAGGTAGCAGCGCTAGCGGCACGGGAGAGGAGATCAAGGCTGGATGCACAGAATTTGAAGAATCAAATATATCGCATGTAAGTTTTACGTAAAAATATTGTGGCGACCTCTAGAGCGCTACACACAGAAAGAAACCTAATAAAAAAAAATACAAAAAAAAGCCAAATTACAAAAATTTTGCCATAATAAACTTGATTGTGCTGTTATTGGGTTAACATAACGCTTCGTTACAAATAATTATAATTACGTTATCATAAATAAATCACGTCAGTTTTTTTAATGAAAAAAATACATGTTTGAATACCGTAAATTCCCTACAAATTTTGAAAGATGGTCTAGGGCTTAGAATTTGTATGACGAATGTGTTTCTGTGATTTCAGAAGTACATCAGGAAACAAGTCGACCTCAGCAGATTCTTCGCCCTTGCAGTCTAAGATACTACACCTGCAAGCTCAGCTGGCGAGGTCCAGGAAGGAAACGCAATCCAACTTAGCCCTGTGGGATAAATGGAAAAGGTACAGTACTAGTATTAGGAATATAATAGTTATGCATAACTTGGTACAAGGACCCAAACTACACTTTATGTTTCTCATTTTACATACGCTTTGCAAGTCGTGATTCACAAACAAATCACAGACCAAATATTTCGTTCACCAAGGTAAATTATTCAAACTTTTTAGTTTGTACTAAGTTGTATATTTATTTTGTTATACATTCCTATTGAATAGAACTAGATATGCAGCCTTTGTGTAAACCTGTGACAACTTATTATTTTGCCAGTATGTCACAGTGAACGGAGACAATTATGTAGATATATTATGGATAAAAAGTCATTTTTCTCTCTATGCGGACTATGTATTGTATTGTTGAGGAATAAACATAATGTTACAGGGCCGTCCAATCGTCAGATCGTTGGCAAGCTCAATATGAAGAGAAGTGTCGCGAATGCAAAAGGATAGAGAGCAGCCTGCACTTCGCTAAATCAACAGTGGCGAGGCTTGAGAAGGAAAAAAGAGTGCTTCTGAATAGGCTAAATAGTTTGAAAGGTAAAATAATAGATAAGCTGGAAGTAAGTGTAAAAAAATTGCCTCCGGAAATGTATGCCTACATTTTACACTCTGTGTGGAAACGTGCCTAATGTTTATGTATGTCTCCGAAAATTTATCCCCATCAAAATGAATTAAAGACCATTAACTAATTATGATCATAATACTTTATTTCTGTATAGGTGCCACAACTTTATTTCCAGTAATGTCTTTGAGTTGAAGAAATCATAATAAAGTTACTATGTCTCCAAGTGAACCATACATAAAATTTTGCACACACATGTTATCATAACAATATATTGTTTACAGAAGAAAAATTGTACGAGAAGCAAAGCAGTGAAAGAATGGACAAAAACATTTGCAATAGTCCAGATTCGATTCCTGAATCTAAACTTACCCTCAACATTTCCGAACAAAGACTCATGGAACGTATCGATGCTCAGCAAAGGAGAATCATTGCCTTGGAACTAGCATCAAAGGTAATAATATAACTAGGTGTCATGATCGTACTTTAAAATAAACAACTAGACGATAAAACGTTTCGAATTATCAAACACTTAAATGACCACTGTTGTTCGTCAGTACCTACTATAGATTTGACCATGTCTTTTAATCTTACTTTTGTTGAGTCTTTTTGACGTCTCATCATAGTGATTCCATAGAAGTTCATTAATATTGTCTGGGTGACATAGGATTTAAATATTTTGTTTTTTAGGTTAGTTTCGCTCAAGTCAAGGCACAGGCTAACTCGCTTGGTGTAATTTTGAAAAAACAGTATTAATATGTATAAATTTTATATGTTTATTTATGTTCAGGGCAACGAACCACTGGTGACTGAATACGAAAAAGCAATGGCAGAGATAATCTCTCTCAGGGGACAAGTTTTGAAATTGGAATCCATGTTACTCGAATCGCAAATAAGACCACAAGTCCTGAGTCCCCCTAATAATGAAACGGATTTGCAATATTGGAAAAGGCGAGTATGCATACATACATAAACTATTAAAAAGATTACCTTCTCCATCACATTTAACTTATTACAATAATTATAGCCGACGATACTGAAACACACCTTACCAAAGAGTGTAAATAAAATACACTTTAAACCAGGAAAAAAAAATTATGTGGATTCTCATCATTTTAGGATTAAGTCATCGCTATTTTCAGCTAATGGACACTCGTAGACACTCAATCTGTAACTATTCTGAGTCATTTACTGTCTCGATATGTATTTTAAATTGTGTTTATTTTATGTGTTTTTCATTTACGTACATAATTTACAGTAGCTAACGGTGAGGCAAAACATCGTGAGGAAACCTGCCTATCCCCTCAGGATAGGTAATAGTCAGTGCCTATATACGGCGATACGGTTCACTACCTATCACGTTGGGTGCTGTCTATCTAGTGATACGCGGGCTTCGAATGACCCATACCTAACATGCCTTCGAAATTTCGGAGATGGGCATTCAAGTCTCTGACTATCCCGCCATAATAAAAAAGAGTCTGTGTAAACACAAGTCGTGAAGCGTATGTTTATGTTATGTTTATGTTTATTTCAACACTTGTAGATATTGCGAGATCCTGAAAGAGGAAAACGTGAAGCTGACCCTGAGGTTAAGCGCCGTTGAGTCCATCCCGGTCACGGCGCAGCAACAGCGCGTGGCTGACTTGGAACAAACCGTCCTCACTTTGAGAGGTACCTGAATTATGTTATATAACATACGAATCACTAACATAGTACAGGTGTCCAAGTCTACTAATGCGTTTTAGCACAAAGGCAATTCAGTATCAGATCAGCAATAGTGGGAAGTTGGTAGAGAATTAGCAAGTGTTAAATTTCACCATTGTTATCAGCAAAAGTGTCATAATTCGCTTTAAAAATGGCCATATTTGTTACTTTTGCTAGTCTACAATTAACTTCATAATAACGTAAACAAATTAATTATAAGAATTATTAGTGTCCCAAAATGTAAAGTTCCATTGTAAATAGATATAAAACAGTTATGTTAGAAGCAATCATATTTGAATTGTTGAGGTCAATGTGTTAGAAATTTTAGAATATTGCTTAAGTTGACTATCCAAAACTTACTTGCCTTAAACCTATAACAATAAAGAATATTTTGCGCGTTAATTTTTTGTCACGAGAGGCAATTTTTAAACTTTGGTAATGACATATTTTTTGTGTATCTAGACTGAACGTTTAATTATTATAATTTTTTTGTATAGGTCTCATCAGAAAATTACAGACAGAGCAGAAAACATCTGGTGCACTAAAATCATTGGACCTGAAGCCTTGTAAGGAAATCGTACCATCCATGGACAAGGTATAACCACAATCAGTACCATTTCTAATTTATTTATAACGATCTTCTCAGAATCTATTTGAATTCACCAATTACGATGTTGTACAAAATTTCATGTTAAATTAATGGATTACTTACTACCTATCAAATGTTGTTTTTATGTTGTGTTTACGTCCACCCCTGATTCGCTATAGGAGGCTAATACGACCAACCATTTTTGTTTCTGGTTCTAAGAAACCACTATCATCTCATTCAACCATAGTCAATGTATTTCCCTTGTCTATTATATGCATATACTCGTACATGATGGTGGATTGACAAAAGCAATACATGAGGGTGAAGTGGAAGGGCGGTTACGTAGGGTCCGGCCCATTAAGACAAAGACAGTCAAATAGACTATATTGAAAAAGGGTGACGTTAGAAGTACCTATAACCGCCTAGTGTGTATGAGATGATATATAAGTGGGAATGAAGTGAAAGTGGTTTGTCAGTACCGGGACTCTACAGGGAATCAGGCGTGATGTGTATCTATGTACCACAGATCCGCAGCCAACTCCAATCGTACCGGACTGAGATAGCGAATTTAAAACGCACGCTGATGGACAAAGACAGTCTCTTGGAGAAGTCCCAGGAGATGCTCAAGAAGGCGGCTGAGAGGGAAGATGAACTGCTTTCAGAGGTCAGTTGGCTATTACTAGAAATATTAGGAATAGTTTGTGACTGTTGGCCTATTGTTAGGTTCTAACCGTCTAAATGATAAAGCGATGGTGTGATGTTATGGCTATATGGTGTCTTACCTTTATTACTGCATACAAAGGCATAAGGTATCCGATTGATATCTTGGCAAAGCTCTTGCGGTTAATTGGTATCCATATTAAATACAATCGATAGTTTTACAAAGTCACCTGTTTTTCTGTCTTATTTATATTCTTATTTATTGTTATAGATTATATTTTTATCTTTCATCTAGACGGGCATCATCGTGAACTGTGTATATATCTGAACTGTTATTTTGATAACTAGAATCAAGTCAGTTACCTATCCTATACGTAGAGATCCCGCCATATAAATTGGCAGTTGGGGGCGTCGCCACAGTCGCGTAATTCAGTGTTACCAGTAAACACGCCAAAACTAGCACTCACTGTGCCATACGGCTCGGTACATTATAGGTTTCATTTGTAACGGTCTTTGGTTGCAGAGCTACAAACTCAAATAAAACAAATTAACATATCGAAGTCAAAATATGTTTATTAAACTATTTCAAACATGATTAATAATTAACGGGACTTATCCTTCTTATTATATATTATGTGTTCCTTCACTCTGTCCGCAATAGACCGTTTAGTCTGTCCGACGTAGGATTTCCCACAGCTGCAATCAATCTTATACACACATATATCTTATATCATGTGTATAAATCGCGAATCTCTTAAAACTATTATTTCAAACATGGCACTGAGCATTGTCTTTACATATTTTTTACCGAGGTTAGATCAGCGGAGACCCTAGCTTGGAGAAGAACTAACAAGAAACTCCGGAAATCAATTTATTATAATCACCCTTAACAAACACAAAAATTACAAAGAGTGGGCAAAAAACACAACGCTGGTAATACTAAATTTACCTTTCATACAAAATGACACGCAATGGCGGAAACGTCAAATTTAGTTCCAAGTTTGGCTACTGCCAATTTATGTGGCGGGATCTCTAACCTTTCAATAACTTTATCCAACGTGACAGATGGAAAACGACACCGCCAAAAATTACTACATGATATCTTTAAAATGTTTGTTTTTCAGATTGCTTGCTTGCACCAACAATTGCAAGAAATCAGAGGTGGATCAGGCAGTGATTACTAACTAATTAAGATTAATATTTAAGAGTCTCAAATGACACGTGGGTTCGAGGTGCCCAAACAATTACTACCTTCGCAATAGCGGAAATGGAAACCTGAACCTCAGACCACCCCGCAAGGGTTAATGGTCGTGAATGCGTTTGTCTTTGTTTGTCTTTTGTCTCAAATGATTTAATTACTTATGGCTGAAAGAATATTGAAGAATTATTATATTTTTGTCCTTTTATTTTATTTAAGTCACTTCCAATGTTTGTTTGATGAAATTGTAAGACTAAATATAACAAGTTTTAAAGTATGTATTAACTGAATGATTATATTGATAAGAATACTAATTTGTTAGTAAGTGAAAAAATTTATACACTAAGACTGCATCTAGTTTATGATAAGGAGAAGAATGAATAAAACGTGTTTTTCAGTAATAATTTCTTTTTATTTGAGCATGCATAATCCTTATATTTTTTAACATAATAACAACCGAAACTATTACACTTAACTAGAAATATATTGCACCTTAATTGGAATAAAAATTATATTAAACGTACATATGTATTAGTGGAGCAAGTTAAAATAAAAATATATTCATACTTAGGACTTTTTTGTTTTTTTTACAACAACTTCAGAGACAGAAAACAAATGCAAAACCTACTGTATCCATCCAGCCAACTAGGACCAGCTATTATTACTATTTTTCTGATTTTATTTTATTGACAAGGCACGGAATTTATTTTATTGTTTTTGGCTAAAAGAGATGCAAACCGGATCAAATTTAAGTAAGAGGTTAATGTAGCAAATTATATTACAATTTTAGGCCATTCGTATTAAATGTAGTTAAGTCTGTTAAGGCAAGAATCGCAACGATTCGTTTATTATTAACCTATTAATGCTGTTCATTAGTTTGATCTACTGCTTATTATTTACCAGATTATTCAACAAAAAGGATACAAGCATCGTCACCACGGGCATTCAACTTCATACAACTTAAAACAACGACGAAAAATAAAATTCTAAAACAAATGAAAACTATGATTAGTATGTACATTTTTTCAACTTATAATAGGTTTATCTCTCTTTACATATGTAATCATTTAAAATGACAATGGATCTTTATTATACTATAGATTCGACTCAAAATAAAACTTCAATGTATTTATACTTTAAAATAGTATAACAAAGGCATCACATCTTTAACACTTGTTACGTTGAATACTAGTGGGTTTCGAGAGGCTAAATATGTAAAGTTGATAGTAGATAGAGTAATATAATAACAGATAATATGCAAATTTACGGTAAGGATAAAAATGAATAAAAGGGTTTTTCAGTAATAATTTCTTTTTATTTGAGCTTGTAAAATCGTAAAAAACATTTTATGATTTCCAAAATAACAAATTAAACTATTACATTTATCTAGAAATATATATTGCACCTGAATTGGAATGTAAAACAATATTAAACGTACATATGTATATAGTGGAGCAAGTCAAAATAAAAATATATTCATACGATACAAATATATGACTTTTCTTATGATTAACAATTAACGGGACTTATTGCGTAAATTTATTTATAATAAAATTACCTTTATTAATCCGACGCTAATAAAGGTAATTTTATTATATATAAACTTACGCTACTGTAGTATTATATTATCTGTGCTTACGCGATAATTCCCGTTAATTATTAATCATGAGTATGAATCGCGAATGTCTTAAAACTAACTAACTATAAAGACTTTTCTTGTTTCTTTACATGATCTTCAGAAGCAGCACATAAATGCGATACTAACTGTATCTCTAAAAACTGAATTTATACTGTAACTGTATTTTGCTTACAATACTATAAATTAGAAGTATTTCATTGCATTTGAACTTTTTTATTTATTTTATTGTCACATTAAGTACAAAGTACTTGAAGTTTAAGTACAAACATTGTGAATGGCTATCAACATTATTAATTAATATAACATATTAAAGTTAATCATAAATATCGATTAAATTGCTTAAAATAAACCTCCATGTATTCGATATGAGCATATATGATATAGTTACAACGCAATATTAAAAATTCCTTTTTAATTAAGCAATAATTGATTAAATTTAAACAAACGTAAACGTTACACAAAAAAACAGTTACGTATGTATTTCATACAAAATCAAAGAAGTCCACTAATGCATTATAGCACAATCGTAGTTCAATCGCAATTCAGTTCAGTTGAAATGGCGAGATTTTTGTCTCTTTTGCTACTCCACTAATAACTTCACGCCATTACTAAAGTAAGGGTAAGGGTTTGTCGAAATATCAGCGTTGGCAGTGTGAATTTCACACAATCAACATTAGCTGAGACAAATCCTATTCACACTTGCGCGGGGTTGCCATGTGCGCTTGGTTCCATTAATGTAAATTATTATATATTAATTCTTTTCTCTATTTGTGTTACTGCGTCTAGTGTGAATAAAAGGAAGTTTATTTATTTTTTTATTTAAAGTGCTATTGAACTACGATTTTGCAGAAGGCATTAGTGGACTTGGGCCCCACCAAAGGTACGCAAATAAATTAGATTCACGATTAAATTATACCTAAATTCGCAACTGCGGATATTGTCAAAATGCATATAAGTTAGGAACCTACATACATCATATGTAGTATTATAATCTAATTTCATTAAATTATTGCTTAAACACAAAATTATACGACTAAAATTAACTATAATGATTTGTATAAGATTATTTTCTGTTGTCTACATAACCTAATACGTCCATGTAAATATAAAGCATCAAAAGTTTATGAAAATTACTCTAAATAAGTACACACTTAATTACTTTTCATACAAGATACACATTATATTACAAACGCTAATTCTTAAGTAAGATATTTCGATTCCTATACTTCGTTTGTTATAATATCGCTATTACTATGAGTAGCAGAATGGTAGCTACCTAATTCATTTACGTCACAACTAACAACATATAATAAATACTAATCTAAATCTTTTTAACGCCTACACTAGTTGGTCTCAAGCCCTGAATAACATCGTTAAATATGTCAATTTACGTGAAACATAACAGTTTGGCTATTATTAGCATTAACAATAAAATTATAAACACTGCTACTTACGTATATAACAGAAATGATCCGGAAAGAGGTGTATATAACTTCGAAGCAATTCTCAAGCACAACTTTTTGAAATCAAGTTTAAATCTTACATAAAACATTTTCACATATCCCTAAACAGGGCAAGCCATAAGGTATTAAATGTTCTTCGTCACTATTAGCGTAATATTAAGACAAAAAAATATTTTGTAATCGATTTCAGCTGTATTTGAGAAGCTATAGAATCAATTTAAACCACAATTTATAATTTACCTTCTTTCCCAATAAATTGATGGTTACAATTTACGTTCTACGAATTGCTGATGTGTTTTGTTCATTAAATTGATATTCTTTTGGGCAAACTTTTGTTCAGTTAGAGCTTCTTTTCCAAAAGCTCTCGCTGAAAAATAAATATAGTAGTTATAAGATATATACCTGATACGTACAGTCAACGCTAAAAGTCCAGTCCCAATAACTTTTTATAAGGTTTACGTTTATAAAAACAAAAGACAAAATTTTTCATTTCGAAGCACGCGACTGTATAGTGGCCATGACAATGCATAGTTGCGTCAGTTATAAAAAGTAAAATATTGTCTTTTGTACTTTTTAACTGAAACCTTATAAAGAGTTACTGGGATTGCACTTTTAGCGTTGACTGTACCTATATGCAGATGTTAATCTCAAAGCAAAATATTAAAATACTCAAAGCGTTAATATTAACCACTATATATCACATTATTTACACCCTGATTACCTCATAACGACCGTGTCTTACTGACAAGCATACCCTATGATTTGTATCTTACATATACTATTTTATAAATTAACATAACTCTAATTTAATAAGTGTGTCATAGAAAAGTATGTTAGATTAAGATCATTTATTATTTTAAGCCTTATTTTGCCTTATCCCTTCCATCGTCATTTAGTCAGCCAAATAAAAAGAAACGTTTTTTATAAATGCGTAAAATCACATATTAAAAGTAAAAAAAAACATTTTCACAAGAAAAATTCACATTGAAATTAAAATAAATCTGATTAAACTATTAGCATTTCGTAAACGAAAAACCAGTACAGAAGAAATGCCAAGAAACTCTACAAACTACTCATTAAACTCTTAGCCAACACTCCACCATTGAAGAAAGGCATAACTAAAATAAAGGTTTATACAAAGCACCATTACTTACCGTGCCCTTACGTTGAGTAGTCGCTATCCCAACCAGCTACTATCTACTTACTGCAGATCCTTCGAAAACAAGAAAGCTTTTCTACTACCAGGGAAAGATAGAAACGTTTGCGATTCTGTGTGGCCCATTGTTAAACCAATTTCTTTTAGAAATTGATTGTGATTTAGCATAAGCCACTGTGATATTGAATGCAATATATTAAATTCGGTTGCTGGTCTTAAATTATTTTGATCACGTAAGAAATCATTATCAATTATTTTTAACAATAAGAGAAGCAATCTTATTTACATTTAATAAAGTTTTATGCCCCATTCCAGAACATAATTATGTATATATTAATTAATTGAATAGTAGAGAAGTTCTGTGAGTATAGAATCGCAAACATTCGTTTATTATTTACAAAGCCTTATTAATTGTTAATCGCATTAATTAGTTTAATCTACTGCTTATTAGTTACCAGATTATTCACCATGAAGTATGCATGCATCGTCATCACAAGCATTCAATTTTATACAACTTATAATAAAGATAAACAATATCGATAGTTTTTTTATAAAACAAATTAAAGATTATAATTAGTATGTAAATTTCTTCATCAATCATATTATGTACATCTTGATATAGGTTATTCTCACTTTACGTATCTATTCATTTAAAATGACAATGGATCTATATTTAGGCACTTCGTAATTAATATCAATATTATAATTATGCTTTAAAAATAACAAAAGCATCATACTTTAAACATCAAATGATTTTAAACTACGGTCTGAGTGTACTAATGCGTTTTAACAAAATCGTAGCTCAATAACACTTCAGTAATAGTGTAAAGTTGTTAGTGATTTAGCAAGTCTAAAATTTCAACATTGACTGCCGCACAAGTGTAAATTTTTGCGTTAAAAATGAACAACTACACATATTTCATGAAATTATATTGTACTTTGATTTAGCAAAAACCATTACTGGACTTGAGGCCGTCAATATTTAACGTTTGTGACGTCACAAGATGGCGCCACGTCAGATCCGTTCTCATTTTAAACAAATAATACTAAATAAACCATCAAACTAAATCCCAATAGTTATTTCAATACCTGAACATCTAGCTTGTCCTTCTCAGCCCTTTTCCTTAAGGCTTTAGCTAGTATTGGCGTAAACAAGGCGGGGTCTGGATGAGTCTTACCCTCCTTCTGCCACGGCTGCTCTTGGCGCCAAAGCACTGACAGGATCATACCCACTGCCATCACCCATAAGAAACCAATCTGGAATAACATGTTAGTACGTGTAGTCGGTTACGTAGGGGCCGGCCTAATAAGACATATAACAGTCAGATAGACGCTATATTGAAAAAAGGTGACGTTAGGTGTACCTATAACCGCCGAGAGTGTATGAGAGGATGTATGAATATCAATGAAGCGAAAGTGGTCAGTCAGGATCGGGACAAATGGGGATCCGTGATCTCTGCCTACCCCTCTACAGGGAATCAGGCGTGATGTGTATGTATGTATGTCTAGTCGTGTTCTATTCTAATTCGACGTAGCTCAGTTGTTTGGAGAGCCCAGTGGGTACAGGTTTCAAATCTCTCTTAAGCATGTACTAAGGAAATGAATTTTTAAAATTCATATGTACATTGTACGAAATGCGTCGAATACTAGAGTGAGGAAAAACATGGTGAGGAAACCTACCTGTTTCCCGAACAGGTATATTTAGTGGTAGTAAATGGCGACATGGCTTGCTATATGTCACGTTGAGTACTAACTGTCTGGTTAACACGTAAGTTCGAGGTGGCCATAGAATTACTACCTCCGCAATTGCGGAGATTGACACCTAAATCTCTGACTACCCCGCAAGGGTCAATGGTCGTGAACCCGTTTGTCTTAATGGTGTTCTATGAAATACTAAGAATCATGCTACTAAGATCTCATATTTGTATTGAAGTGAAAGATTGAGGCTAATTTGACATATCTGTTCAGTTTTCCTTAGTTATACGTTTATAGTGTCGTGCAATAAATATGAATTCTGCTGAAAAAAAGGCTAGTAGCAGTGTATTTTATTTTCATCTTAGACTAGCATAGCAACAAATTAACTTAATGCACCTTAACTTTCCGACAACAACAACGGACCATAATTTATATAATTGACATACATCACATCACAACCACCTTGTCAATCAATCAGCCTATGTCAGTCCACTGCTGGACGTAGGCCTCCCCAAGGTAACGCCACAAAACACGATCACTCGTGGCCCTCAGCCAACCACTACCAGCGACCCTTTTCAGGTCATCAGTCCATCTGGCAGGGGGGCGTCCTACACTACGTTTACCGAGACGCGGTCGCCATTCGAGAACCGCTTTGCTCCAACGGTCGTCGGTTCTGCGACAGACGTGACCGGCCCACTGCCACTTCAGCTTGCAACATCGATAGACAATGTCTACGACTTTGGTTCTCTGCCGGATAATTTCGTTCCGGACTCTTACTAAGTACGTTTAAGACTTGTGTTAAGGGTACTAGTTAACGTAAGCAATATATACTTATTATATATAGATAAATACATACATAGCATATATAATCAACGACCAGACTGGAAAGCTGCAGCTGCAAAGCAGTTCTTAACACTGCCTCCACCGGGAATCGAACCCGGGACCTCACGTTTAGCGTTCAGGCGTATTTTATATTCTAATCTTCTTTCTACTTCCCTGACCACTTTACCAAAACCCACCGTACTAGTCCACATATAGGATATCCGGTACAGGTAGAAGAACTGCGAGGGGTCTTCTTCAACTGGCGGGACATAGGTGACGTTGGTCAGGCACCCGTCCACGTCGACTGGCAGCTTGATGGTGGCTGGTCTTGGACCCCCGAAGGACATCCACATGGTTAAAGCCAAGCCTGTGATCAGGGCTAGGGATGCACTCTGGAAATTAAATGAAATGAAAATCTTTTTATTCAACATAAGGATATTAATATCACTTATTGAACATCAAAAAAAAACATTTTTCATTAAAATATGTCATTAACATAAAACTTATCCTTAAAATAAATCAATTAAGATTAATAAAACTAAAACTAATGGCACTTCGTAACGACGAACTCTGCAAAAAAGAAATGCCAAGAAAGTCTGCAGACAATGTGTACATTAAATTTAATAATAATTCATTAGAACATGATCCAAGCTTCACATCCAACAAAAAGATGATATGATAGGTGTAAGGGGCTTGAATAAAGTGTAAGGCTTGGTTAGGTCAGTTAATTAATTGGTTCGAACGAGATAAGGGTACAAAAATTACAATTCTTGTGTACGCACATATTACGACTATTTATACCTTAACACGTTTTAGTTGTTCAGGATGTCCATCTCTGCTATTGCAGAGGAAATGACTGACCTGATTTTAACAGTCAGGGCTAATCCACTCAAAAAATGTATCAATGGTTTACTATAAATGATAAGAAAACTTTATGCAATCTCTTAAATACAGATCTGTATAAACGATCTGCCTTATTATTAACTAGCGACCCGCTCCGGCTTCGCACGAGTATAAAATATATAGCCTACTCCTCTATTTAATGGATGTTATTATACATATAAACCTTCCTCTTAAATCACTCTATCTATTAAAAAACCCGCATCTAAATCCGTTGCGTAGTTACAAAGATTTAAGCATACAAAGGGATATAGGGACAGAGAAAGCGACTTTGTTTTATACTATGTAATGATAAAAATAACTATGTAATAATGCTTTTGAAACTACCCATTTATTTATTTTTCTATCAAAAATCCCTTTTAAAGAAAAACCAAACGCTTCAATCCACTCACCCTCTCATTAGCAAAAGTAGTGAACATCCCCAGGGTAAATATACCAAGTAACGGCCCTCCAACCGCCCCAAATATGGTCAAGGATGCCTGCAGCACCCCTCCAAGGTATTGGGCTAAGAAGGCCACTCCTAAGAAGACCAGGCCATAGCCACACGCTGTCAGTTTGGTCAGCCAGGGAATGGCTGAGTCGCTTACTTTGCACCACCTGGAAATGGTAAAGGGTTAAGGTGATGAGGATAGTGGGTTAAAGTTAATGTGTAACGGAATCTGAGATGAGGGACTCTATATACAGACTTAATTCATAGGTTCAACCTTACGGCTCTTTTAATCAGTGTATAAATCGATATAGATCCTAACTCATCACGATCGATACTAGTCAATTACTGAGTGATTTAAAGGCAGAAATTGATACTTCAACACTTATTTTGATATTAAGTTTCACCCTATGCAAGCGTTGACTATTACGGAAAAGGATCTTATTAATCAATAAGATCTGTATTTAAATGATGTTTTCGACCCCTGTTTGTTTTGATATAGAATTGTATTCTAGTGTAACATAGGTTTATCCTTATTAAAATAATCTATAAATACTATACCCTATATCCCTTAGCCATTTCTTACGACATGCTAGGGCTTAACTCCACTTATTCATTTTAGGACAAAAAGTACTTCAATAAATATGCAATCGTAGTTCGATATGTGTGATTCAATTCAATGGTGTGAAGTTGTTAGTGGAGTAACAAGTGTCAGGTTTCGCCATTGAATTTGAACTACTAGTAAAATATGATTGCGTTTGTACCGAACTACGCCTTTACCTAATATGAATTAGTGGTGTTCTGCCCTTATTTAGAACTACAGTCAGCTGTGTTATTCAATCCCAACTTTAAATATACCCCTACCAACCTGCCAATATAATCCGTAAGCGTGACTGCAGCCAGGGCATTGCAAGAGGCCGAGATGGTTGAGAGAGAAGCGCTAAAGATGCCCGCCACGAACAGCCCCGGCAGCCCCGGAATATTCCTCATGGCATCCATCACGTAGTACGGCATCAGCTGATCTGACTGCAAGGGGGGGGGGGGTATTATGAGTAAGAATGGTAGAAACAAAACACGTTAAAGAGTTAAATAACAAAACGGTTTATTGAAAACTAGTGACCCACTCCGACTTCGCACGGGTATAAAATATATAGCCTGCTCCACTATTTAATGGATGCTATTATACATATAAACCTTCCTCTTGAATCACTCTATCTATTAAAAAAACCGCATCAAAATCCGTTGCGTAGTTTCAAAGGTTTAAGCATACAAAGGGACATAGGGACAAAAAAGCGACTTTGTTTTATACTATGTAGTGAAGGTGCAAGTAAGCTAGATGACATTTATAACGCGTACAAAAACAAGGTGAAGAAAAGACGGTGGCGACACAAGCGGCCCAATTAGTTACTAGATCGATTTATCGGTTGCCTTTAGCGTTGTTTATATTCTTCCAACAAGAATAAGACAGAAGTAATCGTTCATCAGTGTGGGGCGCCCACGAGCAAGGCGGAAAGACGAACTTAGCAGGTTGGCCGGCATCGAATGGATGCGGGTGGCCACTGACAGGAAGAAGTGGCGTCATATGGGGGAGGCCTATGTCCAACAATGGATTGATACTTGCTGATAATGATGAATTGATTATCACACACAGATACGTTGAAAAGCAGTCCTAACTTTACAATATCATGTAGGACTTGTCATTCATTATGTCGTGGAGTTATATTAATTCCAAAGTTTCTTTCAATCAAAGTAGTTCGTCAACTATAGCTTAGCTTATTGCTATAGAGAAATGTAAGAAAATACTAGACATACATAGGCTCGCCTTAAGGTTAAAAGTAGCTAGCTCCTATTCTCTTGATATGGCAAAGTCTACAATAAAAGTATCTAACACACCCTCTATTCTCTTACAATATTCTTAAAACTCTTAAAACATTTTAATATAACAAAGTCTAAAACATTGTTCATTACTGTATACAAGAACCAAAACTCACAGCAGTGATATACCCAGCAGCCAAGGGGTCGCAGGTCCTGTAGACGGCGTAGATGGCCAGCCCGCTGATGCAGGCGGTGATGCTGAGGAGGCTCAGCACCGGCCAGCTCCACCAGAGACAGGCCTCAGCTCTGCCCACCGTGCTCACTGTCAACAGGCGCTGGACCTGCGAATGTGGAGTTAACGGGTTGGTATACAGGTTGAACCTACATACATATGTTTTACGTTTATGTCTCTATGTATTTTGAGGTTATAAAAACGCTGTAGTGACTAAGATTGAAATGGGCATGTTACACAATCACAATATCATTTCAGTAGTGGTCTGATGTTGAAGTTGGTAGTGAATTAGCAAGTGTCAAATTTCAGCATTAATGACAACAAAACTGTCAAATTTTGCATTAAAAATGCTTTATATGTCAGTTTTGCAATTCCACTACCCACTTTACACCGCTACAGAATTGATATTGAATAACGATTTAGCAAAATTCATTTGTGGACTTGGGCCCCACAAATGTTGTAATTAAGTACCTGGGTATGATTGACACCGTATAGTGAGATATAGGTAATGGCACTGCCTATCAACAGGGTCCACCACGTATGCCTTTCCGTCGGGTCTACAGAGAAACTGAAAGTAAAAAATACAACTTTAATTGTATTTGGGAGACTAAACTCGGCAGGTTATGAGTATTTTTAACGTCACGCTTTTTCAATATGGCGTCTATCTGACCGTCATATGACCTATTGGATCGGCCCTTACATAACCGCCCTTCTACTTCACTCATATATATTCCTGATAATTAACGTGTGGATACCGTAGCAAAGTTAGGTTTGTAAGCCCATATTACCCCAAGTAACGCATATATCAACGTTTCTGAAATGGTAAGCAGAATACTATGGTTGTATAGTGCAGTAAAGTATGGTGATGTGAAGTAAAAACGTAATCATATACTCGGATACAGTAAATATTTATTAATAATTTTTTTTGATTACGTAATTCAAAAAAAACCTCAATTTAATCTACATAAATATTTTACAACCCAGTAGCCAACATATTTTTTGTACTAATCCAAAAACGGCTTACAATATTTTGAAGTAACCTTGTACTTCCCATGCCCCAGTTCTAAATAGGTCAGCTTTTATAGGGAGGGAGCGAACCCTAGTTTACAAACATGTCTCAATGTCACAAACGACGTAAGAGGTTTTGTCAGTAAATATAATAAGACATGTACGTAAATATCGTTATCTTTAACATCACGTTGCAAGAAAATAAACAAATATAACAATAACAGCTGTTTAAGACATTAATATACATAATTGTCACGTTACTTTCCGTCTAAAGATACACATTTTGCTATTGCCTTAATAACATTTAATATGACTTATAAACATATACAAACATACGCTTCACGACTTGTGTTTCTTATTGTGGCGGGGTAGTCAGAGGCAGAACCCATCTCCGAAATTTCGAAGGCATGTTAGGTATGGGTTACTAGAAGCCCGCGTTTCACTAGATAGACAGCACCTAACGTGATAGGTAGTGAACCGTATCGCCGTATATATGCACTGGCTATTACCTATCCCTCGGGATAGGCAGGTTTCCTCCCGATGTTTTCCCTCACCGTTAGTGACTATAAATTATGTACGTTTGTTATAAACATTCATGCCTCTATATCCGTAACAGGATAGGCAGAGACTCTTGATACCCCCTGGAACAATCCTGACAAATCTCTCTTGCTTCAGTCATACCCATTAACCTTCCCATACATACTCATCTGTTCTTCACTACATCGCTTCATTCATCACGCTTCACTCACATATATTCCTTTTGTCAATCCACTATTATACATCCGCGTAACATGTTCAAAGCATCGAAGCATTTCCTTTCGAATTTTATTTCACTATTTTAATGAACTACATATATAAGTAGCTGCCATTCTTTCCGATTTAGATGAAATGTATGCTTATATAACCATTAATCTCATAATACTGAGTAGACCAGGAAAGAGATTACAATCTGGATGCACACGATTTCATTTTATAGAAACAATTTAGTTCCAATCATTTAATTGGTAACGCTAGGCTATCTAGTTACCATTAGGTATTCAGACGAACGGGCAATTAAAAATTCAATCGCAATGACCTTGGGCACGACTTTCCGTGTAGTATTAATGGAAATTCAAAGCAGATTCAATTGTTTGTTTAAACTTCAGATGTTTAAATTAGGAATATTGATTCGGTCATGAATGACTGAAAAGTATCAATATAAAATAAATCCAAATCGTAGTCTCTAACAGGAAATTTAATACTTAATGTAAGATTTACTGTCTTTATAGCATAATTATAGTGAAATGATTAAGAGACTTTAGATTTAGCCACCAATACATGTTAAAGAGCGACACATTTTTTAAAACGCAGGCGAAATGTTACAAAAGGAAGAAAGCCACAAAATACCCTCAACATACATATGTACATATACTCGTACATGTACATTCCCGTGCTTAATCCCTTTCGGGTTCACACCGTAATATCTCCTTGTTCTCTTTTAAGGATGTCACATGAAACATTGGTGACAGATTATTCCATCACCCAATAGATCATATTTACCACTAACCCTTAGTCGCATCTATACGACATGCCGGGCAGAACAGTAGTTAGGTAGCATTCTTTTTATGTCCATGGACACCTTAGACTACGTTTATATAATAGAAATACTCACTGGTTAAAATCAAGTCTTCCTCCCTCGTTAGCGATCCGAAATATCTCTCCAAACCCACCTAGCTGTACACTCGCAAAGATCACCACACTAAACACGGCAGCAAACATCAAAAATGACTGCAAGAGGTCCGTGAACAAGACTGCTTTCATGCCTCCGAGAGTGGAATAAAACGTACACACGATCCCTACAGCCAATATCGATACTAACCTATCCAACCCCGTCACTGATTCTAAAACTATCGCGGGAGCATACAACACTATGCCATTATATAAAACCATTTGCAAAGTATACGTTAAAGAAGCTAGCATTCGTAATCGTGAACCGAAGCGAAGTTCTAAATACTCGTAAGTACTGGTTTTTTGTAAACCGAAGAATACTGGAGTGTACAACTTGGTTATCAAAGGTGTGGCTCCACCATAAGATATGTTGATAGCTACGAATTGCATCCCGTAAACGTAGGTTTCTGCGGATACCCCTAACAGGGTTATGGCAGACATGAAAGAAGCCATAAGGGATACGGCGACTGGAAATATTGACATGTTTCTGTCTGCTAGTAGGTATTCCTGGAAATAAAGAAAAGGGGATTTTAGTTCGAGGTAGCTATTACGTCAAAAGAAGTATAACCTGCTTTCGTTCGTTTATGTTGGAGGCGACTAGGGGTAAAAGGAACTTATATCGGTTAGATGTAGCAACTTGTCACCAACAAACAACAAAACAAAATGCAACAAAATGACTTAGAAGATTTATCGGGTGTCCAAGATTTTGCCGTGATGTTTGAAAGTTTAAAGTAGAGAAAATAAATGATGGTTTGTTATTTTCATAGATGAATTTAAAACTTTGAATTGCAAAAGAGAGATTTAAAAAGACCTTGAAAGGTCACGTTATCTCATTGTTATATAATATAACTTTGGCAGTTAAATCAATCTAACATTTGACCTAATTAGTACCATGGATCACAGGTTTGATACCTGATCGGAACACATATCATGTCATCATAAAATGTATTTAACTGTGAAGTGAATAAAAACCTTGAACTATTTTAGAAACATCTGAATATTTCGAATTATTAAACCATTTAAAAACATGAGAATATTACCATTAGTATTCAAATTTTTAAACGAAATTGAAAGACACAACGATAAGCCACCTTAAACTTTTAACTATATATGAAAATTCACCCTTTTACTTAAAATAA
Organism: Leucoptera coffeella; assembly: GCA_030578115.1. Classification (NCBI taxonomy): domain Eukaryota; kingdom Metazoa; phylum Arthropoda; class Insecta; order Lepidoptera; family Lyonetiidae; genus Leucoptera; species Leucoptera coffeella. The sequence continues at coordinate 54,989 of JAMBLF010000261.1, forward strand.
AGAGACATTTACCTCATTGGTTTTCTGTTTGCCCCCACTGAACCGGAAGTAGAGTCCAATGAGGATGGAGCCAAGCATGGTGGCCACCATGATGACCCAGTCCCACACCCCGAAGATCATATCCATGGTGAACGGCTAGCTGGAAAGGAAGAAAGAAGAAAAGATAAGATAAGACCTTTGAAAGAAAATCATACTGACTGAAATTGACGACCTCCGTGGCGCGATCGGTTAGACATTTGAACGCTAATCCTGAGGTCCCGGGTTCGATTCCCGGTGTTGGTAGAGTTAAGAACTACGCTTTTCTACTGTTTTCCAGTCTGGTCGTTGATTATATATGCTATATATGTATTTATTTACATCTACATATATGTATATAATAAGTATATATTTCTTAAATATACGTAGACTAGTAACCTTAACACGAGTCTTAAATGAACTTACCAAGGGGCTAGTTCATTTGCTGTAATAATGTCCAAATATTATTATTATTATTATAAAAATTTTAAATCGTAGAACTTCCTATCCTACAATAGTAGTAAAATAAATAAAATAGTTGTTAAATGAATTACAAAATACTGCAATTTGCAACAATGCTTATCATATTTAGTAACGTATAGCTAATATTTATGGAAAATAATTAAAAGTAAGTACATCTAAGATTCAAAAATGGGCTCCCAAAATATACAGGATGGCCCATTAAAAACGGTCAGTATGGGGAAGTCTGAAACTATAAGAGATACGAAGATTTGTTCTTAGGAACCATGTCACCGATTTTGATAAAAATAAAAACTGCATTCATACTTTCTTTGAAAAAATAACTGTATCCTGTACGGGAATCGAACCCGGTTGCTTTAAAAAAATAAACTTACCCTTTTCACTTTTTCTTTTTAATTATCGATTGTGTAGGTCTTCAGCTGTAAATGTCTCTATGAAACATGATGTCGAAAATAAATAAAATGCATTGTTTTGGCATACATTAATTGATCATAGTAGGTGTTCTAAGTGACCACCGTTGTATTCAATACAATATTCAACACGTTTAGGTAATGACCCTACTATTGAATTTGGTAATTTCATGTGGTGAATTTGCGTTAAATTTACCTCTACTACTAGGTTTATGGGCTACTTTTATATATACTCTTATATTTATAGGCTACTTTTAGGTTTTCAACGGTGTCATAGCTTGTTTTGTAAAATTCATTCTAAACGTAACCTCACAAGAAATTTTCAAATATGGTTTAACACGTCACTTTAAGTGGACTTTTCAATAGATTGTTAGTGTTTGATTACTGTAGATAACAATACTTTCTAAAAGGATTAATGCAATGCTAATGCCACATGACATGACATGCCACATGTAACAAGTAGAGAGGTACAAAACTACAAACAGCCTTAGAGACAATTTTACATGTCCGAACTTGTTGAATATTGTAACGGTGTATGTAAACTACTATGATAAACTAAAGTATGCCAAAACAATGCATTTTATTCATTTTGGACATCATGTTTCATAGAGACATTCACAGCTTAAGACTTACACAATCGATAATTAAAAAGAAAAAGTGAAAAGGGTAAGTTTATTTTTTTAAAGCAACCGGGTTCGATTCCCGTACAGGATACAGTTATTTTTTCAAAGAAAGTATGAATGCAGTTTTTATTTTTATCAAAATCGGTGACATGGTTCCTAAGAACAAATCTTCGTATCTCTTGTAGTTACAGACTTCCCCATACTGACTGTTGAATGCGCCACCTGTATAGAGTACCCGCCACATAAGGTGGCAGTAGCCAAACTTGGAACTAAATTTGACGTTTCCGCCATTGCGTGTTATTTTGTATGAAAGGTAAATTTAGTATAACCAGCGTTGTGTTTTTTGCCCACTCTTTGTAATTTTTATGTTTGTTAAGGGTGATTATAATAAATTGATTTCTGGAGTTTCTTGTTAGTTCTTCTCCAAGGGTCTCCGCTGAACTTCTTCTTCTCAATCGTTACGCTCTTATCAGAGCGGTCGTGGTCTTCATGACGTGGCATCTTGAGCAGCCGAAATGGTTGGTGAACTAACCTCGGTAAAAATATGTAAAGACAATGCTCAGTGCAATGTTTGAAATAGTTTTTTTACATACATACATACACATCACGCCTGATTCCCTGTAGAGGGGTAGGCAGAGATCACGGATCCCCATTTGTCCCGATCCTGACAGACCACTTTCGCTTCATTGACATTCATACATTCTCTAATACACTCTCGGCGGTTATAGGTACTCCTAACGTCACCTTTTTTCAATATAGCGTCTATCTGACTGTTATATGTCTTATTAGGCCGGTCCCTACGTAACCGCCCTTCCACTTCACTCATATATATTGCTTTTGTCAATATATAGTTTTTTTAATTTGTACTTAGATCATAAAATAACTTTCAAAGAGAGCTTATGATAGGGCCTATTTTGAATAAAAATATTTTGACTTTTGACTTTGGTATATTAATTTGTTTTATTTGAGTTTATAGCTCTGCAACCAAAGATCGTTACAAATGAAACCTCAATATAATGTATCGAGCCGTATGGCACAGTGAGTGCTAGTTTTGGCGTGTTTACTGGCAACACTGGATTACGCGACTGTGGCGACGCCTCCAACTGCCACCTTATGTGGCGGGTACTCTAGTAACGTAAAATGAAGGTTAGGTTAGTTAGTAGGTTAGAAATTAGTACATATTTTGGTTCATATATCATTTCGTCTTTTTTGAAGATCCTTTAAATACTGGCCGTGTTTGAATATTTTCTTTGGGTTGAGACTGCATTATTTTGGTATATTTATAAATCAACATTTTTAATGTGCAATAATCGAATTTAATCACACGTTCAAAATAGCTTATTGCATATATGTCCGATTAAATTACATGCTATTTTTTATTGCTTTCTCGGTTATTGTATAATGTGACGTGACAGCACATTATCTTACATACATGCTATATTGCGCGTGTCATTCTTTTCCGGGTAGTCAGAGGTTGAATGACCAGATAAATGGATGACCACTCGAAAGCCGCTTTTTATGGACAGTCAATACCTAAATTACAGATGGTAGCACAAGTCGACTTGTATAGACACTGGCTACAACCTTTTCTCAAATCAGTTTACATATAAACACACATTCAGGAGCTTTAATCCCTTTCGGGGTGTACAGAACCTCGGAGATACAATATCCCCTAGGTCATTTTTTAGCATGAATATTGGGATTGTGATGTGGAATTTTGGTGTTAATATCAATTTATGTTTGCTGTATATATTATTCACTGTCAATTGTGTGTATATATGATTTAAATATGTCTGAATTTCTAAATAGATAGTAGCTACGATATTGCGAATAATTGTGAATTGATATTGTTAAATGTATGTATGTAAATTGTTCACTCGTACACTGGAACTAGTATATCTGATAAAGATAAACTGCCTCCGAACCGAAGACGATAAAGTCGTTTGGAGTGCAACCTTGATCTTTGAACTCGTCTTTTGAGACTTCAGATTAACGGAGATTACATAACTGTCTCACGACTGATAAAACCTCTGTCGATTCATGAATGAATGGAATATACCGTCACTGTGTCAAATTTCGAGGAAATATCTTATTCGGACCAACCACTTATGTATTTGACACTTTTATCTGCGTTGAGTTAAACAATCTGTTTATTTTTAAAGACAAACGATAAACGCGTTCACTACAATGAGCCCTTACTGGGTAGTCAGAAGTGCAGGTGCCATCTTCGCAATTGCGAAGCTATTAATTCTATGTCCACCCAAACCCCGTGGGTGTTAACCAGATAGTCCGTACTCAATGTGATAGATAGTAAGCCATTATTTTAAGCGCCATAAACTTAATTGCTAGCTTGTTCGTTCTTAAATTATTTTCGGATAATATGTCTTATTCACCGAAATGCCTGTTTTTCCAAGGAACTGTGAGTTGATATATAATATGTTCTTCGTCCCATCAGGACATGCAGACAATAACTATTATGCTATGACTATATACTTATTTAGTTAATAAACGATATAATTACATAAAAAAGGCTTTAAGAAAGATTATATGAGTATCATCATTAAAACGTATTCGTTTAGACTTTTTATCGTTCGTTTTTTTAATAATCTAACAGTCTAATGAGTTTTATTAATATGCTGACTTTAGTAAGTTCAAGTTCACGAATTGTATAGTTAGCAAAACTAACATAAGTTCGTTGAACCTAGCACCAACCAATTACTTTTTAACTGAACTTTGGCACCTTTTGATTTATTGGACGTATATAAAAGTTAATAAAAAAAATCTATTACAAGCGAAACTTATTGTTGATTATCCCACGATAAACATATAGTCAGTAATTGGGCCAAAAATACTGCAATCTCGCTTATTTCAAGTATAAGACTAGTATGAATTTGAATAAGACATGTTGACGAGCACTACAAGATATTTTAACACTAATTAAATTTTTTAACATAATCGATCAATGACTTATGAATTATCATCACTAATAATTGCACGAAATGGTCAATTAAGCAAGCTAATTTAAAGTTATAAAATAGTCAAGTACTGTATGTTGATGGGATAATAAAAAAGTCACAAATTTAAGATAGCCAGTTTAGCATTTAGTTATATGCTAAACTGGCTAAGTTTAAATCCAACTATCTGCTTTTCTTATCGGTAAATCGTACGAGTCTAAGCAATCATCGTAAACAATTTGTGTATGTTTTTGTTGCTGTTAAAAGCTTAAATTCTTAATAAATCAGCGATATATTGACTTAGACTGCCCGATAAGGACTAATTCCTTTCCTTTATGCATCCTTAACTATCAATAATTTGATTAAAATTCGAGTACTTACCAAGACAAGACAAATCTAAAATAAGTCCTCACCGGTTGAGATGACATGAGACAATAGTTAAATATTCAAAGATTATATATAGAACGATAATAATCTTAAGCCTTTAAGCTAAACAACGGGCGGTGTAAAGAGCAAAAGTCAGCACAAACGCCTTATCGCAGAGATATTAGTATTTGAGATGCGATTAAGCCTACATTCGCAAAGATAAACGATTCTCAAAGTATAACAGTACCAATCAGTCATTACTTAAGTAACGTCGTGCTTAAACAATGTAGCTAAAAATACACAAACTAAAACCTTAATCGCAGTTTTTAAACATCGTAAATAATTGGTTTTTATCGCGCTGCAACTGTTGGTTTAATTTAAGGCTTTATATCATTATAATGATTAGCAATGTAGTTTTGATGCATAATTCTAGACGAGCCATCTTTTATTGTAATGTGCTTCATATATTTCTTAAGGCTTATCACTTATACATGAAACAAGGGCAGAATATCCTCAATTAACATTAACTATTAATGGTGATAAAGATACGAAGTTATATTTATTCTCTTCGTTTAAAGACCCAGTCAACTTCAAAAAAGGTATAACACATGTAGTGGTAAATACTGTTCTTTAATTAATTTTTTTAACTAACTACTTACAATAAGACGTTTTATAGAAACTAATACAGTTGATACAACCCACGCAAAACTTTGAATGTATGTAATTTGGTTTGTGATTGAATATTCTACTTGCTACGGAAGGTTAAGGGTTCAGCCATACCTTGACACGTTTACAACACATACTTATATTTGATTTTGAATACATACATATATGTATGTACATGCAAGTCCGTTTATATGTTGCGGTGTGCCAAAGAGTAGGTATTTTTAAAGATTTTGAGGTGTTATTGTAAAAGGGTTCCCCTTGAGATTCTTATTGCACAGCGAGAGCACCCGTGTGACAGAAATGCCCAGTTTCCTAGTTATTAAGGGTCAAAATCTCGCATACAATGAAACAAAAATGTTTTCATAAACTACATAATATGACTCGCAAAACTATATAGCATTATATTGTATAGTTAGTGATTATGATGCGTCAAAAGAACAATTTGTTGCTTATTTTTTACACTAATTAGAAGTATGTAAGTATACAGGTGGTCGTTTTATTTAATAAAAAAGTAGAGACTTAAGACTATTCTACATCTATTGCTGGTGGATCCTCGACCTATTCGGAAAGGGTTTGAGATCATGAATGTACTCGTATGTATGTATAATGTTACACGCGCATTGTAAATTTAACTAGCACGCTATAATTATATTTCAATAAGGTATTTCTAAAAATAATTAGTACCGCGATATCGATAAGGTTTTTACTTACCTAATTACGCATAAGAACTTTTTGGGTAAAAAACTAGAATACACATTAATTAGCTACCTTCAGTTATCACTTTAATGAATATGCAAGTGCATGCATTAGTAGACAACGCATCATTCATACAGATAAGCACATCAATGGCCTACGTATAGATTATAATATAAATCATATTCACTGATAGTGAGAGGCATCAAACTTAGAATTATTATTGCTTTGCTGGTCATCTTCGTATCGTTTGTTACGAATAAGTCCACGTAGAGAATAATAGTTAACAATACTCGTACATACATAAAATACTAGTACATTGATTTGTCTTAATCCTTTTCGGGTTGAACAAAACATTGAAGATACAATATCACTTCATTCACTGCACTTATATACATAAATTTGCTGACAGATTGTTAATTCGTCGCCCTAAAAGTATTCTAACGACCACTATTTAGTTCCTTAGTCTCCTTCTAGGTTATGCCGGGATGAAAGACAGATAGTTAGCATTGTCCTTACATTCTACTAGCACGGGGCCGTGAATTTAAACAAACATTTTATGATGACTCTAAACGAAATACCGTTATGCTAATATAGGCAAATTAAATAAAAGGTTTCTTCGCTTAGAAAGCATTTTTCTCTTCGATCATAAGAGAACGCCGACATAGAGACAAGACTTGATTAGATATATTTAAGAGTAATATACCAATGACCTAGATTTGGAATGATGCTAACTATGCAATTGAGAGTTTCTTGTGATTGTTTGGGGCTCCTACAAGTATGAATACAGTGTCTTTCTGTCAGTCAGAAAAAGGTGTTAGAAGAAACCTAGGTAACTGACTTATGAGAAAATGTAGCAAAAGCCAACACTTACTAACTACATTTAAAGAAGCATATTCGTTTCATTGACATCTATACACCTTTCTTATTATTTTTTTACGAATAAACTAAGCGAAACGAAAGTGCAGCTTCAAAAATCTTCTTCAAGATTGCAGTATAGTAAACTTTATTTAAGATGACTAGAGAGTAGATAAAAAACAATCAGATAGTTAAAACTAGTTTGTGTATTTAGGGACGCTCCCCTAGCGTTAAAGATAATATGGAAGTAACTATATTGGCTAGGGAAAACTCTTTTAACATAAAAGAAGGGAAAACTTCCAACGTATTTGTACTCATTATTTACCTTTTAACAAGTTGGACACTTTCTGATAAAACAGACTTCGAACGACCAAAGCACGTTATGTTGCGACGCGGTACTTAAATTAAGTTTAAGTACACTTACCTCGGAAGGCATTACGGTCGTAATTATGAAACTTTATTTAGCAGTCCTAGTTAAGAAATTGAGTGAAAACTGGAAATGGGCAGTTTGTATTGCAAAAAACAGCTCTTTCAAGTTTCAAAGTTCATTTAGCATGTTTCTAATAATAACACTGAATCGTAATAGGTATTCAGGTACAAGAATCATTAGCATTGAAATGAAGGTTCGGAGAAATTCATTCCAGTTTCTGATAAATAAAAGTCATGTCTAAAACGCACAGTTAGAATAATTACATTTTATTTTATATAACTACGTCATTTTAATAATTTAATATTGTTGATTATCGTTACAAAAATTATAAAAAACCTGAATGACTTTCCCCATAATTTGAACACACAATTAAAATTTTTAGTTGCATATCACCTCACAAGAGTTAACTTTCGGATAACCTTTGTTAATTTACTCAAAAATTTACAAACTCATACATACTTGAATTGAAATCCGCGCGCTTCAAACCGCCAAAAATATATCACCGTCCACACTTGTAAAATATAAATAAGAGTACTATTTAACCTCCAAACATAACAAATCGTCTTACAATGCCCTTCAATGTGATAAATCCAGCGACTCTGTCGGTAATTTTAGCTTTTAGTAGCTTGTAAAGAGACAATTTTTAATAAATATCGAATGTCATATCAATTACACTATTGCACACTGGGTATAAATGTGAACTAAAGTGAACTCTGTATACGTTTTTCCGTCAATTCGCTGACGAAATTGTGAGGTTAGATAGCATTTACGCAGCGCTATTTGACGGTTTTGGCCTACTTTAGCCAGGCAGCGCTATATGTTGCTGGGTCATCAGAACGGGCGCGACTTTTAGTTACGAATTTGATGTTATAATTAGATTATATAGGCACGTATTTATTTGTCGGTATGATCTATTATATTTTATATAGGTATGTTATAAAATGCTCTAAATTTTCTATCCAACAAAGTAGTAATATGTTTCAAATTATTTAGCATTCCAATGCAAAGCCTTTTGGCTATATAATACTCACTTTTCACTTGATGTTGAATGTCAAAGGTATTTTCCTGTAAATCAAGAATTTTTCAATGTCAATTAATTATGGCACCATGAGATGTGTATTTTCCAAACAGTTTGATAATTTGTTTCTTTAAATTTGACAGCAGTACCTAAAACCACCGACATGTATAAAAAGGCTGTTAATGATGCGAAACTGGTTTGCCAGTATCGATAAAACTAGGGATTCGTGATCTCTACATCTCATTGTGTATTTACCTACAATTTGTAAACTAGTATATAAACGAGAGCTGCTACAGGTCACTGATGGAGCTAAAACTTTTGAAAAACTTTGAACATGATTAACTCACTACAGACGTTTGTTACTTTCAATGACATCTTTTAGAGTCTTCTATTTGTGAAATAATAGATAGAAAAGAAAAGAAACAAAAATAGTTTATTCACTGCATATTTACATTACAACAATAAAATGGAAACCTCGATGCAGTGAAAAGGTGCTGCCTCAGTATACGATGCAGCTAGGTTGCATCACTGGTCCTCCGGCAGCACCCGATTTGGAATCTGTCACAAGCTATAAATAATAAACATAATGAAGAATATAGGCAACCAAATACGATTTATCTGCATATTCCATATATAAATTTATAAATTTACATGTAATGTAAGTTTAAACTTGAAAAGAAAAATATATCTAGCGCTATTCTTGCTAGACGAACGTAAAAATGCGCGCGCATATGAAATGGTCAAATTATTTTCATCAGCTCGGAGGCAACACTTATTTCATGATGAAAGCAATTAGGAATAAAATATTCAAATTAGAACGCCTGCATGGTATTTAAATAATTATAATCATTTGAATATCATGCCTTATATTCATTTGAACAGATTACTGAAAAATAGCATAATATACTCGTGTTATGCATAAATTGCCTCCATACGTACATTTGTAGAGATTTCCAATAAAAAAAACACATTTCCTATTACACTCATTTGCATTCTTGACAAAAATAAAGTCTTTCTTAGATCAGAATAAACAGAGAAACGATCTAAGTAAGTAAGACACATCACACATCTTTTTATACAAAAAGATAGGCTTAAATCACGGATTTTTCCCATCCTGGCAGACCACTTTCGCTTTATTGACATCCATACACCTTCTCATACTTATTCGATCTGAGTCTTACTGAATACATGCATATGTGTGCCCTTAGAGTTGCTAAATACTAAACATTACATTTTATTCAACTCTAATCACATTATGAAAAATCAGTATTCAAAATTCTAATTTTACTAATTAAAATTTTAGATGAAACCTTCTTTGCCTAAACACACAAAATTACCACATACATATATAAAAGTTATTTAGCGAATTCAATGTATATTGTTACTTCTATACTGATAATTATACTAATTTGGTAAGGCGTTACTAATCCGCCGTAATATAACCATAATTTGATTGTGATTTGTCCTATCCATTTAATATTTGATCACAAATCATATTACTTTACCCTATCATTAGTATTACACCTCTATTACAAGGCGTTAATATAACGCAATATTTAAACGGACAATCGTGATTAAGAACTTATTTGAAGTACTACTATCGTATTACAAAGACGAATTTAATAGTCTAAAATGGAGGAAAATATTCCGAAGAATTATTTCAAGTTTCATTTCCAATTACTTCGCTTTTTGGGCCTAGGTTGGTGGCACAACCCTGAGGAAAATAAAATAGAGAATTTCCCTGGCTACTACCTACCTTACTCAATAGTCACCCAGCTAGTTTGGGTAGTTGGATTCGTAGGACTGGAAACCATTGACCCCTTTATCGGTAGTAAGGAAGCAGAGAGATTCATGTTCAGCCTCTCTTTCGTCATAACACACGACTTAACCCTCATCAAATTGTATTTATTCTTCTTCAAAAACAGAAACATACAAGAAATAGCGAGAACTTTAGAAATAGAGATACGAGACTACTACCAAAATGACGAAATAAACCGTAACACTATCAAATCAGCGAAGATATTGACGTGGTCTTTTCTGTTTTTCGGATGGGCTACCATAGCGAATTCTTGTATCAACGGAGCCATACAAGATTTGAGATGGAAATCAACTATACAAAAACTTGAACCTAACGAAACCGCACCTTTAAGAACTCTCGCTCAACCGATTTACATCCCATGGGATTACCAAAACGATCTTTCCTTCACTATAACGTGTATTCTGGAAGCCGTTGGCATATTGTGGACAGGTCATATAGTCATGACTATCGATACTTTTATAGGCACCTTAATACTTCACATGAGCGCTCAGTTCAAGATACTTCAAGAAGCAATAGCCACGTTTTACGATAGGGCGATGTATGAACTCTATTCGTCAGTACAAAATGATATGGAGGTAAAAGATATTGAAGTGATTGAAGAAATTGTAAGAAGACAATTTAGTTCGGACACAATAGAAGTTACTTTGGAGAAATATTTGAAGAAATGCATTGAACAGCATCAATTGATTATTGGGTAAGGTTGAAAGATCTTTTGTTTAGTATGTTTTTATATTTTATACGACCGCAATTCTTATCTAGTTATCAAGAGAAAAAAGGTGATCATAAATCATTGTGGTCTTTGATAATAATAATCTTTGATCTTTTACCTAATAGACATTAATATCTATTACTTAGGGTGGGTTAATTTTCACGTGATAGACTATTTCAGCGTACAGAATTAGTAATTGTAACCTAAACCAAAAGTAGAGTGATTTCTTACATTTTTAAGTGAATTTTCCAGCTAATTGTATGTAAATTGAAATGTAGAAAATATCTCATTGTCGATGTCGATCATTTGTGCTTTAAGGAAATTAAACTGAACTATGTATTTAAATTGGCTACCAGCATCACATAAATATACTAGTCCGAAAACTGAATTTATACGTTCTAAGTAATGCTCAAAAACCTCATCGCGAAGTGAAACAACAAGTATTCAGAAAGGGACCGAGTTCAACAATATGTTTTGAGTACAAAGAAAGTTTGCTTAGAGCATTGTAGAACTTCACTAATAAATTCGTACAGAAATATGTAAGCGTACCACCAAACTTTGCTTTCATAGAAAACTGTTAAACTTAACACAGTGTGACTTCAGATACATACATATAAATATATTTTACGACTGTTTAACTGTTAGGTAGTAGTAGTACAAAAACTTGAAACTAGGCAGTGAACCTTAAAACATTACGACTAATATTAGGGACACTAATAAGCCTATTTAACCCCTTGTTAAGTATATTTAGGACTTGTGTTAAGATTACCAGCTAACCTATATAGAAGAAACATTTATTATACATAGATAAATACATACATAAAACCATGGACATATTTTAAAAGAAATACTGAGTATATGATAAGATGAATAGATGTGTATGTATAACAGTCATTAAATTCATTATGACTTTCATTATGCTACCTTGAAAGTATGATAGGTGTCAGTGAGTTCTAAATACGTTTAAACTTAAAAAATAAAATATTCATTTTGATCATTTCTGCCGTACTTTTTATAAAATATTTTGCCAGTAGCTGGTAAAATGGGGGAGCATCATCTCTCCCCTCTGCAGAGAAACAGGCGTGATGAGTATATTTTTAATCCAATCAGCATACGATTTTATTGTTGCTTTTAGTGTCCCGTTTCGATAGCTTTTATTCTCGATCGCATTTTACGGCTATTGGGCTAATTAGTGCTCGTAGCTGACTGGGATTGCATGCTAGCCCATCGCAAAACATATGTATGTTTCATATATCGATGGTTTAGGTATAATAATAATAATATTCAGGACACTATTACACCAATTGAACTAGCCCCTTGGTAAGTACCATTAAGACTTGTGTTAAGGGTACTAGTCAAGGTATATTTAAGAAATATATATATATATATATATATATATATATATATATATATATATATATATACATATTATATATAGATAAATACATAAATAGCATATATCATCAACAACCAGACTGGAAAGCAGAGAAAAACGTACTTCTTAACTCTGCATCCACCGGGAATCAAACCCGGAACCCCACGAATAGCGTTCAAGCGTTTAACCAATCGCGCCACGAAAGTCGTCATTTGACATTAAAAATATTCGTGCTTAAAGTGACCTAGGAGATATTATCATGTCTCCGAAAGGGTGTGAATGTATGTTTTATGTCAGTACAATCTACGTTAGTTTCCATCCACTATTTAAACGAGTAAATACCTAAAAAACCCCGCATTGAAAATGGATACGTTTTATAAAACCTTTATTTTCGTTTTGATTCATAAATTCTTTAGCTATAATCTCTCTGCAATGCTAAACCATTTTTATTCGTTAGTTCAACTATGCTCTACTATTTTAGAGTACTACTGTCAAGTTAAATAAAAATTGCATTTTAGTTTGTATTCTCGAACAGAGTATTGAGAGACTTTAGGCGTTAAGTATGAATTTTATTTATTATATACATCTCTAACTCACAGACAATCACGCACACACATATACATACACATACATAAACGCACTAATTAAAGATTAATCAGATTTGTAGTGAATAAGGTTGTTAATTTATAGTTTTATTTGATGCTGTATTGTTTGTTCTGTGTAATCTTAGCAATGTAAAAATGGAAGAGCGGAGCTCCCTAACACAGGAAGTACCCTTGTTAAATGGGGGCTCGATTTTTACAGTTATAGATTAAGTTTTAGAAACTGAATAAAGAATTTTTGTATTTTGTATGAATATCATACTTATCTCATACGATTCCATTTAGGATCTATAGGTTTTCTTATATACATACATAATGGTCACGCCCGTTTCCCTGTAGACGGATAGGCAGAGATCACGGATCCCCATCTATCCTGATCCTGAAAAACCACTTTCACTTCATTGACACTCATACACCTCCTCATACACACTCGGAAGTTATAAGTACGTCTAACGATTATGGTTTTGTTATGAATTGTATTTAGGTTTTGATTTCATATGGAATATCGGTGTCAGGTTGCTAGCCAATCGTCCAATAGATTCCATACACCCTTAGTCCCTTAGTCGCCTACGATGAAGAGACTACGACATGCCGGGAAGAACGGCAGCTAGTTAGCATTCGTTTAACGTCCCAGACTAGCACGGGACAGAGGGAAATTAATTTTGTATAGCAACTGTATTTCAGTTATTGACAAGCTATCTCAAATTGTTTATGTTCGTGAAAGCTGTGACTTTATCGGTTTACAATTTAGAATGAAACTGTTAAAGCTTTACTTAGTAAACAATCACAGAATGATTTGAAAATATTCAGAATTATTGGCCATGCTATAATGGTGACAAACTATGAATTAATGGTACCACTTGAAACCATTTAAACGCTAATCGTAGGGCCTCGGGTTCAATTCCGTTTATTACATTGATAAAATATTTAATTTACTATGTATATAAGAATGTATAACTTAAGATCTATTTACACAAGCAGAGTTTTTCCTTCGAGCTTACCAGGCAAAATTGGAAACAATTCTATATTCATCTGTTTTAGTGTGAATTTTTAGACTATTTACACCATTAAAGTTTTAAGAGATTCGTGATTTATACCCATGATAAACAACTTACGGAACTTATCGCGTAAATTTTTATATAATAAAGTTACTTTTATTAACCCGACGTTACGGCTACGTTGCAGCAGCCTTGGTCACGGGTAGACTGAAACGTCGGGTTAATAATAAAGCTAACTTTATTATATAACAACTTACGCGATAAGTCCCGTAGGTAAGTTATAAATCATATTTACACCATCCGAGTTTTTCGTCTTCCAAAACTGGAACTTTCGAAACGGAACTACGTACATACATATGCTTCACGACTTGTGTATACACACTCCCTTTTTTTATTATGGCGGGATAGTCAGAGACTTGAATGCCCATCTCCGAAATTTCGAAGGCATGTTAGGTATGGGTCATTCGAAGCCCGCGTATCACTAGATAGCACCCAATGTGATAGGTAGTGAACCGTATCACCGTATATAGGTACTGACTATTACCTATCCTAAGGGATAGGGAGGTTTCCTCACGATGTTTTCCCTCACCGTTAGTGACTGTAAAGGAACTCTTCGTCCAAATGAACCTTTACAATATGGGAATCTATATTCAGTGAGACTCGGCAATAACTCGGGATTAGGATTGGGCCCCGTTTCTATTTAGAAGGCGTTCTTGCCTTTTCATTTCCTTTTCATTTTATTCGACTCCGCTTTATAGGTAGGTAAATGTTTAATGCAAATATTAGCTGATATTCGTATGAAATGTGATGTTAGGGTTGTGATGATATTGAAATGGAATATTAGTGACAGGTTCGTAGTTTATTATCTAAAAGTTTACATTGATTAGTTTCTTAGGAGTCTTCAATTATATAACGAGAAGGCAGCTTTAGCATCCAGACTAACATGGGAAGAATAGTTAAAAAAATCGAACTACAGGTTACGGAAGAACTTTTTTCACTGCCATACGAATAACGAAAAATATGAATAAGATGGATATGAAAGGAACGTGATAGTAGATATATATTTAGCCATGAATCGCTTAAATTTTTTAGGCATAAATTGTTTATATCTGGTTTGAAGGACAAGAGTGCTCTAATACCCATGATTTTCATATAAAAAATATAAATATCTATGTTATTCCATTCAATAATTCTCTATAACAACATTTCGTATGTTAAGAAAGCTGGTTACATCATTCAGCGCCCAGACTAGTTGGGTACCATAATATGATAATGAATATTTCAACGCTAGCATAATTAATAGCGGTAGTTTGAGAACTCTCTTATCAACTGCTAGCAGTGAGGAAGTATAAGACGTTCACGTGAAATATTGTATAAGTACTTAAAATTACCCATTTTCCTACACGGAGTATTTTACAAACAATATCATGATTGTATACGTACATTATCTTGTTGAAATTCACTGTGTTCACAGTAATTGATTGTTCTATTAACATTGTAAAAAAGTAAAAATGTTTGTTATATCATTTAAATAAATAATGTTTAATTGCTACTGCTACATATCAAAAGTAATTATTGAATAAGATCAGAAATGTAATTATTATTACCTTTAGAATTAACGTATTCAGTAGACAATAGGTTTTAAAAACAACTAACTACTACTTTCTTACTACAGATTATCATAACTGAACAGTAGTATATTAGTAATATGTAATATGTGTGAATAATAATAATATTAGTACCAAGTATTTATGTACCGACGCGACGACAATGAAGCAAAAGAGGTTTGACAGAATCGGTAAAAATGAATTATTGTGATTTTTGCATACACGGAAAAGACCTTCTAGCCGTTCCTAATTAAATATATTTATTTATTTGTCGTTGGAAAGTCAATAAGACATACACAAACAAAATATCTTAATTATAGGCTAATACAGATAACTTAGTTGAAAATTAATTAGCTATATAAACTAAAAAAAACAATAACTAAACAGTAATTTCAACAGAAACACTAATTCGATGTAGCTCAGTTGTTTGGGGCTTGGTTCGGTATCAGTGGGTACAGGGTTTAAATCTCGCTTGAGCATGCACGTTTGGCAATTGGCTAGTAACCTAACACCAATGCTAAAAGTGACCTAGGAGATATTTCCAAGGTTCTGTCCACCCTGAAAGAGATTAAAGGACCAATGCATATGTATGTATATTTATGTACATACATGATTTGAGCCCTATCCCTGCTCTCAGTGCGAAGAAAGGCAGGCAAACAATAAGCACGTTATTTATTTTCTAAAGCACCCGAGATTTGGCTTGTTCGCGACAGTCTACGGATATACTCAAAGAGGAATGATTCTGGCTATTTCAGCTTGTAAAAAACAAAAAATAACTATACAATGTTTCATAGAACAGTGATGCAAAAACTAACTATGCAATCATTAATTTTAATACGTATAGACAGATTGTAGTTCAGAGGCCAGGTTAGTATTTTGGGGTGGTATAGGTATAGATAACACAGACCTATACTCTATACTAACTGGGAGTTAATTTTCTAGGGCCTAAGTCCACTAATGCGTTTTAGCAAAATCATAGTTCAATAGAACTTCAATAATGGTGTGAAGTTGTCTGTGGATTAGCAAATAAATTTTACCACAGCGAGCAACAAAAATGACAAATTTTACTTTAAAAATGGCAAAATTTGACAGTTATGCTATTCCACGAAAAATTTCACTGCAACTTTTTTACTAAAGTAATATTGGACTACGATTTTGCAAAATGCATCAGTGGATTTCGACCCCTGATAAATAATTACTATTGCATTCAAGGAGTTTTAAAGATTAACAATGAATGCCCAATGTTCAGTCTCTCATCTATATCCCTTTCGAGTCGACATATATAACCTCAAATTATACTTTCTCCTCAGTAACGCTTAGCATAACTATTAAAACTATGATAGCATTGAGGATATAAACCTTGCTATCCCATCACAATATTATTTATTACTAACCAATAGATTTTGATTGCTACGAGTTTTATACTCAATCAAAATTACGACGGCATTGATATAGAATATTAACCCAGATTGCCGGTTCATAATGCTATTAAATTTATTACAATCCAATAGATTTTATAAATTAAGTAGTTGAGTTCAAGTTGTTCCCTTGAATCAGGCTAAGTTAATTCGTAGTGCGTTTTATGGCCGTTTAGCCGGGCCGGTCCGTCGGGCCACTTGCCAAAAAGTTCATTGTACTTCCCTACGAATAAGCTTCTCAAAGACCACCCAGTAGTTTTAGAGTATACGTCTGTATTGGATTGTGTCACGCACTTTGTGTAGTATGTTTAGAAATAGGTAAACAGTAAAATGATATGTAGTCACAAAAAAGAACTTAGTTGATGGTTGACTCTTAACCTCTGACTAACCCGAAAGGGATCGAGAATGAATATATGTAATGCCAAAGATATGTCAACTAACCTTAAAATATATAAATGGGCGTGAATTGCTTATAACGAGGTTACTAAATTTACCATTGTATTATAGTTATGTATAAAGTTAATAGTGGTTAAGTTTAAGACTATGGTTTAGTACAATTTCATCATCTTGGACGTCATATTTTATAACAAAACATACATACATTTATTTACAATGTGTACATATCGTCAAAATACGCTTACACTGCACAAATAAGTTTTCGGACGATATTTTCCGTACAACAGCACGGTATGTGCTAACCCAATAACAGCCATATAACTCACCGTCCACCTGTCAAGTGAGTTTGTTAAATTCGGGTAGTTCGAGTTAGTTGAAATGCGGGTAGTTTTGATTACCAAAATTTCCAACTACCCCCGTTTCGGATGATATTTCGAATGAAAAAAACTATATTATGTATGATTTAATTTTATATTAGTCTTTTTATATAATCACAAGCTATCGTAATATAATATACATTAAATCTCACGTAGAACTTTTTGCAGCAGAAGATCTACGAAAATATTATAGTTTAAATAAAATTATAATGACAAATATTGAATAAACTTACGTTACCGATTCGGTCGACTCTATCGCATTTGCCTACTAGCAACCCAATTTCCACGAAGAATTGCCTAACACGATAATTACATGATTCTTATCAAATTTTAATTTCTTAATCAAGTACATATAACCGCGCTGTGTGAGTATGACGGTGTAACGAATTAAAATGATGCGAAATTACATCTCTGAATAGAAACAAACGAACAATTGTGTTATGTGCACAATTTCTTACTTAATCATTCCCTGACAGTGTAAAAAAACCATATAATAATATCCTCATATTGTCAGCCTGTACAGTCCTTAGCTAAATGTAAAAGGTTGGCGATGACATACGCAACGCAGGCATAAGTCATCATACAAATGGTCCCCGTTTCTCACACGTAGAGACTTCGCTCGCATATTCGACTGAACGACGATGGAATGGGGTGGCCATGAGAACAGCGAGAGGTAAACAAAGTGGTAAATTTTACATATACATGCACGTCCTTTAATCCCTTTCGGAGTGGACGGAAGTTCGGATATATAATATCTTCTAGGTCAATTTTTAGCGTTAATATTAAGGTTGCGATGTCATAAATAATTGGTGACAGGTTGCTAGCCCATTAACCAATAGATTATAAGTATCCCCTTGTCAGCTAGTTAGCATTCTTTTTACGTTCGGTAAATTGTGATCATAAAATACAAAATGGAAGCAGTATGCTAATCTACGGTAGTTACAGCATGGTTGTGTATTAATTCAGATAGTTAAGTGGAAATGGAAATAAAAATTTCATTAGTGAGCCCTTATTCAGAGGCTCTGTGGCGAATACTACGTAAAATTAATCCCTTTATTTTTTATACAAATGCGTTAAAATTTTACATAACTTTTTTATTTAATCACCACAGGATTGAACTATTTAATACAAATCGCCCAAATAAAATTAAACTAAATATTTCCCTGGCCCTACACACCTGAGCTCTAAGGGACACCTAAAAATATTTTAATATGACAGCCGATAATACCAGGCGCACACATTTCTCAAGCGACTCACGTCCCGACCAAATAACAGGGAGTAGTTCTGGATTCCTACATTCAGTTGCAACTCGTTGCCATGGTTACTAGGGTTCTTGCTACGTGGCTTAACCGTATTAAGAAGAAAAATTTAAGCTACGTTTACGATGACCGGTACCTGGATGGGTGAATGTCTAGTTTTGTGTCATTATCTTTACTTGTTTTCTACTGAGCTTAACTCGTAAAAGCAGTGGTAAGAGAAATACACTGCCAATGTCCTATAATGACTTATATTGTATTATTTATGTTTTTTATTTAGGTCTTCGTAATATATAACAACATTAATAATTCAGATTAGTAATAACTTGTTTCAAGTGTTAAAATTCAGAGTGACATCCAATTATTATTTGTTTCTTTTCAGAGTGAAATCTAACCAATTTTTGCTAACTTAATTTTTTTTGTATAAAATGTAGTAATTTAATCTCTTTTTATTCCAAACGAAATCCCAACTATTAATTTATTATCTTTACACATATATATTATTATATACTCCGTAATAAGATCACGAATCCCTATACACAACCCTCTAGGTACATTTTCACAGCAATTAATCCCCACTTCTTAAGAACCAATGACCGGCGTGATATAGAGCATCTAAGCCGAGGACTTGGGTTCGAAACTCCGACTTGGAAAAGTTCCGATTGTGCTCCGCCTGCGAAGGACGTGGGTTCAAGTATGAGCGGATAGCGATTTGATACAGCGCTGGTTTAAATGTTAAAAGGAGAATTTTGAATAGCTTTCTTTTATAGGAAATGTAGTTTGTAATATTTGATGATAATTTTTTCACATGTAAAAGTTAAATATGTTTAATAACGTTTTATTAATTTAAATCAATATATTATCTTTTTGTGTATTTTTGTGTTGTTATATATATGATTTCGAGTATGTTCAGTTCTATTTTAAAGTATCGAAATATTGTCTCAAGTTTATCTGAATATTAAGATAAAAGTTTTTCACTCACTAATGTATTTCGCACTTGAGTAATCACTTGTTACAGTCAAATAGTGTAGTACTTTAATTCATACATTACTCTCCTTTGTTTTGTAAATAGGATGCTTATAATACTTGTATAACTGATTTTTCACTCAGAACTTTAAAGTCAGCTAGCTAATGGCAATAAATTAAAGTGGGAAAAAATACATTTTTGCATAAGACGTAACATAATATAATATAATATATTTTTCTAAACTAAATAATAGTTATTTTACCTGGGGCCCAAGTCTATTATTACAGTTAAGCAAAATCGTAGTTTATTGTATTACGTACGTGATGTATTACGATTTTTTTACTATAGTATCCACCAAGGCAATATTTTTTCATTAACAGTGTGAAGTTGATCGTGAAATAGCAAAGTGTCAATTTCGACATTTTTAAGGCAAATTTTGACACTTCTGATATTCCACGAACAATTTCACACCAATACCGAAGTGATGTTGCCTTGGCGGATACTATAGTGTGCTATAGTAAAAAAATCTTAACTTTCCCATCCGCCCATGTTTGCGTGCGCCCCATAATATTGTTTGTTGATGTCCGCAGCACAGTGCACAAGTTCTCCCGAACTTACTCGTATGGCTTCCTGACGCAGCTCCTGTCCAGCCTCGCCGCGATCTGCGTCATCATGGTGCAGGTCTCGGTGAGTCTATTGTCCTACTACGGAATAGTCTGAAATTTACCAACACCAGCTTTTATTTAAGAGACGGTTCGGGTAATGGGTTATGTGATTTTACGTACGTTACATAAAATGGATGTAGGTATAAAAGTAATGGTCAGAAGGCAGACGTATTTATCATATAATGATAATAGTAATATAAAGTATATATAGATAATATTACACTATTACACCAATTTACTATCATATGTATATATTAGCTTCGTTTAGTCGTACCTTAACATACATAAAGTCAAATGTTTTTATTCAACATAAGTACAAATATAGTACATTCATTGAAAGTCAAAACATTGGCATAGAATGAGATTATTATACTTGCTTAAAGGTTCAGGTTAGGTTAGTTAGTTAGTTATATCCGCACTGTATATGAATTACATTGATTTCTAAAATAACTACATGAAAAACTGCACTTCTAGTTTTCATATCTTACAAAACGAGTCAAAAAGAAACAGTTCACATTAATTTCTACATATTTTACAAGTCTAAAAGAAAACAGTACATTTCATTCCTTAACTATCAATTAGTAGTAAAATATGAGTGAGAAAGCAAAACAGATTCAAATGATTCGATAACAAACAAGAGGGGGTTGGCAGGCTGCCAAGGGGATGTTTGCTGCTGCATTTGCTTACGAATTTAATTAATGGCCTTTTCCTATTACGGAATAATTAGTAGTTTCTTCACTAGATAATGGAATTGCAATACTAATGATGTTATGTGTGCATGCAATTCCAATTATTAAATTCATAAATGTAATTGACATCTAAAGACAATAGAAAAATGTGTTAGGGGTATCGTACATCATAATTTTTCGTCAGTTTACAGATCTTTATTTGATAACTAAGTATTCTGGACGCTTATGCAGAATATCACTCCCAATAGTAACCTTATAAATACTGATGATTCATACGTGGTTTGCAAGCCATAATATGACTTATATAAAACCTACATTCACATCACACATATCACAGATTTGATGGCTGCGTCGACATCCATTAACTTAATATAAAACTTAACTTACTAATAGAAATCCTTGAGTTATATTCTGAAAAAGCACTTCACAATATCTTCAGTTATGTTAACCTTTTAACCACGTATTTAAGCTGCCTTTATACAGACCAATCGTCGTGTGGTGACCAAAGACCACTGCAGGACCAAATGAGCTGTCTCAGTGACAAATAGACCAGGAATTTAAGTGGAAAGTTGCCAACTGTTAATAGCACTCTTCCCCAGCAGATATTTAATAATTAAAATCCTATTTCACGGTTGTAAAAGAATATCATGTACAGTCAACGCTAAAAGTGCAGTCCCAGTACATTTATAAGATTAAAGTTTATAAGAACAAAAGATAATATTTTTAATTTTGAATCACGCGAACCTATAGTGGCTAGTGACAACAGTTTTAAAATGTAAAATATTGCCAGTTTTAAAATGTAACTTAAACCTTATAAAAAGTGACTGCGACTGCACTTTTAACGCTAACTGTACTTTGAGTAGACCGCGTAGAACTTATACAGATCAAATTGGAGCCAATCTTCTCAAAGCGGGTATACGTATTGAAGAACAGAAGAGCGTGTATGAGAAGGTTAATGGGTGTGAGTGAAGCAAAAGAGGATTATTAGGATCGTTCCAGATGGTGATTGATAGTCTTTGCCTATCTCGTTGAGGACATAGAGGCGTGAATATATGTACGTATGTATGTAAAATGTATACCTTAGGAAAGGTAGGTAAAGGATGCTTGTCCATACTAAAAGAATATATTTTATAAACATAATTATACATACACATCCTTTAACCCCTTTCGGTTTTGATAGAACCACGGAGACACGAAAATATCTCAATAGTCACTTTTGAGCTTGAATATTGGGATTGTGGCGTC
Organism: Leucoptera coffeella; assembly: GCA_030578115.1. Taxonomy (NCBI): domain Eukaryota; kingdom Metazoa; phylum Arthropoda; class Insecta; order Lepidoptera; family Lyonetiidae; genus Leucoptera; species Leucoptera coffeella. Next base: position 77,625 of record JAMBLF010000261.1, read on the forward strand.
ATATAGAACATTGGTGACAGGTTGCTAACCTATCGCCCATTATATTCAAGTAATACTTTGTCCTTTAGTCTCCTCCTACGACGTGCCGGGAAGAACGACAGCTAGTAAGCATTCGGTAAATTTTTGAATTATGGGTATTACAGCTTTTAGAAGTTGTGTATTGTTTTTGATCTATGATTTTGATACATTTTGTTTGAGACACTGCTCAGTGTAGCTTAGTCATTAGATCTTTAACTCGGAATCAATTGGGTCAGGATTCGAATCGCGCCTTAGCATATACCAACTACAGTATCAGACAAAAGTATGCAATATACCTGCAGACTATACCTGCTATAAATCGAACCTGGGTCCTCACAATTAAACAAACATTTAACCCAGAGCCTCACAATCAAAGTTTTAACCCCCAAGCTAAAGGTTGTCATCCCACCCATTCAATTTGCTGTTCATTCAATAGCTTTTCCATTTACCCCATTTTATGTGAACGCGAAAATTGATACTCCATTTAAGTTTAATGGACTGTGCGTTCCACTGATAGGCTGTGCATTTTTAATAATCATCCATATATGAGCTGTGCTTATTGGGGACTTAGTATATTACAATTAGCTGCCATTCTGTTTGAAATAGGCAAGGACATGTGTAAGGCGATATATCTTTTTTTTTATTCTTTATTAAGCCATTCACCACTAAGGTTATGTCGGCTGAAGTACAAACACTGATGCCACGGCGATTGGACTTCTTGTTATTCCATCGCCATGGTTACACCAACGCCGCCAGCCGCTACAACCGAAGAAAAACGAAATCGAAGCTCCAATTCTTCTCTTCCTTGTTCTTCGGTTCGTTCCAGTTGAGGATCCAAATATAATCCCAAAGCAAACATATTTAGCCAATTTGGCATCACAATTGACTAAATATTCAGCCGAAAATAATTATTTGTATTTTCAACTTTCACTGAGCTGCTGACTTTGTTGACGAACCATATACGACTACGATATCTCAATCGTAAACTTTCGACTCAGTTTTTTTGTACGAATGTGTTCTCCGTTATAGGGGACAAAACAAGACAAACGCGTTCACGACCATTAATTGCTTGCGGGGTAGTCAGAGCTTCAGATGTCCATCTCCGCAATTGCGAAGGTAATAATTCTATGGACACGTTGAACCCACGTGTTAATCAGTCAGTACTCAATGTGACAGGTGGTCAGCCATGTCGCCATTTACAAGCACTAACTATTGCCTGTTCGGGGAACAGGTAGGTTTCCTCACGATGTTTTCCCCTCACCGAAGTATATTTATACCGTTATTGGGGCTGATGGAAGAAATATATTTTTTGATCAAATTATAAAATAATGCTAGACTTACATATACACTTACATACACATTACCTGTCTCCCTTAGAGGGGTAGGCACAGAGCATGGGTAAATATATAATGATAATTAAAAATACAACAAAATAAAGTAAACATTAGAAATAATTGCTTTCAACTTTGAACTTAAAGGGGCAGTTCCAAAAACAAACAAACACACTATACCTCCCAGTCATCTTTAAGTACGAAGTAATATGACTACTATGAATTCAAATCCCAAAGCAGACATTTCACCTCATTATAGGCAAAAGCCCTATACAAGGAAATCAGCTTTCACTGAAAGGGACTTATCCCTTGAAAGGGTTTTCACTTACTCATTACCTTGGCACTAATGAACTCCTAATACATACATGTATGTATGTCTGTACGTACACATCATGCCTGTTTTGCTTCAAAGGGGTAGGCAGGAATCACGGATCTATATTTGTACAGATTTTGACAATCGTTTATATCTTCATTGACATTCATACACCTCATCAAACACACTCGGCAGTTTTAAGGACCATATACATATATAAGAATAAAAACTGATATCCATTTGGTTAGTTTGAGATTCATGTACTTTTTTACATATACTTTCATAAAGTCTCTTTTTACGAAGTACTACGAAAAGGGCTACGTACATTATATTGTAAGCCTAGTAGTTAATGCTCAAAGTACCCAAGGAGTAATAATATTGTAAAATACTATTACACTAATTGAACTAGTTTCATGCTAAGAACATTTAAGAATTCTAGGGTACTAATCAACTTCTATTAAAGAATTTTTTTTTTTTATCAGAATAATGTTTTTATTGATGAAATTATTTACAATATAACAAGGAATTAAAACTATAAACCTAAAGTAGAAATAAAAATTAAATTACATAGAAAATATCTTTATAATCATCGCTGTCAGAGGGTGGTAGGGTTCCCAAGACACTGATAGCATTCCCCCTCTGTATAGCTATGCTAATTCTCTGAGAGAAAAATGCTCCAGCCCTGGGATCCCCAAACTTTTCAATTAAACGGGATTATATTTCGTTTACTAATTGATGAGCCCCAGGACCCCAAGGACCTAAAGTCTCAACACCAAACGGGACAAAACAATACTCGTCCGTAAGTGCTGAGTACTTCCTCGACTTCTGAGACTCGGCCAGAGTGGCCGCAGTGCTAGCCTCGTTAGCCGACCCAGCGAGATGGGATGGAGCCAGAGTGTCCACGCATGTGGCGTCCCACACCAAAGTCCTTCCACATTTCCAAGGAATGATAGTCATTCCGTCAGGTCTCTTACCGTCATCACGAGCCAAACCAGCGGGCTCAAGCACAGCAGGCACGTCGATAGCGACAAGAGCACGACGAATAACTTCATTGAGCGCGGCGTGTCGAGACCAGCGACCAGCACTTCTCTGACACGAGAGGCCATGGTGTCCCAACTCATCAACTAGCCCACCACAACGACAGCGATGACCCTCATTAATTTTTGCACCCAGTCTCAAACTGACACCCAGACAGAAAGTGTTACGGTCAAGAAGCGTTCCAGTGTTGACGAATGGTAAAGCGTTCAGCCAGTGACCAGACTCCGACTTAAAAGAGGCCAAAAGACGAGCACGATCTGCAGGAGCAAGAGCAGATTCCAACAAATTATTTTGAACTTGCCTGCACAACGGCTCGTCCCAAAGCCTCTGAGAAGAAGGGAACTCTGGAACACTGACACCAGGACCAACCAACGAAATCCAAGCATTTCTGGTATCTGACATGTAATTTAATTCAAGGCCAGGATAAGAAATTAATATTTTGGTGAACAATTCATGACTACTATGCGCAGATGACAGAAAAGCTGGCAAAGCAATGAGTGACGTACTGCGGACCCCCAGCCCGCCATACCTTACCGGAAGGGAAGCTTGAGTCCAACAGTGGTCGTCAAATTTTGAATTAAATATTTATAATTTTCACTATTTATAATTTTGATACCCGGAGCTATGGTGTTAAAATTATTAATAATTTCTATTCTCTCAGCTGAAGTTTAAAATGTGATCTTTAATGTAAAGTTCACATTTATTTAAATTTAGATTTAAACCAATTGAATTCAGATTCAAAATTTAGATAAATAATAAAGAAATTTATATTTGTTATATATAAATATAATGTTAGGCGTGATATGTATGTATTATATAAGTAATCGAGGAGCACACTGGAAAGCAGAAAAAAAACGTAGTTCTTAACTCTACCTCCACCGGGAATCTAACCAGGCACCTCACAATTAGCATTCAGGTGGTGAACCGATTACACCACAGAGGTTGAATATACGCTTACTCGTATATTAAATTTAAAATACGCACAGCAAAGGTTAGGTTTGGGTTGGGACTGTATTATTTTGATGTAATTCAGTATTAGTCGCTAACGGTGAGGGAAAACATCGTGAGGAAATCTGCCTATCCCTCAGGATAGGTAATAGTCAGAGCCTATATACGGCGATACGGTTCACTACCTATGACGTTGGGTGCTGTCTATCTAGTGATACGCGGGCTTCGAATGACCCATACCTAACATGCCTTCGAAATTTCGGAGATGGGCATTCAAGCCTCTGACTACCCCGCCATAATAAAAAATAGAGTGTGTATACACAAGTCGTGAAGCGTATGTTATGTTAAAACTATTATTTGTATGTGTGTATAACATATGTTATCGAGAACCATAGCATAGTTTTTAACTCTGCATCTACCGGGAATCTTACCAGGGACCTCACGATTAGCATTCAGGTGGTGAACCGTTTACACCACAGGTCGTTGAATATACACTTACTATAAAAATACTGAAATGTACACCAAATATAGCTAAATGCACAGCAAAGGTTAGTTTTAGGTTGGGACAGTATTATTTTGGTGTACAATTCGGTATTTTAGGAATGCATTTTCGTATTATCTGATGTTCCTTTAACACTATATATTATTAATTCATCTCTAATGTTTCAGAATGACGCAGCAAGTTTCAAATCGGTGGGATTTGCCACTTCTTTGGCTTTCTTCATAGCCATGATCCTGCAACTGGCCATTCAGTGTTTGACTGGAAATGAGCTGACTTTACAAGTAAGAATATATTGGCTTAAAATACATAGTAGGTCAACCAAGTATAGTACTGAAAGCCTAACTATGGCCCAAGATAAATTAGTACTTATTTGTAAAAATAAAGTTAATGTTGTTTACCCGGCCAACCTATATATACATAATATTACTCCTCCATTGAATACTCCAATACAAACTTCATAAATGTCTTTATGTATTTACATACATATTAATCAAGGTCCTTTATATACGTACATATATTCACGCCTCTACGTCCCCAAGAGGACAGTCATAGACTATCGACCGCCACCTGAAACGATCCTAACAAATCTCCCTTGCTTCACTCACATCCATTAACCTTTAAAATGATTTTACATGAAAAATAATCATTTTTTTTACATCTCCTTAAAAATAATTACAACTGTACACATGAATATAAACTTACCTGTTAAACTGAATTCTTATAAAGTATACTAGCGACCCGCTCCGGCTTCACACGGGTATAAAATATATAGCCTACTCCACTATTTAATGGATGTTATTATACATATAAACCTTCCTCTTGAATCACTCTATCTATTAAAAAAACCGCATCAAAATCCGTTGCGTAGTTTCAAAGATTTAAGCATACAAAGGGACATAGGGACAAAGAAAGCGACTTTGTTTTATACTATGTAGTGATACCATAGATGCTACTACTATACTATACATTTACCTGCCATTCCAGTCCGAGAAGGTGTCCACCGCAGTCCTGATGGGCAGATATGAGAGGATGCCTCCCAGAGTGCGTAGGATGCTTCTCATGGTGACTGTGAGGGCCCAAAGACCACTACGCCTCACCGCTGCAGGGTTCGCCAACATTAACAATGGATGCTTCTTGTCGGTAAGGGTACACTATGGAGTAATTAATAAAAGGAGTGGACGCAATATTTGTATGGAAACTAGCGTGGCATTACGCGGGGTGAAACGAGGTACGCAGGAGGGGCGATATTTCAACCAATCAAAACACGGCATCGGCCAATCAAATCAGGTATCTTCTTTCTACTACACATTTTTAGACTGAGCACCAATTAAAACACGCCATTTGGCCTCCGCACCGCGTAACGGGAACCGCTTCTTACGCCGGGTTCTCTTTATATTTGGTTCGTGGGGTACACATTCATGTATTTAATTTTCTTTATGAGGGACAAGATCGGAGACAAATAAACGCATACGTTAATTGGGTAATGTATTAGCAACTTGTCACTAATGCATACATACACATCACGCCTGTTTCCCTGTAGAGGGATACACTGAGATCAAGGATCTCCATCTGTCCCTATCCTGACAAATCACTTTCGCTTCATTGACGATCATAGACCACCTCATACACACTCGGCGGTTATAGATAAATCTAACGTCAGACTTTTTCAATATGGCGTCTATTCGACTGTCATATGTCTTATTGGGCCAGACCCTACGTAACCACCCTTCCACTTCACCCACATATTCTCCTTATGTCAATCTACTGTCAATCATAGTAATATTTAATATTAATGCCACCTTGGTTCTATAATACTTAACATCACCGAGAAGATATCATTTTCTCCAAGGTTCTGTCCATCTCGAAAGGTAATGACGGATTTATATGTATGTCTAGTGTGCCTTATATATCTGGTACTACTATAAAATGCAATCAGGCGTTATGCTGCAACTCTTCAAGTCCTTTTACGATGATGTTAGAAGCCTTTGAACTTCAAGTATAAAGTGCTGATATTAAGTTATGATGAAAGTAGAATGAATCTTGCTTCTAGAATTTTCATATAGATAAATTACTTTTAATTTCAGATCTTCAAAGCCGCTTATTCGTACTATGCAGTTCTGAGCAAAAATTCAACTTAAATGGGAATTACAGTAAATTATTATTGGTGTCTGGTAAAAATATGTACTAATTTGAATAAATAATCACTTATCAAAACCTTCGTTCATTTAAAAATACACATTAATCACATGATTATGACAAATGGTGAATCTCATTACCATTTTTTTTATTTGCAAAACGTAATATTTTCTGATTTTCGCTGGTTCAAACACCTGCAGATTCTGTCTTACTATGTGTTACACTCTTTTATTAAATCACCACTAGAATACTCTACCCATTTAAATTAAAATGCACATGATTTTAATAATGTACCTATTGCTACTGTTTAAACAGAAATAACGTGTATTTAATCAAGAAATAGAAATGTTTATTTAAAGTCAACAAATACAAAAAGTAAACAAAACAAACTAACACAAGGTATATTATAAACATATTGTCTATAATACGTAGTAAATACCTTATATTCGTGTTGGTAGTGAAGCGATTTGACTTCGAAGAAGTACTCGCTCAGTATTTGATATGATATTTAAAGTCAATGAAGAGTTTTTATTTAATTGGTTGTTTTCCCGTGCTAGCTGGCACGTAAATTAAATGCTGACTAGCTGACATTCTTCTATACTAAGTAAGTTATTAAATCAAAAAAGTAGTTCTTCAACATTATAACTTCTAAACTGATTGACTGACACCAAGTCGATAATTTTGTTCTTTTTTTAATCTTTTTTAAGTGTGTTTGAAGGGGTGTATAAATGACAATAAAGCGAAAATGGTTTCTCAAGATATCTACAAATTTGGATTCGTGATCTCCCCTCTGTAGGGAGACAGGCATGATGTGTACGTACTTTTAAATACACGTGTTTTTGCTTCAACACTCGTAGCTTATTAAACACGAGTCTCAGGTTCCATTCTCGGTACTAACCTGTTGAAGAAATGTGTTTTCGTTATATCGTTCCTTTGCCACCCAAGCAGGCAACTATATTCATATAACATTAACGTTAATACATATCAGGGTAAACAGAACTATGCAAACATGTGATGTTTAATTGGTCACTATTAATAAGGGTATTGGAAATGACATTACTATGGAATATGGTGACATGTTGCTATGTTAGCCCTTCGCTCAATAGATTTTATTTATCTACTAGTCACTCTTAAGTTCTTAGTTAGTCGCATCCTACGTGCCGAGAAGAACAACATTTTATTAAAGTATCAGATCTGTACCTGTACCAAAACTATTCCTACATTCATTAGAATAAAGAGTTTGTAATGTAACTAATAGGCTTTCTCTATAATGAAACAAAATGTCTAAACTTCTAAGTCAACAACATCTTAGAGAAATTTAAGGGCGTTATTAAATTAACTAAAATATTATTTTCAATAAGCATCGCTCCAGTTATTTTAAATAAATTAAGATATTAATCGTTATTTTTGAAACGTCGACGCTGCTACGAAATTTCCTATTTGTTTCTTTATTTTCGAAAACTTTGAACGAGTTGTATTAGATTCAGACATATTTTTATAGCAGTAAAGCGAAGTTTTAATTAGAAATCTCGTTTCTGTTTATAATTTGCTGTAGAAAAGTTTTCATAGCCCACTCACCTAAAACTTCGACTTATTTCACTGTACAAGTTTTTTAACTGCAATCGGTGCATTGAACGACTACCATAAACGGGAATTTGAGGTGTGCGTTCGCGCAGCGGAATGTTGTTGAATTTAAAGATTTTAATTATGCAGATATTTAGTGTATGACGTCGTGTAATTGTGTATGGTAAAAAAAAAATTTGTGCACGCAGCCATTGTGGAGAAATTCACCAAAAACTGATTCCGCTGGGCGAACGTTCGCCCAGCGGAACTTTTTTTGATCCATTGACTTTAGAAGAAAAGAGATGTGTCCAAAAATTAGTGTGTATTTGTGTGTAATTGTGTATGTATGAATAAAATTAGTGCATGCATAAACTTCGGAGAAATTCAAGTTTCCGCTACGCGAACGTTTGGCCATTAGCTAGTTTTCATACAAAGCGCTTACATAGAGAGCTGTAGATTTTTACATACGTTGTTTTGAATTTGTTTATATTTGTTTAATAAACAGATTTAGAAAAAATCGTAAGGCTTAAAAGATAAAAATATAAACGTAAAATACGCTTATTAGGTCTTAGTTCTTAAAGTATGCACTTTGGGGTCTAGATTTTCACGTTTATACAAACCTTGTAAGTGTCTGCAACACGTTGCCAAGTATCAATGATGTTCCGTTAGTAATTAAAGAGTTATAGGACAATTTACCACGAATAGATCACTGTTTACAAAGCAGTCAAATATCATGACGTTCTAAAGGAATTGCATGGTAAAATGTATGCCAATAATTAGTGTATTCATTCAACTATTCACATGCAAAATTTCATGTCATTAAATTCAGTAATTAAAGAAAAACAATTATAATACTGACGAAGCATCGAAAACCTACATAACCCGACCAAGTTCGGATAGCTACAAAAAAGCGGCCGTGCAATATATTTAGGTAACATCTCAAAATTTACAGTATAATACCGGTATTGAATTGGTACAGGTGATAACACAATTGTTGTTTCGATATAATTTATAGGTCATTTATTTTTGTACACCTACTTTTTTAAATGTATTTGACTATGACAGAAAGTAGGTACCGTTTACGTAGGTACTTTATTTAAGTATGCGCTTGAGACTTGAGATATAATCTAAATACAGTGTAAACTCTTTATAACATTATTCTCTATAACGATAAACTCTCTATAACATAGAAAAGACCACTATTAAGTATTCTTCGTAATAGAGAATGGCGGCTGCGCTATAAAGAGTGTATCAATGTATGGGTTTTAAGGTAAACCAACCAAATTGTGGTCTTTTCTATGTTATAGAGAGTTTATCGTTATAGAGAATAATGTTATAAAGAGTTTACACTGTATTTAGATTATATCTCAAGTCTCAAGCGCATACTTAAATAAAGTACCTACGTAAACGGTACCTACTTTCTGTCATAGTCAAATACATTTAAAAAAGTAGGTGTACAAAAATAAATGACCTATAAATTATATCGAAACAACAATTGTGTTATCACCTGTACCAATTCAATACCGGTATTATACTGTAAATTTTGAGATGTTACCTAAATATATTGCACGGCCGCTTTTTTGTAGCTATCCGAACTTGGTCGGGTTATGTAGGTTTTCGATGCTTCGTCAGTATTATAATTGTTTTTCTTTAATTACTGAATTTAATGACATGAAATTTTGCATGTGAATAGTTGAATGAATACACTAATTATTGGCATACATTTTACCATGCAATTCCTTTAGAACGTCATGATATTTGACTGCTTTGTAAACAGTGATCTATTCGTGGTAAATTGTCCTATAACTCTTTAATTACTAACGGAACATCATTGATACTTGGCAACGTGTTGCAGACACTTACAAGGTTTGTATAAACGTGAAAATCTAGACCCCAAAGTGCATACTTTAAGAACTAAGACCTAATAAGCGTATTTTACGTTTATATTTTTATCTTTTAAGCCTTACGATTTTTTCTAAATCTGTTTATTAAACAAATATAAACAAATTCAAAACAACGTATGTAAAAATCTACAGCTCTCTATGTAAGCGCTTTGTATGAAAACTAGCTAATGGCCAAACGTTCGCGTAGCGGAAACTTGAATTTCTCCGAAGTTTATGCATGCACTAATTTTATTCATACATACACAATTACACACAAATACACACTAATTTTTGGACACATCTCTTTTCTTCTAAAGTCAATGGATCAAAAAAAGTTCCGCTGGGCGAACGTTCGCCCAGCGGAATCAGTTTTTGGTGAATTTCTCCACAATGGCTGCGTGCACAAATTTTTTTTTACCATACACAATTACACGACGTCATACACTAAATATCTGCATAATTAAAATCTTTAAATTCAACAACATTCCGCTGCGCGAACGCACACAATTTGAGAACTGTTTTCCTTGATATCAACAAAACTATTACTTATACTATTTTGTAGAGAATTACAACCATCGTGTTTGGTATATTTCACGATTGATAGGTACGTTTTTACCTTAAACAATTTGAAATTTGGAATATTTGCATTAAAAGTATACCAAATTTGTATAATATAAATAGGTATTCATGCTGAAATCTAATCTATATGACTTAGGAGCTAATATCGTAACTCCAAGGTATGTATGTACAGTATCCACCCCGAAAGGAACGTGAATTTTTGAAAAAAATAAGACAATTTTTTACTTCTTTTATAAGCTTATAAGTGTGGAAAATATCGTGATGCATGAAACATGCTCATTCTTGCAGATGGGAAATTTTGTCGATTTATATTATATACAAGTCTTAAAGGAATTTATATAAAGACTAGGTGAAAGGTACAGTTAGACGGGGTAGGCCGCGTAGAACTTTGTAAATATATCTGTATAGATAAATATATGTGACCATAACAATCAATCAATCAGCCTATGGCGGTTCACTGCTGGACGTAGGCCTCCCCAAGGTAACGCTACAAAACACGATCACTACACATACGCTTCACGACTTGTGTATACACACTCCCTTCTTTATTATGGCGGGGTAGTCAGAGGCTTGAATGCCCATCTCCGAAATTTCATAGGTATGGATCATTCGAAGCCCGCGTACCAGATAGACAGCACCAACGAAATAGGTAGTGAACCGTATCGCCGTATATAGGCACTAACTATTACCTATCCTGAGGGATAGGCAGTTTTCCTCACGATGTTTTCCCTAACCGTTAAGGTACCAAGGACAATGTATGTAATGTTTAAACCAATGAAACACAAGTGAAAATCTTACAAAAAGATTTATTCCTAGTCCTCTCTACACGCTTAACGCTGACTCACGGTTGTTCGCTCTTTGAACCCACACCTTAGTCTAGTCTATCACAGTTGCTTGGTATAAAGTAAACAGATTATATTACCAATAAATATTATTAAACTAAAGTTAATCTATGCTGAGATTATCTGAATACATCGCTAACATGTTTACTTTAGGAACTACAACTCAAACTTTGTGATTATCAATCAATTTTCTACGACGACAAGGTAGTTATCAATCATTTAAAGTACATACATAATAAAGGACCAAAGTGCAGGTTTGTAATATATACGTATAGTACCATATATAACAATATTGTAGCTTTGAAATTACGAAAATTCAGTCGTAACATTAAATTTGTATCTGCATAATAATACAAAAAAAAACTACAATTGAATATAATATAAAAATATCTATTAATTCCAGATAGGGTATTGTTTTTTTATTCATTCAAAATCAAGATTCTAAACGTCTGCAAGATGCAACTAAAATTAATAAGGATTCATGAAAATTTACTTTTAGATTGAAACGAATTAAACTCGAATGCATGGTCACTCTACAAGTAAAGCCACTGTTGGTCGACGCGGTAACAATCATTCCTAGTTTTTATAGAACAAATAATTTTTAAATTTAACTAATAAATAACTGATTTATATTCTGATTCTAAGTCAGTAGGTCTACTTATTGTTTGAACAAGGACTCATATTAGACCATGTTTGACCCCTCCATTCCAAAGTACTATCAAATCCATAAGAAAATCCTATCTGACAGGTCACAGCTCTAAAAGTGGTGGCTTCGGAGTAGTAGATCTCGATCTGTCACCTGATTTGATACTTAATACCTTCATTTCTTCGGCCCTGGAAATAATAAAAAAATATATTTACAAGGTTATCGAACTTAATATTAGGAATACACTTTACTGTTATCTATGATACGAAACACAATTTACGTGTGAAAATAATAATCAAAATATTAATAAAATATGTTTCAATAAATAATATATTGAGATTTGTCACAACAAAAAAAATATGTTATATTCTTTTTAAAGTAGTCTATTTTCAATAATCATGGGTAAACAAATGAAAACTATAAACTTAAAGTACAAAATATGTTGATCTGTGATATTAAAACAATAATTGTCTTATACTAAAAGAATGCTAACAATCTGCTTTTCATCCCGGCATGTTGTAAGAAGAAACTAAGGGACTAGGGGCAATTAAATCTATTGGGCTCTAGGCTAGCAACCGCTAATTAATATATTATAAAAATAATTAATTAATATTTTATTTCCATATACTCATAAATACCCTCACTACCCTAATACGGATGCTATAAGCGACAAATTTAAGTTTCCAAGACTATATCCACCCCTAAAGGGATACTTCAATATATACGAGTATGTATATATATATATATCTAATATCTTATAACATATACCTATATTCCTGTACTGTTTTTATTATCTTTAAATAGACAGTGATTGTGAACATATATACACTACATATAAGCGAGCACAATCATTTTAATCAATTCAATTTGGGTAACCAATGATAAATCGATTCTATATTGGTTTAATGGGCGTCTACATGTACTTTACTCAACAGTAGGTACTAATTTTGTAGGCCCCTTGAGTTCCACAGATTACCCACACTCTGCTGAGCAATTAAGCATACTCCAACCCACAGAACATAAGAGAGACTACTCTTGAAAAGAACAGATTAGCACAATGTTGAGGATAATATATCGTTGGTGAGTGGCTATTTATTTTCGCCGTTTACCTGAATATTATACCTATTTTTTGGTAGAAACTCAACTTGGAAAGGACTAAAGAACTAATCTATTACAAACATATCTCGCTTGTTTCTCTAAAGAGAGTTCTCCAAAGAGAGAGATCACAGATCCTCATTTGTCTCGATTTTTTCCAAAACACTTTCGCTTCATTTATACAGCTCATCATAGACACTCGTATTATACTGTTATATACGAAAAAGTTAATACTATACATATACGTACATTAACGTCCTTTAATCCCCTTTCGGAGTGATGTGACAAAACCAAGGCGATATAATATCTCCTAGGTCACTTTTAAGCACAAATATTAGACTTGTGTTGTCATATTAGAACATTGGTGACAGGTTGCTAGCCCATCGCCAAATAGACAATTGACTCGTATTCCTTTAGTCTATCGCCCAATAGATTCCATAGACGTCTAGTTCCTTATTCGCTTCCTACGACATATAGTAAGACCGGTAGCTAGTTAGAATTCTTTTTACGTCCTACGGAAAAAAGGAATTACAAGAAACATAATATTATAACTAGTGTCGAGCAGATACCTATTTATCTATGTACCTACTTGTATCAATGGAGTACTCTTCAGAAGTAATTAAGATGTTCAGACAATGCTCTTTGTGTCCACACACAAGTGGTCATAATGCATTGAATACCTATTCTGCGGTTCAATTGGCCTTTAATTTATTACGGGTTAGGAAACGTATAGAGATATAACTTATACTATAGAGATAATATGTATATGCTAACTTATGGTATTATGTAAAGGCTAGTTTTTAAAACTTGAGGTTTGTGTGTATTAGAATGGAGGAAACTAAAATATTGAAACAGTATTTCGTTTATAAGTTAACTCTAATTATTAATGTAAAAGTCCCGTAAGCGAGTCGCGATGTTTCAGCCCTCCTTTTTATTATTTTTATTCCTGCGGCTAAAACAGCCCTAATACACGCGGTACTTTAGCGCCGTTGAGCTTGAATTGTCGGATTTTTGACAGTTTTATTATTATTTCTTAAGAGTATCCTTATGAAACGATTAATGGAACAATAGAATGGATATCTGGATACTAAAATCGCAATTGTTTGAAGGTGAAGCGGCAATAGAATGCAAAATATTTACACCAGATCAAGTACGAAGGTAATAATATAATACACATATACAGATCACGCCCGTCTCTCTATAGAGGGGTAAGCAGAACGGAACCCCATGGACCGCGATCCTGCCTAACCACTTTCACATCGTTAATATTCATGCACCTCCTCACACACTGCAGTTATAGAGATACCGCCATATAAATTGGCAGTCGGGGGCGTCGCCACAGTCGCGTAATTCCGTGTTACCAGTAAACACGCCAAAACTAGCACTCACTGTGCCATACGGCTCGATACATTATAGGTTTCATTTGTAACGGTCTTTGGTTGCAGAGCTATAAACTCAAATAAAACAAATTAATATATCAAAGTTAAAATATGTTTATTTAAAATAGGCCCTATCACAAGCTCTCTTTGAATGTTATCTTATGATCTAAGTATAACAACAATAAAGATTATTATTTTTATAATTAACAAACATAAAGATTACAAAGAAAGTGAGCAGTGTGCCAGTTTTTCCTTAACAATAATTATGATCCCTATCGCCTAACGTGGTAAACGGTAGAAAGTGGCTTTGTCCAGCTATCCTCAAAATAAAGATTTTTGCTTCTTAGCCACTCTTGCATCTCAGATTTTCGCGACGATATTGTTGAATATATTTGAATATATTCAAAATTATAAATATCACAAGCTCTCTTTGAAAGTTACCTTATGATCTAAGTATAAATTAAAAAAACTATTTCAAACATGGCACTGACCATTGTCTTTACATATTTTTTACCGAGGTTAGATCAGCGGAGACCCTAGCTTGGAGAAGAACTAACAAGAAACTCCGAAAATCATTTTATTATAATCACCCTTAACAAACATAAAGATTACAAAGAGTGGGCAAAAAACACAACGCTGGTAATACTAAATTTACCTTTCATACAAAATAACACGCAATGGCGGTAACGTCAAATTTAGTTCCAAGTTTGGCTACTGCCAATTTATGTAGCGGGATCTCTAGGTACTACTAACGTCACCCTTTTTCAATATGTCGCCTAACTGACTGTCATATGTCTAATTGGGCCGACTCCTACATAATGGTAATAATACTTTGTTTATAGAATAAATACGATAAATCCCATTTTCTTGTAAGACGCTGTAATTTATCCATTTCAAAGAATAAGCAGATATCTTCAAGATGATTTGTAGGAACTCACGTCTAATACAGCACTAATTGATATCGGAGCATCGAATCGAAGAATGTGCGAGTCGTATTCGATATCGAATCGTTCGGACGAGTAATTTCTCGGAAATTAAATGATGTTAATTGATGACGCATGGGACGTGGAATTGCTTCCTCGGGTTTCATAATCGAAGGGAATCGATTTTGTGTACGCAACAGAAGCGAAGACTGTGATCGTTTCGAGGTGCACAGATATTTTAATCTAGATTCAGATACTGAGTGTTTTGTTTGATAATTTGTCTTTAAGACGTTTCACTGTAATTTATCGTATTTTACGATATCACCGATGGATCACGGATCGTATGGTGGACCTAGGACTTTAAGAACCGTCGAAAGTTAGTGAAGCCGAGCAGTTTAGTTATTGCAAAAAGAATGCATACTCTTCAGTCCTTTTAAAACGTTCGGTTTCGCTTTGGGAAACCTGTAAGGATAGTAGTCTTCTGTGTTTGTGGCAGGATTTGGACTGGCTATTTGGACTGGATTAGGATTGGCATTCTATCCAGCAACGTAATGAAAAGAGTATCTATCTGTGCAGTAAATAAAGTTGTTTTTTTCTTTCTTATAATTAGAGAAGCTTACATTATCTTTACATACATATTACCGAAACCCAATAAAACAATGCTTTCACCAACTAAGGTAGTTTAAACTAAGAAGCCCTTTCTTCAATTCTTCAATGTAGCCATAGAATAACTAACTCCATAATTGCTCCATAGTGCATCCGTAGTGTAGGACGCCCCCCTGCCATGACCGATGACCTAAAGTCGCTGGCAGTGGCTGGATGAGGGCCACGAATGATCGTGTTTTGTAGCGTACCCTTGGGGAAGCCTACGTCCAGCAGTGGACTAGTATAGGCTGATTGAATTGTTCTATGGACTTACCTCTCAGTCCTCTCGTCGGCGGAGTGGGCAGCGTTGTAGAACACCTCGGGGAGTGGCGGGTCGAACTGGCTGAGCAGGGAGCTGCCGGCCCTGGGGGAGTGAGGCCCATGCGTCGCGTAAGGGGAGAAGGGGACTGCCGCCCTCAGCGCTGCCAAGCCGAGGAGCATACCGCCTGGGAGAGTGGAGTTATAGGTTAAGAATGTGTAGTGATTGAGTAATATATAAATATATAATTCGACGTAGCTCAGTTGTTTGGGGCTTGGCTCTGTATCAGTAACAGGGTTCAAATCCCGCTTGAGGATGTACCAATGGAAATAAAGTTTAATGAATTTATATGTACATTTTCGTTAATAAAAACACATTTACGAAATGCATGGAATTATACGGTGAGGGAAATCATCGTGAGGAAACCTACCTGTTCCTCGAACAGGTAATAGTTAGTGCTTGTAAATGGCGACATGGCTTACCACCTGTCACATTGAGTATTGACTATCTGGTCAACACGTGGGTTTGAGGTGGCCATAGAATTACTACCTTCGCAATTGCGGAGATGGACACCTGAACCTCTGACTACCCCGCAAGGGTTAATGGTCGTGAATGTGTTTGTTTTTTTGATACGTAGTGATTGAGCAATATATAAACAGCGTAAGGATAATGAAAACACGGGATTTGTTGCGTTTGTTTTATAAACAATTGATTACCTTTGCTTGTTGAGCCGGCATTCAATATGGTTGAAACGTCAGGTACAAATGATAATGCTTTGTTTATAAAATAAAGGAGATAATTCCCGTTTTCATGTAAAATAAATATAAATCACGAATAGGCAGTAGTTTGTGTTTGTAAGTGGCGACACGGCTTACCACCTGACACATTGAGTACTGACTATCTGGTTAAAACGTTGGTTAGAGGTAGCCATAGAAATACTACCTCCGCCATTACGGAGATGGATACCGAAAACCTTTAGATCTCTGAGTATCTCACGATAAAAGATCGTGCCTTATTCCCTTTCGAGGTGGCAGAACCACAAGATATAATATCTCCTTGGTCACGTCTAAAAAACCTATCCTGATAGTTTTGATATAAAATATACATAGACAACTGGCTCCTAGTCCATCGCACAATAGATAAGTTTAACCCTTATTCTCTTCCTATATCATTCTGTATATGACCCAATTTGCTCATAGAGTATCTGCGTACCTTAATCTAATTTTGTTTTCGAGGTCAGACCGAAAACCTGTTATCCATTAATAAAAATCCGCTTGTAATTACTATGATAATCACGTTGTCTATGATAAAGGTTTTGAAGCTTAAGACGAGTAATGGCAGGTTATGTTAAACCCGGATTCGATTGTCCAGTACGTAATGTTGGCAGATTTGTTGCAACTCAAACCATAGACAGGCCATTTAAGTAAACATAATAAATCATGAAAGAAATAGAAAATGCCAGGACCATTAGAATTTACTCCATTTTTTGCTGATGAATGTTGTCGACTCGAAATCCAAAAAATAATTTATTTATTATTCACGATTATCTCTTATTAGATTATCTCTTCATGTAAAGTCAAAGGTTTTGTGTGTATTTGACGGATTAATACTAATATTATAAGTGTTTAACAAGTACAATATGTAATAATTACGTACCGACTAATGAGTATAGCTTGGAAAGCTATTGTCACTAAATGTATGCATCATATAGCCGCGTAAATCTAATGTTCACCTTATAAATAGATCACTATTACAGTGAGAAAAACATCATAAAAACTACTTCTTTTTTGGAAAATGTACTTTCACCAGACGGTAAAAAATCGTTATGAACAATTTTGGATCACGTAAGCTGTTTACCCCGCAAGGGACAAAGGTCGTGTTTTGTGTATTTTGTAGGTAAACGTCATAAGATACATTATGTTTGAACATCACGCGATGGAAATACGTCATAAGATGATCTTTTAAAGCGAATGTTTTTGTTTAATCTGTGAATGTAGCTATTTTTTTTTTTGTGGAAACTTTTGACACTTAGACGAAAAAGGTTAAGTTCGTATAAGGAAGTTTTAAGTTAAAAAAAAGTTTGTTATCTAGTATAATTACCTATTAGTTTGTATGAATGGTGTGGTAAATATTATTTAGCATAAATTATAAATATATCAATGGGTGGTACAAAGTTAAATAAACTAAATTAAAGAGGTGCGGAAATCCCAATTCGTAAAAACCTGAATTGAAATTCGCAAAACAAGTAAATACGTGTACAAACACTTAAAATTTATAAGCTATGTATTTGCATCTAGTTTCAGCGCACAATATATATAGATAAAGTAGGCCTACATACATTACAACATGTGTTATTATTATTTATGTTATTATTTAATATTGTTGCCATTTGAATTTATAGTTTATTATTATTGATGATATTATGCAATTTCAATTTTATGATAATTATGAATTATTTTGACGACCTCAGTGGCGCGATCGGTTAGACGCCTACGCTAATCGAGAGGTCCCGGGTTAGATTCCCGGTGGAGGCAGAGTTAAGAACTACGCTTTTCCGTCTGCTTTCCAGTCTGGTCGTTGATTATATATGATATATATGTCTTTATCTATATATAATAAGTATATATTTCTTAAATATGCGTTGACTAGTACCTTTAACACAAGTCTTAAATGTACTTGCTAAGGGGCTAGTTCAATTGGTGTAATAACGTCCTACAATATTATTATTATGACGTTCATTGTAATCTTTGGATTTATATAAGAATAATAATTTGTTATTATGTGGACATTGTTACAATGAAATAAATAAATCGAAATCATCTTTCAATACCTTGTAAACTCTTCCTACCTAACCTATGAGACACATTCCCTTGATCACTTTTAACACAACAATCCTTGTCAAAGTTCCTAGATTTATATATAACCACATAATGGTCACGCCTCTACTTCTAAAGGGTGACGTTAGGTGTACCTATAACCGCCGAGTGTGTATGCTAAGATGTATGAGTATCAATGAAGCGAAAGTGGTCTGTCAGGATCGGGACAAACGGGGATCCGTGATCTCTGCCTATCCTTCTGTTCTCTACAGGGAATCAGGCGTGATGTATATGTATGTATGCCGCTACTTTCCTAATACTATCGATCGCACCTTGAACTATATTGAATAAGTTATCTTGCCTTACTAACACCCTTAAATATTATTTTTTCAAAACGACAAGTTTCAAAGGTACTATAAATAACATATATATTTTTATACAATTAGAAACTCTTAACACAAGTCTTAGCTCTAATAACAAAACTGCGATCAATCACGTAAGATATATAAATATATGTGACATTATACCTAATAATAATAATTGTATATAGGACACTATTACACCAATTGATCTAGCCTCTTGGTAAGTCATTTTAATCTTATGTTAGTAGGTACCCTCTACTAGTCAACATATTGTATAGTCAACATTAACTCTTAATAATAATAATAATAATATTTGGACATTATTACACCAATTGAACTAGCCCCTTGGTAAGTTCATTGAAGACTTGTGTTAAGGGTACTAGTCAACGTATATTTAAGAAATATATACATATTATGTATAGATAAATACATATATAATCAACGACCAGACTGGAAAGCAGTAGGAAAGCGTAGTTATTATTTCTACCTCCACTAGGAATCGAACCCGGGACCTCACGATTAGCAATTTAGTGGCTAACCGATCGCGCCACGGAGGTCGTCAAAACAATATCTTAATAATTAAATATAAATTTAATTAAACTATTGTCATTTTTCAAAGAAAAATCTACACAGATAATACGCTATAAAACATTAGTATAAGTAGTACTAAACTAATATAAGTATAGTGACATACCCGTTCACGACCATTAACCCTTGCGGGATAGTCAGAGGTTCAGGTTTCCATCTCCGTAATTGTGAAGGTAGTAATTCAATGGCCACATCGAACCCACGTGTTAACCAGATAGTTAGTACTTGTGACAGGGGGTCAGCCATGTCGCCATTTACAAGCACTTACTATTACCTGTTCAACGAACAGGTAGGTTTCCTCACGATGTTTTCCCTCGCCGTATAATTCGATGCATTTTGTAAATGTGTTTTTATTACGAAATTGTACATAGAAATTTATTAAAATTCATTTCTATTGGTACATGCTCAAGCGGGATTTGAACCCTGTACCCACTGATACAGAGCCAAGCCCCAAACAACTGAGCTACGTCGAATTAACTTTTATTATTATTTAATATTGTTGACAATTAAATTCACTTTATTATGAATGATAATAATTGATTTATATTTGACATTTTGGTTTATTTTAATGCAATTCGTCATAAAATAGTGATATATTAGTGTACCATGTCATCTTACCAGATATAGTAGAAAACAGTGTCAAATCCGCGAACAGTAGCGCCGTGGCCCCACAAGCGTACAAAGGCGCCCTAGCCCTTCCACAGCACCAGCGAGTGACGTCCCAGCACCTCAGTCCCATCGTATACTCGCCCCTGCGGCACAGGAGGTCCACGAACAGGGCTGCCACCCACATCGTCTCTAGCACTAGGACTAGAGCGGCACCGGCCCTAGAAACATAGGAAATAGGTATAATACTATTGTAGGATATACAAACAATTTAGGTGTGGACAGAACATTAATCAGATAGACGACAAAAGGAATTACGTTTAAGTACATTCATGTCCGTTAATTCTTTTCGGGATGGACAGAGCATAACAGAAAATATTGGGGCTCTGATGTTATATGAAACACTGACCGGTTGCTAGCCCATCGCTTAATATATATTATGTATTCCATTTCCCTGGTCGCATTCCCTATTTTGCATTATGCTGCGTCCAAGACTAGCACGCAACACATAGAAAGTAAGCAATAACAAGACAAAATTGGGATAAATTTTCAATTGTTTACTTAATACACTGGATTTATCACCTAATTATGATTTCTTTATATACAACTTAGCCATATATTTCCACGATTATTATCACGATCATAATTTGTCTATATATGTACAAACAAACATATCATTCGCTTTCTTTAATCCTTTTCTGGATGGACAAAATCTCGAAGAAACAATAAAATCTCCTTAGTCATTTTTATAAATTTCACTTGTCTCCAATAACTTTTGTATCACATTTATGTAGAAGGTATACTCACAGCAATAAAGGTGCGATTTCAAAATGTAGGACCATCAACTCTGCGCCTGCCCCGCTCATCACTGCAACAAACAAAGGTTTGGTTTATTTATATTCGTCATTAACTTTCATATTTATAGATTAAATAGATAAGGTATTATATATTTCAGCGTAGCTCAGTTGTTTGGGGCTTGACTCCGTATCCGTAATGGCAATGAAATTTAATGAATTTCTACGTAATTTTTCTTAACAGAAGTACATTTGCGAAATGCACCGAATACTACGGTGAAGAAAAACATCGTGAAGACACCTACCTGTTCGTCGAACAGGTAAAAGTTTGTGCTTGTAAATGGCGACATGGCTTACCATCTGTCACATCGAGTAATGACTATCCGGTCAAGTGGTCAAGTGGTGGGGTCAAGGTGGCCATAGAATTATTACCTCCGCGATTGAAATCTGAATCTCGGACTACCCCGCAAGGGGTAATGGTCGTGAATATGTTTTTTGTTTGTAGCTTTGCATATAGAAAACTGTGTCTTAATTTTGGCAATAAAATAAAACAAACAACCGATCTACCATAAACCCTTTAGACAATCCGTGGTAGAGTGACCATCATCAACTAAGTTTTTGTGTTCTTTGGTCTCTCTAAACCTCGTTTTTTGCTAAGGATGTTTCTAATAAGTGATCATGACCTGAGTTATCTGGAAGATGATGCTTACCATGATCTTAATTATGGATATAGATGACCGTATTACATAACTACGAGTACACTATTATACATAAAAAACAGAACAGAACAGCCTTCTCGAAAAAATGCATGTGAATGATGAGAGATCTAGCGGGATCTTTAAGATTACAATCAAATAGACTTTGACTATTCTGTTGAGGAAGCATATACATATGTATGCACATATTATTATATTCTCGACTCAATTGATCAACCCGACCTACGATACGACATGATAGAAATTTATAGACCCATTTTCACGCTAATCTTAGTCACTAATCGACCATAAACAGCTTCGCTAAACTCTACAGAACTATCCTAACTAAAAATATCATTTTACATCCTATACATAGAAAGGTCAGCAAACTGCCACCAATATTCACATTTAAAACTACATATCAAGCTGAGACACAACATTTTTTGCACCATAATGGCACACGCAAGAACTACTCGAATGTTTGTCTTCAAATCTATATGGTTCCGACATAAGAGCAGCCTTGCGTTAGACATACCCAGCTGAGATGGTACCCTTTTGCTGCGACAATAATATGCACATGTTTTATGTTTTTAAGTCTCCAAGGTTTGGTCCATCTAGAATGGGTTTAAAGGACATGTTTATGTTATGTAGTTAGTTCTATTTGTTCTGTTAGTGTCTTTCAGTACTATTATTAATATATAATATGTTAGACGAAAGTTACACAGTTCAATCCATTGCTCCAACAGAAACCTTCGACCTCGTAAACAGAAGAATCCGTCATGATTCCATCAAGAGACAATATTTGCCTCCGCTTATCACACTACGCGTTTCCTTCAAACGGGGCCTTGTCATATTTTTAAAGGCAAACACTCACTTGTTACATGCAAATAAGTGTATGTACTTCGATCGTGTGTATGTTGTTTTTATACTCATCATACGATACCTTATGTAACAATCTAAGCTATCGAAATTTCGAAAATGGCCAATCAAGCCTCTGACTACCCCGCTGTAAAAAAAGGGAATGTGAATACACAAGTGACAATGCAGTGAAATTGGTTAGTTAGGACCGAAAGAAATGGAGATCCGTGTCTCTGTCTATCCTGCTGTTCTTGCTGTTGTACTAATTTACATAATATGCCGAGGAATAGACAGATTTTCACATACCGTTGTACCGTTCCGTAAAATTGGTTATTGGATACATAACGCCATTCGTTGCGTGTTAACTAAATGTTAAGGATAGATATTTCTGTTCGGTCCTAGGTACTACCTCTCTACCTATTTGATGATAGAGTTTTCAGTGACAAAAACCACCATATGAATCACCTAAGAAAGGAATTCAAAAATTGCAGTCATGATTCATTTATAAAAAAAACAGAAACAAGCTTAATTGACTATATTAGAACCGTATATCACAAAAATATTATAATAACATAAAACTATAATGCCAATAAAAAAGGTTGTCAAGCTCAAGTAAGTAAATTTAATAAATACAGAGCCTCAAAAATCAGGATTTTCAGATAATATTTTCCCATTATTCCTGGTTTATATGTGCAGATACTCCAATCTAGTTCATTTGAATTTAATTTGTCACGATGTCGTGTCTAACACTCGTTATTCAGGAAAATTATCTAGTTCCGAATTAATTTCCACTAGGAAACATGCAAAGGCAGATCCTATCTCGAAATACATTCCAAATTTTAATCAGTGTTTAAAGCCATGAAAGATATTACAAATTCTTGCTTAGATAAATTCAATGTGTATTTGGAATATCTGCAAATATTCTGTGTAAATATACTCTACTCTCGACTCTACTACTACTAGTTACGAATTATTTTTCTATCTCAAAGGGATCCTCCATGAGAATTACTATTTTATTTAGTTTTCTTATTAATTTTTCTACCAAAAAAAAGCTAATAAAACTCATAATGGTAAAGTTTCAGTGATTAGTTATAAACATATTACAGTCAACTATATCGTACTCGTAAGAAATAGTTATGAGATATTAAAGTAATTTTAAGTGTTCTGTTCGTCTCTCTTTTATTAACAAGTGCATCTAAACATCATCAACAACACGCAGCTCGACCGTTATCCCTTACGGAATAGACAGAGGATCTCTGAAATAGCGGAGTAAGTGGTGCATGCCCATATCAAACCCACTTTTCAAATGATTCAATTTTTACAAGCGTTGAGCCAGCAAATAAAAACTTTTTGTAAGTAGATAAATCATCGTATTGGTTCTCAATTTTTATACCTAGATTTACTTCACGTCCCTTAATAATAAGGGGTAATAAGTATAGTGTACCTGCAATGGGGTAGGCAGAGATCACGGATCCCCATCTGTCCCGATCCTGACCAACCGCTTTCACTGCATTGAAACTCATACACCTAATACGCACTCGGCGGTTATAGGTACTTCTAACTCACTCTTTTTTAATATGGCATCTATCTGACTGTTATATGTCTTATTGGGCCGGCTCCTACGTAACCGCCCTTCCACTTCACCGTCACATATTCAGTTTGTCAAACTACTATGACATTTGTGTACAGACGTAATAATTTAGTTTTGTAAAACGAAAATTTCCAATTCAGTCTAAAACAGTCTAGCTACAAATGCAATTACCTTGGTACACAAACATCTGCCACTACAGCAGGGGAAAGCAACCTTGAGTAAGCACATGTCAGTGCACTGCAAACATTCCGAAAACTCTTTCACTAAATGGATTATAAACCTTTCAACGGAATCAGGATTTCCCGCTATTTCCGGCGGGCGCCATTTTGACTCGTGCTACGCAAACAACTTGACAATCAGAATGTACTGTAGGATTAAAAATTGATTTTTATACTATTAAGTAACTAAATAGGACGCCTTAATAGTTTGGCGACGTCCATGGCCCGAACAATTAACCATCTGAACGCTAATCGTGAGGGTTTGATTCCTAGTGAAGGCAGAATTAAAAAGGGCGCTATTTTGCTTTCCAATTAGGTCATTGATATGTAGTATATATGTACAGATATATCTATATCTACGATGAGTAAATATTATTATTAGGTGCTAGTCCCAGATTAGCACAATGTAACAGTTTATCTTAAGTCGGTTTATGTTTACCTATAAATTAAATGATCATTTCTACGCGGAACGATATATCTTAGTTTCAGTTTTTTAAACGCTTTTACGATCATTAACCCTTGCAGACGGGTCGTCTATAGTTCTTCAACAAAGTCAGCAGCTCAGTGAAAGTTGAAAATACGTATAATTATGTTCGGCTGATGTCAATTGTGATGCCGAACTGGCTAAAAATGTTCGCTCTGAGATTATATTTGGATCCTCAACTGGAACGAACCGAAGAACAGGGAAGAGAAGAATTGGAGCTTCGACTTCGTATTTCTTTGGTTGCAGCGGCTGGCGGCGTTGGTGTATCCATGGCGACGGAATAACAAAAAGTGCAAACGCCATAGCATCAGTGTTTGTACTTGCCGACGTAATCTTAGTGGTGAATGGCTTATTAAAGAATAAAAATAACCCCATATCTGCAATAGCGGAGGAAGTAATTCCATGGACACCTCGAGTCACGCGGGTTCGAGGTGTCCATGGAATTACTGACCAGATAGTACTCAATGTCACCATTTAGAAGAAATGACTATTTCCTGTTCTGGGAACAGGTAGGTTTCCTCACGGTGTTTTCCTTCACTGAATACAGATTTTTTATCGAACTGGTTTGTCTTAAGTAGTAGTTTGTAATTATCACCATATACTAGTATGATATTTTTATCTGTGATATTGATATGGGCCTAGGCTGTAACTAGCTGTTTTAACCTAGTACCTTCCAGAAAAAGATATAGTAGGAACTCCTTATTATAAATTCCTGAAGATAAGTAGACGTAATAAATATTGAGACCCAAATTGACGGGCAAGTATTAAAACTTACCATGGTTATAAGATTGTGAGATAGTCTGTGATATAAATAAGTTTTAGAGATCCCGCCACATAAGGTGGCAGTTGGAGGCGTCGCCACAGTCGCGTAATTCAGTGTTACCAGTAAACACGCCAAAACTAGCACTCACTGTGCCATACGGCTCGATACATTATAGGTTTCATTTGTAACGGTCTTTGGTTGCAGAGCTATAAACTCAAATAAAACAAATTAATATATCAAAGTCAAAATATGTTTATTAAACTATTTCAAACATGATTAATAATTAACGGGACTTATCCTTCTTATTATATATTACATATATTATGTGTTCCTTCACTCTGTCCGCAATAGACCGTTTAGTGTGTTCGACGTAGGATTTCCCACAGCTGCAATCAATCTTATACACACCCTTATATCTTATATCATGAGTATAAATCGCGAATCTCTTAAAACTGAGACACTGAGCATTGTCTTTACATATTTTTTACCGAGGTTAGATCAGCGGAGACCCTAGCTTGGAGAAGAACTAACAAGAAACTCCGGAAATCAATTTATTATAATCACCCTTAACAAACATAAAAATTACAAAGAGTGGGCAAAAAACACAACGCTGGTAATACTAAATTTACCTTTCATACAAAATAACACGCAATGGCGGTAACGTCAAATTTAGTTCCAAGTTTGGCTACTGCCACCTTATGTGGCGGGATCTCTATATAGGATTTTCATACTTTTTCTTTTAAGTTCTGTGCTAGTCTGCGTCGTAAATAAAAAACTAACAAGCCGTTCTTTTATTATATTTTATATATTTGTATAAAGAATAGAAGATTTTATGCTGATTTATATTAGTTTATAAATTTAATGGCATTACAATGTATCCCTTATCTGCATTTCATGTATGGGTAAATTAAATCCACTGAACAATGGCCTAATATTAGCCATTCAGTAATATTCCATGTTATTGTCAAATGACGTTAGAATGACACAAAGTTATTCCATTAAGAATCATGGCGTTAGATAATATTGCGGTTTAAGCCAAGCCTGTCATGTCAAATATTAAATAAAAAAAGAACACAGACAACGATGCAGATTAATAAGTTTTTCCTGGAAGGGTTACACCTGCTGTGTTTGATGTATTACGCAGAAATTTATAGCATTTCAAAAATGTACATCTGCTCGATGGATACCGCAATAAAAACATAATTGCATAGTCTGTTTATCTTAAGTTTTGTGCTATAATTTAGTATCTTGTTTTAAGCTATATTTAGTGAAGTTATTTGAAACCTGTAGGGTTCAAGTATGTCTGTATATTGGTATCTAAGCGCGTAACTACAAAGGTAATTTACGTCTAAATGTATATTTAAATAAAAAACTATCGTGTTCCTTACGAGATAGACAAAACCTAATACATGTTTTCTTCTTCATCCATCCATTTAGCGTAACTTGGAATTTAGATGGCATATGATGTCGCCCAAAAGACATAGCCATCCCTTACGACATATTAGAAAGAAATAGATATTAGTATTCTGATAACATAGCCTAAATTTGTTTTATTCTTTGCTTTGCAAATCATAGACGTAGATTTATGCATGTAAAAATAGTAAGTGTATCGGAGAAAGCGAATGGAATGTGTTGTTAATTTCGTGACGTGAATGTGGCTTCGTGACGGCTTGACCCTTTTCTTGAAACAAGTGCTATCGATGACGCGACACGTTGTCATGGTGATGTGAATAACAATTAGGACGTTTTTGTCCACTCATGATCGCAATTATGTAAGAAATGCAGATAGGCTTTGTTTTGTTAGGTAATCCTAGTTTATATAGGACTTACACGATGTTAATATAGGCCTCTGTTATATTTATGTTATTTATTTAAAAGCCTCAAAGATATAAGTCTGTTTTGTATCTTCTATTAGAAGTTAATGGCAAATGAAAACTGATTCCTGAAACCTTAACCTCAATTCATATGTCAATAATGAATGACGGAATTGTGGAAGCAATGAATCTGTTTGTGATGCAAAAGACACTTACGTACATCTAGAATGTAAACAAATATATTAGGAAGTAAAAACCCAAACACTGAACACAAGTCCTCAGTAATTTCATTAAACAATTAAAAAAACATTCAATGACGCAAAATATTTTGGAAACCTTGAGGTCAGCAATAAACACAGTCTTAAACCGCACCAATCACCACCTTTATAGGTAATTATTATTTATCTTTTGGCAACCAGTCCGGGTGTTTTCTTTATTTATTTACGCTGACTATTCTATGAAACGTAGCCTTGTTTTATATCCCAAAATAACGAGACATGTTTCAGAATGTCAACTGGCCTTATCCGATGGACAAATATATTGAAGCTACAGATAATTTAGTTCCTTACATTATGAATTGGGTAACGAAATTAAATGTAAGAACACTTCTATTAGTGTATTTATGGTATGAAGGTGATTGTTCGTTTTTATTATGAATTTGTGCTGTGCCCGCTGATGTAAACAAAGAGATAAATTCTAGAACTTACGATTCGAATTAGTCTCTAATTTCGGGATACTAAAATTGTGAGTTAATTAATAATTGCAATATGGGTGGCCCATTTCAATACTATTGCTTCAGTTAGAGAAAAAAAATTAAACATTTCCCTTAAGAATAATTTTACAGAACGTTGAGGTATTCTACACTACTACACTACCTATCCCGTTGAAGTTCTGGCTAAAATGTAGATACAAAGCCTCTACTCGAGTCTCTGAACACTAGGAAAGGATTAACAGTCTTGAAGCGTGTTTATAGTGCAATTGATAGCAACTACAAAACATTGTAAAGACTGTAACAATCAGAAACGATCGATCACTCTAGGATACTAATACTCGATTAAAACACTACAGTTTAATCACTGTCACAGTCTGTGGATCTTAACTAACTCATTGATAGATTAACATTCTTTTTTAACATTTAGAACGAAAAGAAATAATCCCAAGTTCATTCCGTTCATATACAAAACAAAAATTATGGAGCCAAAAGTGCATAACAAAGTTATACCAAACACGCCAATAACCGTATCATAAAACTAGCGCTAACTTAATTTATGAGTTGAATGCAATTCTTAAACGTCTACACTCTTACGTCAGGCCAATGATGCTTATGAAAAACTCAGGCGACTCAAACACGCAATATCATGTTTATATACGGACTGTCAACAACCAGTTTTACGCCAATACTCACCGACGGCCGTAATAAGACCCCACAGTCGAGCTAATGGCTGTAGAAGTTCCCAGAGCCGAAGAACCAAAGACTTTGAAGGAGGTCCCGGACCTCTATTTGGCTGGGACCTGCTCTCTCCATTCTGGGTAGGACCCCTGCCCTCGGCAACGGAATCGGCACTCATTTTAGCAGCACAGTCACCACATCATAACTCACAGGCACAGATCGTCACGTATTTGAATATTCTTCATCACATTGTAAATAAATAAATGATAACGTAAGATGCTGATATCAAAATCCGACTGGCTACGTGCCCAAAAACTAAAATTAACACAAAACGCTTTTAAACCACGCTTCACTTGTTAAGGACACTGTCTAGTTTTTTATGTTAACATTCGTATGTACAGTTTTCGCGAGATTAGTTAGTGCCGAAAAATGCGTTTGATTCGGGAAGTTTTTCGAGATGAAAGACGGGGAGAAAAGCCGTGTTGAGCGTAGCGTGAACCGGCACCGACTGGCGACGTTCGGCGCGCTCTCAGAGGCGGTTAGTGCGAGAGACGCTCGGTTGCCACGGAGAGACATGTCGCGATGAGAAATCTCAATCTCTCGCGAGAAAAGCCGGCTTCATTAACATACAATGAGTTCTTTTAAAAACTCGGAATTCGCTGTGGCTGTTGAACTAACTGCCTTGTGCGCTGTTTATCAAGGAATAGATTGTTTGATCTTATCTTGATTGTTTCACTCAGCACGCAGGTGTATTGATACTGTATGGCAATACAAACGGATAAGTGTATTAGGTTACATAAAGGACTAGGATATTCTAGAACTTATAGCGATATAATAATCTGTTATAAAATTACCTATTTTTACGATTAGCCATATTATGGGTCATACTATAAAACTATAATACAAGTATTATCTCTTTAATATACAATAAAATTACTTTACAAGAAATGTTTTATAAGTCAGTATCAGTCTGGAACTTACTAGTACCTAAATACCTGTTTCTGAGGAATAAGGTATTATTTTGAGAAGTACCGACATATGTACGATTACCTAATGATTCAGGCACGCCTCATACACAGCTGCTACCAGTAGTATTTATCTATTATCTAACTGCATATCAGTATCTGGAAAAGTTTCATTTCATTTGGAGGAAATTTACAGACATAAACATTCACATACATCAATTAATCGGATTTAAACATTCGCGTCATTTAATAGGTTCCGAACCTTGACGACATGAAAAAATCTCTTGGGTTACTTTTTATCATGAATATTGGGTTCGTAATATCTTATGGAACAACGGTGACGGTTGCTAACCCTTAGCCCCATAGATTCCATGTACCCCTGTTCCCTTAGTTACCACCTATGCCAGGTAACGGCAGCAAGTTAGCATTATTTTTATGTTCCAACTGTCACTGGACCTATGGAGATATATTACATATATACATACATACACATCACACCTGATTCCATGTAAAGGGGTATCACGGATCCCCATCTTTCCCGATCCTGACAAACCACGTTCGCTTCATTGACACTCATACACCTCCTCATACACATTCCCTGGTTAGAGGTTCTTCTAATGTCCTAAGGGTGACGTTAGTAAATATAAGGAATGGAATATAGCCAGATAGATAGTCAGATACCTGCAAACACATCTGATTTGATAAAAATCTGCTTCAAATAGTCGAAACCTTCGTACTTATGACTATGCTCAGAAATCAAACAATTTCTTACTTATTCACAACTTCAAGTCTCTAAACCCTAGGTAACGTTTGAAAAACATAAAAGACCCTAATTATTAAAGTGCTTTTTCCTTTAATCACTTTTTCAGTCTGTCCTCAAAAGCTCTCATTATCCGTCTTAACCCTAATCTCTGCGTAAACGAAATGAAGGATTAGGAACGTCTTAAGTTTTAATTTATGCTAAACAACCCTCGATTCTAACTCGGATATATTGCGCTGAATTCCTCTTACTTAATTTTACGGCCATTTTGTACAGGGTTAGTCTGGAACTTAGATAATGTAAGCAGTATGCTCGATTGAATCGTAGGATACGATTAAATGAATACATGTGTATAAATAATACATGTAAATACAGGTTTGGTATCTGGACAGTAATGCCATCACTATGCCATGCCAGTAATGTAATCTGTATAAATAATATAGTAGTCTAATGGCTACTATAGTATTTTTATATCTGTGTGCTTAGAAAAATCTGGAAAAAGGTATCTAAATTAGGCGATAGGTTAACAAATATGTAGCATCTAGAAAAATATTCTAATGTAACTAAAAAGAATTTGTAATTCTGAGGGTTCGTCCATCCCGATAGAGATGAAAGGACGAGAATATATTGTGTTTGATTGTATATTTTGAAAATGTTAATGTTGTAACAATAAGCACAATAAACTCTAATCAAAATATGAATTAGGTCTACATATATCCTGTGTCCTGTGACGCAACTGCACAATGCTTAAAGATATCGATGTACCAGAAATAAACTCAATACTATTTTAGACATCGTGATGTGAGATAAATAGCTCTTATTATACGATAACCCATATTCCATCATGTCAAATAACTATTAACTCAAAAGTTTCAACCGAAGATTGAACCCAAACCGGTGCTCAAAATTATTATCATCGTGACAAAATACTTAAAACATCGAAAGCCTTGGTAGTATCACTATGTCACAGATAATATAATACTACAGTTTATTAGACTATGTGAATGTTTATTTTCAAATATTGCGCAATGGATACTAATAAAAAAAACAAATATAAAGCAAATACTGTACGCCTATAGAGAAATAGAGCTTAGATGAAGTGTAATTAATTTATATACTTAGAAGAAGTTTCAAGAGTATGTAATTAACAGCTTCTACTTATAAAAACCAAAAATAATGTAAAACACTCTGATAAAAACCATGAAACAGTTCATTTACTCTATTTTTACACAGAGCAGATATTATTGTTTATAATTTTTTTGTTGACAACAATGAATTCTACATGACATTCAGGACGTCAGTCACAAACAAACAAAAAAAATCGTGAGCGTCGTGCGTGCGCGAGGCAAAGTGTGTAGAGATCCCGCCACATAAGGTGGCAGTAGCCAAACTTGGAACTAAATTTGACGTTACCGCCATTGCGTGTTATTTTGTATGAAAGGTAAATTTAGTATTACCAGCGTTGTGTTTTTTGCCCACTCTTTGTAATTTTTATGTTTGTTAAGGGTGATTATAATAAATTGATTTCCGGAGTTTCTTGTTAGTTCTTCTCCAAGCTAGGGTCTCCGCTGATCTAACCTCGGTAAAAAATATGTAAAGACAATGCTCAGTGCCATGTTTGAAATAATAGTTTTAAGAGATTCGCGATTTATACTCATGATATAAGATATAAGGGTGTGTATAAGATTGATTGCAGCTGTGGGAAATCCTACGTCGAACACACTAAACGGTCTATTGCGGACAGAGTGAAGGAACACATAATATATGTAATATATAATAAGAAGGATAAGTCCCGTTAATTATTAATCATGTTTGAAATAGTTTAATAAACATATTTTGACTTTGATATATTAATTTGTTTTATTTGAGTTTATAGCTCTGCAACCAAAGACCGTTACAAATGAAACCTATAATGTATCGAGCCGTATGGCACAGTGAGTGCTAGTTTTGGCGTGTTTACTGGTAACACTGAATTACGCGACTGTGGCGACGCCTCCAACTGCCACCTTATGTGGCGGGATCTCTATGACTGTGAGTTTTTATTTTAGCGGTGCCGTTTGCTTATCTTTGATCAACTAAAAACACGTGAAAATTCTAGAATATAGTGTTCAAAAACTGTATTAAAACATAAAATATTGGTACTTGAGTGTTTATATTGAGTACAAACATGCAAAGCGGTACGAAAAATCCGCCGTGGGCACGCTCCAATGTGAACTCGAACATTGCCGGCATAAATCCACAAATTATGGATCCTAACTCCATGGGCATGAGCCAACAAGGAATGATGTCTTTCCAGCAATCGCAAAATGTGTTTAATGCCAATTTGTTACAAGCTCAAGGGGGAATGTCGATGCCTCTAAGCAATCAATTGCAAATGAATCAGATCTCCCAAGGTCAGATGTATCCTGGCAACGTAGTGGCTTACCCAACGCCCAGATCTCTGAATCCCGCGCTGTACCAGAACTCCCAAGGCAACCAATCCCAAGCAAGTCAGGCAGAACAGCGGGTTTTCACAGGCATTGTGACCAAGACTCACAATGACTTTGGTTTTGTCGATCATGATGTATTTTATCAAACCTCTGTGTGCGCCAAAGGCATTATACCCAAGGTGAATGACAGAGTTCTTGTAGAAGCCACTTACAACCCTAACATGCCTTTTAAATGGAATGCAACTAGAGTTCAAGTATTACCCAAAAGTGGGGGAATGAATCAAAACAAACCTCCGCCTATGAAATCCAGCACATACAATGCAGTGCCTCCGCCAGCTGGTGCGAAGAAACCACTGATTAACCGCAGAGATGACCGAATGGACAGACCTGAGAGGCCACGAAGGGATGACAGGGTAAGATTTGTTCTTATCATTTATTTTCCTACTATTCTAAATAGTGTCAGATTAGGTTAGTCTTAAAACATAAGAAAATATATTATGTTTGAACCAGATATTGTTCAGTGTCCCTATCTATACCCATGGGTTGGTGGTGATATCTATTGCAACAAGGGTCATGTGTGTATGTACAGTAATTAAAATATTATAAATGTACACTGAAAAAACATGCATTGTGAATTCTTATCTAACTCTATAAATTCAAAACAACTGTGTCAATTGCCATGAAACTATACTCAGTTTTACTGTTGCTTAGTGATTATGATATTGATTCAACATGCAAACAGGTTACAAGAATATCTTGAAACAAAAATAATATGCATACACATGACTCTTTTTACTCTAGAGAACTGCAATTCTCATTTTTCACAATCCTGGCTGTCCTTGCAATAATTGTGTATGAATATGTTGTTTTGCATGTTTTAAAAATACTTCTTGATGGCATAAGTTTCCACCACTTTTATACATATATGACCACATTAAACTCACTTGTCACCAGGTAGTGACGTAACATACTGATTATTGCTTATTTTTACAAATAGACAGATTTCTAGTGCATAATTCAAGTTAATAATAATAACAAATTAAAAAAATTTTTAGAAATTTTCAATATACAGGAAGTTGATACTGGTAAACTAACACAACACAAATATCCTTTGATTTATGTCCTATAACGATATTTTCAATGTTTATCCTTAACCATTAAATATAATTTCCAGAAACGATCTAGATCAAGGAGCCGATCTAGGTCTCCGAGGGAACGCCGTGAGATCAGGCCCCGCAGGGAATCTCCACCCAGGAAACGTCCAGTTGTCCATCAACCGTCACCCCCTAAATACGTAGTGAGGGTGCCAAGGATTCCATTGGAAATGTAAGCCATTTAATCTACTCAAATGAAGCTTTGAAAAGCATTTTAAGACAAAATTATTTTACTAAATTACACCTTTAACAAGTTAGGGTAATGATGGCTAAATACAGTGATAAACTATTTTTCCTTACATAAATCTATCTACATAATTAAGCATTCTATTTAAGTCGCAGACTCAAAAGTGACTTTGCTCACAACAAGGCCAATGGAATGCTTGATCATGACATCTGTCAATCACATTTGACATCATAGTTGCGAAGAGTATTCAGAAACTGATGAAAGGTTGCCAACCCAAATAGCAAACAAAAGTGAAAGTAAAAAGCTTAGCGCTCACAAGTAACAGAACAGTGTAACTCCAATTACTGTTGCCAATTCTAGATAATACATAATTTTATCCTTTTGATATCAATTTGATTGTGAAAAAATATATATTAAAGAATATTTGACTTGATTAAGTATTCTAAGCTACATAAACACATATTCTCCCCACAGAACAAGCCTGGACGTACCTTCAATATCTCAACGCTACATTAACCTGTACGTTCCGTCAGACTTCTTCTCTGCCAACATTCGTTGGTGCGAAGCGTTTCCTCCCCAGCAACCGTTCTCCCTGAATAACTCTTGCACGTACCACATCATGCCGAAGGAAGCGGAGAATCCGGAACCCAATGATGCTATACTAGAACCGCCTGATGCAGATTACAGGTTTTCTGCTAAGGTAAGTTTGTTGTATACATGTAGTTTTAAGAGATTCGCGATTTATACTCATGATTGATAATTAAACAGGACTTATCGCGTAAGTTTTTATATAATAAAGTTACCTTGTCTTGTCAGTTCTGCTCGTGACCAAGGCTACTGCAATGTAGCAGAAACGTCAGATTAGTAATAAAGGTAACTTTATTATATAAAAACTTACGCGATAAGTCCCATAGTGGTTAATCATGTGTATACATATATTTATTCTTTTTTTTATTTTACAGTTACAATGTCCTCATAAAAACAAAATACAATTAATACATGTCCAAAGATTACAATGATTGCCCATGAATATTTGAAATTGTATAAAAATAAAATAAAAAGTAAAAAATTAAATAATCATAACAAAAAAGTGAAGAAGAGAATATATTGTCCTGTTATTCCTTTCGGGTTGACTTAACATTAGACATATAATAATTTCTCCTCTATTATCATGAATATTGGGGTTGTGATATCATTATATAGAATATTGGTGACAGGTTGATAGCGCATCACTCAATATATTCCATTTTGCTCTATTCTCTTCACGACATGTCAGGAAGAATGCAGCTAGTAGTATGGTGGTTAGTTAGAATTCTTTTTACGTCTCAGTCTATCACGGAAAAATGAGTTTAAAAACAAACAAATACTTTCACGGCCATTAACTCTGAGTACAGACTTTCTGGCCTAGACCTGAGTACAAAGTGGCCATAAAATGACTACCTCCGCGATCGCGGAGATGTACACCCCAACTGCTAACTAATCCCTAAGTGTAATGGTAACCGGTCACATAATACACCGTAAATCATTCGCGTATAAATCTCTGCATTTGCGTCTAAATTAGGTCTTTGACTAATAATCATAGTGACTTCTTTAAATGGTTAAGATTCTTAACCATTTAATCTTAAGAACTGGCAATTTCATTGAGATAAAGGTCAGAACATCACTACACGAATTTAGATAATATATTATACACACATACAACTCATGTTTGACAACCTTGGCAGTTGTTATTGTTATGTTACGTGCATGAGTACATTTGAATTTATTATGCATTAGATTGAATTTTTCGTTGAAGGACACCAAGCAATACAATGTTTTTATTTCTTATCTTTACATTAGATATGCTATGATTTCTTGTGAGATTGAGAAGTAATTCATTTCGTTCACAGGTCATGCTAATTAGTTTGCCGTCCCTAGAAGCTCTATACCAGAAATGTGGCCTAATCAAGTCGGACGAAAAAGATAAAGACAAGCGCTCCAGCAAGAGTGCCTACTCCCACCCGACCCGCTTGATTAAGTTCCTAGTGGGGTTAAAGGGCAAGTCGGGGGAGAACTTTGCCATCGGTGGTCCCTGGAGCCCCTCCCTCGATGGAGAGAACCCTCAGTCAGACCCCACAGTTCTCGTGAAGACTGCCATTAGAACTTGTAAAGCGTTGACCGGCATCGACCTCTCATGCTGCACTCAGTGGTACGTACCCAAAGCACCTTTCAGCTAGACTAGTGCCATGTGACTATGTAAAATGTGTGTACAGCACTAATTCACTCGTCCTAGTATTAATACGTAGCTTTTACATAGTCATATAATGTCGTTGGCATGGCGTTGCGGGTCCGAGTTGGCATAGTGTGAGGCGCAACCGCTCCTGGCCGCGTGCTCGTGTTGTTTCGCATCAACTATATCCCTGTTACCCACGCAGGTACCGAATGGTGGAGTTTTACTACTGGCGCGAGGGCGGCGGCGGGCGCTCGCGGCTCGAGACGGTGGTTCTGTTCATGCCGGACGCGTGGGCCGCGCAGACCCTCCGAGACGCGTGGCCGGCGCGCCTGCAGCGGTATAAGGCGGCGGCGGAGCTCCACACCGCCCGGCTGCGAGGCGACGACGCACCAATTGTTTGTTCCTAGTATTCTGCTTGCTCTCTAACCGACGCTTCCACAGGACGCCAGCTGCCGTGGCCCAGACGTCCTGACTGGCCCCACGGCTCACTCTTACATTCTCTTACACTGACGCTCCTGGCTTCAAGGGCGGCGACTCATTGCCTCTGTGTTTTAGGAGGAGGCGGAGGAGGGAGATGCCACCATCACCATCGACGAGAACGACGAGGAACAGGACGAGAAGCCGCAGCCCACGCACCACGCGAAGATCGACGTCAAGTCGCTCAAGGTGGACCAGCTCAAGAAAGAACTGCTGGCTAGGGATGCTAGCAGCAAAGGTTTGTGCTTTTACATACGCGTCTTTAGTGGAGATAATGAGTAAATTAAAAGTAATTCATTAAAGTCAATGATTTAAAGAAGAATTATTGTAATAAGTAAGGCGAACTTTTAGCTAACACTACTAATGGGCACAATCTTAGAAATATGTGTCTGTGCACATTAGAAATATTGATACTTATACGCTTAAATTTGTTCATATCACTATACGACACATATGAATAACGATTGCAATCTTTTAGATAAATGCTAACACCCTTTTCCGAACAGGAACCCGCCCACAGCTCTTGTCTAGACTGTCTAAACTAGTAAAAGCAGAAGAGAATAAAGACAAAAGCGCGGACGATGTAATGGAAATCCCAGACGAAGAAGCCGATACATCAGATAAACCAGAAATCAAAGAACAAGATAACGCAGAAGAATCTAACCAAGAAGAGAAAAATGAAACAAACGATGAAGCGACAGAAGCGACCAATGAAGCGGATGAAGCGAAAGATGACAAGTCTGAAGCGAAAGAAGTGATCGAAATCGATGGGAAAGAAGATGATGATGTGATTGTGGTGAAGGAAGTGAAAAATGGAAAGGATGCAGCCAAGTCGGAGAAGGAGTTGGAAGAAGAGAGAAAAAGGGTAAGTTGGTACTTTATAAAGGAAATTGAGCATATAGAGGTATAAAAATATATTCACGGTAACCTAAGAGTGATCTGATGCTTCAATGACCACATTCGATACAGTTTATGAAAATATTCGTGATTGCTTACTAACTAGTAATGTAATTAATGTGTCTATTACCTAGTTTGAAGCATTAGTAGGTTCTCTCGTGTTCTTACTGCTGCATTCCCTTAGAGAAGACATTTTTCGTATTTGAACTGGCTACTAACCATCAATTTCTATTTAAAGCCGTGACTAACTCACTATTATACCAAAATGGCCGACCTATCCATCAATCATATTCTACACAACACACATTTTCCATTCATCAGTCATATTCTATACAATACACATCTGCCTTATTTATATAGTAACTAAATTAAGTTATTTTTTATTGCAGATTGAAAAAGAAGCGCAAGCGATTAAAGCTAGATACACACTGCCGTCCACTCCGCACATAATAGTGCATCCCTCCACGACGGCCAAGGCTGGCAAGTTCAACTGCAGTGTGGCAACACTCTCTTTGCTTCTAGACTACCGTGTCACGGACAATAAGGAGCATAGCTTTGAGGTAATTTTATTATAAGTTTGTATCTGGTTGATGAATTTCTATGGACTTTTACTTCAATACATACATATATGTACGCCTCTATGTCCCTAAGAGCCACCTCTAAGCTGCTTGTGGACTAGATATACAGTACTCAATGTGACAGATGGTAAGCCGTACCTTAAAAAGTGAAACATTTTGTTTATATTGGGGGTAAAAGTAAGAGCATGTATGAGAAGGTTAATGGGTGTGAGTGAAGCAAGGGAGATTTAACAGAATATTATCAGGTGGCAATCGATAGGCAGCCTATATATATAAACAAAATGTTTCACTTTTTAAGGTGAGGAAAACATCGTGAAGTTACCTGTTCCACGAACAGATCGAAGTCTGTACTATAGCGATATGGCTTACCACCTGTCACATTGAGCACTGTGTATCTAGTCCACATGCATCTTAGAGGTAGCCGTATCAGTAATTTAGTAACAGTTTTGGTATATGGACACTTCAACATTGAAGTGAACACGTGTTTAATATAGTCTATTTTTAAAAAGTCATTTTGATCCTGACTTTTGCCCTAAAACTTACTATACTGTCGTTTCAGCTATTTGTATTCGCGGAACTATTCAACGAGATGATAATGCGTGACCTTGGCTTCTACATATACAAGACGTTGCACAGTCTACCAGAAAAAGTGGAGATTAAAGAGAAAAAGGAGATAGAGAGTGACAAAAAAGAAGATAGGAAAGAGAGGGAAGATAAAAGTGAGAAACGGGACGATCCCAAAGCGGATTCTAAGGTTGAAAGGAGAGATTCTAAGCGCCGTGAAGGAAGGGTAAGCTTAGAACTAATTAGACATATACTTAATTAACTGTTATCAAGTGTGAGATACCCAGATATTTGTAAATTAAAATTGTGATATAAATAATTTATGACTAGATTTAACCATATTTTCGCTAGATACCCGCCACCCAAGGTAAAGATAGCTCTTCTGTGTCGCCAAGTGCAGGCGCTGATTTTTGAAAGGAAAAATAATCAATATTTAAAGAATGGCACATTTCCAAAAACAGCCTAGTTTAAATGTTTTCGACTTAATGCTGAAGCTCCAGTTTTAATAAATATGTCATATTTCAAACGTGCTGTGTAACATATTCTTTCTTATGTAGTATGTATTCATAAAATAACGTGGAAAAAATTAGAGCATACATGAGAAGGCTGATGCATGTTCTACTGTTTTCTGTGATGAGTGCGGCAATAAATATTGGTCAGGAAGGTCCAAAGTGGGATTCAAGTAGTTGATAGTTTCTGTAGCAGAGACATGAACATACATGTATACTCCTAAAATGATCTATTCCAGGACACACACGAAGACGAAGACGACCGCAGCGTGTCCCCCAAAAGAACTCCGAACAGCATCGACCTGCCCTCCGACCCATACCTCTTGCTGGCGCTGGTCTACTTCGACACGATGCGCTGCGGCTACTTCATGAAGAAGGACCTGCAGTCGCTCTTCATGAGCCTGGGCCTCAAGCTGTCCAGAGCACAGATCAGGGGGCTATTGGACAAAGTGTGCGTCAAGGAGCAGTTTACGTACAAGTTAGTGTATAAAATTTGTTAGTGTTGGAATAGTAATAGGTGTGACTTTGAGTGGTCAGTGATGGTAGGAATGATAAGCTGATGGTTTTATTCAATTTATAAATACACTGAATAAGATTGGTCTTATCGTATTTAATCTATAATTATTTAAAGACAATCACGTTCACGACCATTAACCCATGCGGGGTAGTCAGAGGTTCAGGAATCCATCTCCACAATGGCGGAGGTAGTAATTCTATGGCTACCTCGAACCCACGTGTTGACCAGATAGTCAGTACTCAATGTGACAGGTGGTCAGCCATGTCGCCATTTACAAGCACTAACTATTACCTGTTCCGAGAACAGGTAGGTTCCCTCACTATGTTTTCCCTCACCGTATATATCACTCTAAATATACACAAATACAATACAAATATAATAAATAAATACAAATACGCTCTAGGGGTAGGCGATGATCGACACCGTGACCGATCTGACTAATATTTCTTTCTTAACTCACACCCATTAACCTTCTCATACATCTCATCTGTTCTTCACGCTGCGCACACCTTTCTTAAGAAATTATCAGTATTTAAGTTTTAGTATTTTGAAATAAAGAATAAATAGAGTTGCTACAATATACACATTTTTTTATATTGAGGTGCTTTAGTTTTACCTTTATCTATATTTCAGGAACGTACTGCACTCAATAAAGGATATGCCGAGTATATCCGACACCGTACAGGATTTGACTGAAGATTCAGAATCCATGGATAGCACGAAACAGGTTAGTACTAATTCATATGTATATGTGAGCTAGTTATAACTTAGTACTTAATAT
Source organism: Leucoptera coffeella (assembly GCA_030578115.1). Classification (NCBI taxonomy): domain Eukaryota; kingdom Metazoa; phylum Arthropoda; class Insecta; order Lepidoptera; family Lyonetiidae; genus Leucoptera; species Leucoptera coffeella. The sequence continues at coordinate 118,734 of JAMBLF010000261.1, forward strand.
GAATCCAACTCTGAATGAATGTGTGTGAAATACAACTGTGAATGAATTTGTAAAGGTTGTTTTCTTTCTTTCTTTGCTTGTATGAATCAATAGACAGCATCTGGTCATCATTTGTTATTTATATATATATATATATATTCATCCACATCGATGATTATAGGTTTCACCTAATGCAATCGAGTAAATAAAAGACGCTTATTAAATAAAAGACACTAACGCTATAAACCTTGAAAAAAGGTTTTATAAATTAACTTATAAATCGGTGTTACAACTAATTATAGATAATCCTACTGTACGTTTACCAAAGGCAGACAAAACTAGTTACCGCGAATGTATTAACGATCGTGATACGTATATATTACTTATTTTATTTTGTAACTTTATATGAAAACAATTTATTGGTTTACTGTTTTCAGGTACCGGAAACCGACATTTCAGTGTACATGGGCAACCGGGATCTGTTCCCGGTTTTCAGGAATGCCACCGAGGGACAAGACGGATCCGTTCCCGGGGAGGTTAGCGAGACGGGTAAGGAACATAAATTATATGTATTTGCACTAATATGTATAAAATGACATCCTTTAATCCCTCTCAGAGAGAACTATAGTTTTTTCAGTTTTTAGCATAAATATTGGGGTTGTTACATTGGGCATTGTCAGTTTTCTAGCCAATAACCCAATAGCTTCATTTACCCTATTCTCTTAGTCGGTTCCTACGACATGTCAGGAAGAAAGGCAACTAGTTAACATTCTTTATACGTTCCGGACTAGTACAGGACAATAATAAACAAAACAAAAAAGACATACTTTTTAACCTTTGGGAGGTAGTCAGAAGTTCGTGATTGCGGAAGTAGTTATTCTATAGACCTCTAGAACCAATGCTGACCAAATAGTACCTAATGAGACAGTTGGTAAGCCGTGACGCCAGTTACTGATACCGTTCCGAGGAATAAATAGGTATAGGTAGAAATAAATACGTGTGTGTAGAAACCAAATATTACGCACACTAAGTTATATGATAGACACTCATGTCAATAATTGGCAGTATTGATGTTTATTTTGTATTATACAATTTTTTTACATTGGAATATTTCCTATAAAAATACGAGTATACAAGTATACATTAAAGTACGCATTCCAGGCCTAGTGAACTACAAAGGACGCGTGGTAGACATCAGCGCTACCCTCACAGCGCTGTCCAAGAGCGAGGAGCTGAAGACCAAGCTCAACAGCCAGCTGATCGAAGCCAGGAGTGTCGCGAGGAACATGCGGCTGGCAGCCACCGCGGCTCAAGCGGCCAGCAAGGCCACTCAGCAGCAACTGGCAGAGCTCAAGGCGAAGTTGGACACGGCTAACAGTCGAGTGGTCTCGTTGATGGTAAGGATATAAATTGAAACACAAGTGCACTAAACATTGTAGACAAAATCGGCATGCAACCATTGAGATTTATAGCTTCTCTTACATACCACAAACAAGGGGGTGTGGTCATCTTCTTGTTCTTTGTTTGTTGAAACTTGTTCAGTAGAATGGTAATCGTATTTCGAAGTTAGGTTAGCAATTGTCAAGTTCGCTATTGCTACTGAATTAAAGTTGTGTTTCAGTTGAACTACGATTGATTCTACACAACTAAGTTTTTGTTAAAATGAATTAGTGGATGGCCCTGGTTTGTGCTGTTTGAAATGTGGTTGCTATCTCAATGACTGGATGCCAAAAGTAAATGGATGGTTTATGGTAGTGGGTTCTATCTGTCTATTGATGTTAAAGTATAAATGAAACACCTAAATAAACATTTTAGTTTTTGCTTATTTCAGACTCTCAATATCATATTTCTAAGATATTATAATACATAATGATATTGTGGATGTAAAGTTAATTTTGACAAAACGGAAAAATACCATTCACTTGTAAAAAATACTATTATAACGTATCCCATTAATAATTTGCCTCTGTAGGTTTTCATTTTATCTTTTAAGTACTTATAACATAACTTTAAGGCATAATAGCCATACTACATATTAAACTACACCTACCTTCGCAGGCTAGCTCCAAGATCTTCCATTCGGCGCTGAAGAACATCCAGAGCAAAGTGGACAGCGTCATCAACATAAAGTTCGAGGACGAAGATGTTGACGCCGCCAATGGACCGCTTAAGTAAGTGAATTGCTATAGATATACACTATACTTGCACTCAAGCCTCTGAATACCCCGCCATCAATTCTAGAACAAGATTAAGTTTATTATTAACTTACTAATAAAACGCGGCCTTTCAATGGTTCATACCTAACATGCCGTCAAAATTTCATAAATGACACTCAAGCCTGACTATTCTGTCTCAATTAAAAAGGTAGTGTGTATACACAATTCGTGAGGCTTATGTGTGTATTTGCACAGGACAGATTTAATAATTAGTGGGCAGCGTAATAGTTAGTGTTTTTGTTATGTATATTTGACTTATGGTGGTGGACTATAATAAGCTGTAATTGTGCACGAGGAGGTAGGAAAGTGTTTTGTTAAGACGGGAATCCGTGATCTCTGCCTACCCCACAGGGAGAAGGGCGTGATGTGTATGTATGAATGTAATTAAACAATGTTAAAATAAGTGACTTCTAAATTTTGAGCTTATTTGTCCAAAATAATTTAGCAGTTTATCTTCCAAGATTTAAAAACAAGTTTTTTTATGTAAGTATTAAGTCAGTATAATTTAAAGGACATCATTATAATTTTGCATCCGCTATCCACAGATCGGAGAAGAAAGATAGAGACATAAAACAAGAGAAGGAAAAATCAGAGAAAAAGGAAGAAAGCAAGAAAGATGACGTCAAGAAGGAACTTAAAAAAGAGGATTCGAAAAAGGAAGAAAAATCAGAAAAAGCCGTTGATAGTACATCCGAAAGTCAACCCAAAGATTCGCCAGATGACAAAATGGAAGCTCCCATGGAGTTGGACGAAGAGAAAAAGGAATAGTCTAAAAGCTAAGTCCCTTGCTAGTCTGGGACGTAAATGCAATCAACTAGCTGCATTTCTTCTCGGTGTATATGAACTAGGGGTAAATGGAGTCTATTGGGTATTCAATATAGCCAATATTTTATTTGAAGATCATTGCTGCGATAGTTAGTACTAAGGTGAGGTCTTAGAGGTTTAAAAGGGAAGGAAATGAAAGAAAAAGAGTGTATATTAAATAATGGCGAAGGAAAGTTCTTAATGTGTTGTCAACGAAATGTGGATCTGATACCTGCATTTTCAAATTAGATTTTCTGTAAGCATTCTTATGATAGTCTTAAAAGTGGATTTTTAATAGTATTTCTTTTGTACCAGGTCATATATGAGTTTATATGAGATAAGTGTACATCTTTTTCAGTTTTTTGACTTAGAAATATGTGTCTTAAAACCATTAAACGAAATAGGTTTATAATAATGAAACAGAATTGGGTATATTTTATACTACAGGCTAAAAAATATGGTATTTTCATTTACCAGATGTAAATCAACCGTTCCCTGTATAGAACTCCTCCACTATACATTGATATAAGATTCGGAGTACAATAAAACCCAAAAGATTTATTCTAGAATAAGGAATTAAAGTAGGTATAGAATTTGTAATCAAATCTCATTGTGGATTCACTTGTGTGATGTTAATTAATATATGTATATGTATTACTTTTTTGTTCAAAATCTATCTATCTAGCTAAAACATGGGTTTTAAGCAAGTACTTGCAAATTAGTATAGGGATGTTATTATTGAACGCAATAAGAATTATTTTGGTTATAATTACTTCAGTTTGTGCTCAAATTATTATTTAATCTTGCCCGTGACTAAAAACTGTCTTTTATGTAAACCACGTCATACTATGTTACTTAAACAATGAATTTTGTTTCCATGTTTCTGTTCGACAGAATGTGTGTCTAGAGTAAGGTTATGTTGAATAATTTTAGTTATTTTGAGTGTAGATTTGTGTAAGATTACTATGATTCGATAGCCTTGAATCGGCAAGTATTGGCCTGCCATCGCAAGATGTGTATCTAGTCTATGTATGTATACCATAGAGAACCAGAAATATGGCATTTTAAAATTGTATGCCATCGCCAGGTGGTCAATATTATCATTAATTATAATTAAATTTTCTATCTTCTATGACTGGAGTTTTTATTATCTCAATATACACATTAATAAATTTACATAACATAACATACACTTCGCGACTTGTGTGTACACACTACCTTTTTATTGAGACAGAATAGTCAGGCTTGAGTGTCCATCTATGAAATTTTGACGGCATCTACTGTATAGTATTATATTATCTGTGACGGCATGTTAGGTATGAACCATTGAAAGGCCGCGTTTTATTAGTAAGTTAATAATAAATTTAATCTTGTTCTAGAATTGATACAGGTATGTATCAAGTACCATGTATCCATTATTGTATTAATATATTGTTGTGTTGTGTATTGTTTGAATATATAACTACGACTGACTTTTATTATAATAAAACACGATTAAATACATTAATATTGAGGTTACACGTGGAATACAATAATGGATACAATATTGGATACATGGTACTTACACTTCAACAGAATAAAACTTATCGCAAGATATGCCTAAGAGTTGTGTATGTATTGACAGGTTCTATTGTAAATTATTATTATGCTAGCTACTGGACACATATACTGACATAATTTTATTAATAATTTTAGAGAAATAATTTCTTGTTACACAAACTTCAATATTCTTGAAATGCTAAGTAATTTGTACTCCCAGACAGCACTCAATCGACATTCTTAGGATATACGGCCACAACAGTCAATTAGAATATTTTGTTAACTTTACCGTGAACATAATTTTATCAAAAGGTAACAAATAAAAATTTTGAACTATAGATAAATTATCCACTTATGGTTAATTCAAGTATTTTATTCGAGATAAGTTTCTGAGTACAATTTTCCATTTAGAACAGAATATTAAATTATATCTTTACTAATAACCATAAAAGTAAGTATATAAAATTTTTATCAACATTATATCTTAGTTTACTTTTGCCTCTGTGTTCTTTATGCAAGGCATTTGAAAGAAATGTTGATCCCTTATCAATTGCTCAGCATCTTCAAAGGTCTGCGGCATATCTCTTTGAGCGGTTTCTGGCAAAGCCAGGGCTATCATGGCGCCGGTGACTGCTAAGCAAGCTATCACGGTGAGAGGAAGCCACGGCTTTATCAAATCTAGCTCAGCAATGTAGGATGAAAGCATGCTCGCAACGAAACCAAACGCATGTACTATAGAGGTCCCGGAGCCCCTCGCGGCAGCCGGGAGCATTTCAGCAGCCCATTGCACCACCGTATTTCCAGCCATGTTTATCGCGAATCTCGCCACAACGGCGCACACCACTGAAGGCCAGCCAGGGCCCACAATCGCCACTAACATAGCGAAAAGCGCACAGACCAAGAGGAATATGAAATTCAACCACCTGCGGCCCAACAAGTCCATTATGAAGGCGATGATGAACAAGGAAGGGAGCTCCGTGGCAGAAATCACCGAAAAGGAAATGAAAAAGTCATAATTGAGTTGACCTATAGTCCTCACCAAAGCGTCGAATACTAGCGTTATAGTCATGTGCTGCAAAGTAATCAAGATGAACATATTTCGCAGCAAGGGTCTTTTCATCATCTGCCACAATGACTCTTCGAGTTTCTTTTCGGTCTCGAACACCATTTCTGCTTTGAACTGCTCAACCAACTCTAGAGGCACAGTTTTCTTGTTTATTCTGGCAATGTTCAGCAACTTATTAATGGCATCATCAATTCTCCCTCTGGCGATTAACCACCGAGGACTTTCCGGTAAAACGCATGGCGTCAAGATCGCCAAACCCATTGGCAGACTTGTGGCCAACGCAATCTTCTTCCAGTGGCCACAGGCCAAGGCTATCCAAGGCAATGCTACTGCCGCAACGCCATAAAATATACCCGATGATATATTAGCAACCATCGTTCGATACTTGGGCACTATGTATTCTAGAACTAAAATATACGCCATAATTACGCAGTTGTCGAAAGACAATCCCAAAAAGAAGCGGCAAGTCGCAAACTGGGCGAAGTCCTGTGACAGAGCAGTCAGAGATCCCGCCACGCAGCCCACTAGGTTAGAGGCGACGATCGCTGGGATTCTTCCAAATCTATCCGCCAGCAAGCCAAAGAGGAAGCATCCCACGACGGAGCCCACGAAGAAGACCAGCTGCGCGTCAGCTTGGTAGCTGCTCTTGTCACAGACCCAGCCGAGTTCACTTTTGATCGTGGGGTACGGGAACTCCGAAGTGTCGAACTCCCAGCCACTGGCACATGGCAGCACTGGCAGCGACTCGTTGCGATCACCCCCTCGTCTTTCCACCTCGGTCCAGTTGGCGACGAACATGGAGCACTGGTCATATCGGCGGCTGCCCGGCGCACTCCACGGAATGGCCAAGTACTTCCTCTTCGCCGCTGTCTCATTGGCGAGCTCCGGGATCCAACACCAATAATTCGGGGAGGATTCCGTGATGAAAATTTGGGAAAAGTAGGCGAACATCCCGAAGAAGAAAAAAGGCGAGGATGCTAGCACCAGCAGCCATTGGTACAGGCCGAAGGAGCCCGCGTATGGCAGAAGGTAGTCGAAGTCCAACTTCAATTTCACTTTATCGTCCTTTTTCTCGCTTTCTGGAGGAGCAACTTTACTGGGCTGAGATAGCTCCATTTCCTATTCCGCCACTGCCTTTTGCCAGGTTCACTGTCACACTCGTCATAAATTACTTTCCACGCACGTATATGAACAAATCCGTAGAGATAAATCTTCACCGCCGTTTGTTTAGAGCTTAGTTATCATTCAGAATCTACCATTCAAATCTAAATATAAACTTAAGCAAATACAGAACATCTATGTACATGAGCAACCTTAACTAGTTTATAGAGATTTCAACTCAAAAGTTTCGAAATAAGATAATGTTTAATAAACTCTTTTTATCATGCTAATCTCATAAACGTTATCAAAACTGAAAATTTATTGCTGTCTTTACATTTCCTAATTTCCCGAGATTGACACCTAGTAGTTCATTACAGTGAGGATATATTGGCTATCGGGATTTGCTCCCGGTTTTCAGAAACCCAACCTGATGATCTGAACAAGAAGACTACGAGTAATCGTATTTTGTGGAGTACCCTGAAGAAGGTCCATTTTCAGCAGTGGACTACTATGGACCGATTGATTGAAGCGAAGGCCAAAATGGAGGTTTTGGTCCCTGGTTATGCGAAGACTTAGTTATGTTGCTACTTGTCAATGACCATATTTGAACGTCACTGATTCTACTTACGTGCTTTTTTTACTTTACCCTACTTAGTTCCATATAAGGACCAGTGCAGCCCTATACGAGTATATTGCCATGCATGTTTATTAATGAACCAACTGAATATATATTACGCTACGAGGCTCGTTATATCTTATTGCGTACGCGCACTCTACGTTCAATGTCTCCTTCTAACTTTCTATCAGTATTTAAAGGAGTTGCTGACTCCACAAAATAATTCACTTTTTCTCATTCATAATGTATATCAAACTCACCAAGACATATAGCCGGGTGGTACACCTGTCCTTAACGAGCAATCCTGTTCACACGTTTGAAATTCTTTATTATAGTTATTTTAATTGAAACATCTATTCTGCAATCAACTTATCACTAATTGCTGACACAACTTCTAATATTCAATAAATAATAAATTTTCTATCTCTCCTCTAAGAAAATGGCAAAAATTAGAGGTTTCGTTGCACGCGAATGTTAGAGTCTAGTCTTAAGTTCTAGCTCATATAACATAAGGTCAACAAGGATCTAGGCAGCCTGTTAATTTCTTGACGGGGAGCTGTATGGAGAGTAAGAGATGCTGAAGCCGACGACGGAGTAGACAGGCTACTTGGAAGCAGAAGTAGCAGAGCTCCAACTCTACAAGCCAGCTTGCACCTGAGAGAGAGAGCATCGAAGAGGGGTGGTGATCACAGCTGCTTGCATTGGTCACCTGCACAGTCAAGATATTACGACGAGCAAGGACCATGTCCCTTGATATAGTACCATAGCAATAAGTTCTTCAAGCCACACTGGTTTAATAAATTAAGTTTTCTTACTGCGTCAATGACAAACGCACAAATATAGAGGAGTAGCAATTAAAATACTTGAGTACCAAATTAGGAAATTCATAAATTTTATTGGTTCAATCAGACACAGATGCTATAAGAATACCTCAGATAACAAAAAAAATATTCGAGCGATTTTCTTGAGTACAATATCTTGCCTTCTTTGGTAGAATTTTTTGCTAATTTTATGAGATTAGTTAATCATAAGGAACATTTCAGTTAATTTTCTTGTATCACTTTTTTCTTCATGCAAGGCATTTCAAAGAAGCGTTGATCTCGGATAAGTTCGTGAGCGTCTTGAAAAGTCTGCGGCATGTCTCTTAGAGAGGTTTCTGGCAGAGCAAGCGAAACGAAAGCGCCCGCGACTGCTAAGCACGCTATCACGACGAGAGGCAGCCACAGCTTAATCGAATCTAACTCAGCGATGAACGGCGAAACCATCATCGCAACGAAGCCAAACGCATGCACTATAGCAGACCCGAAGCCCCTCGCAGCGGCCGGAAGCATTTCGGAAACCCATTGCACCACCGCGCCTGAAGCCAAGTTAACTGCAAACCTCGCCGCAAAAGTGCACGACACTGCTAGCCCGCCGGGGCCCACGAAAGCTACCATCATCACGAAAAACGCACAAACTATAAGACATATAAAAATTAACCACCTCCGGCCTAGCCAGTCCATCATAACAGCGAGTACTACTAAAGCAGGAATTTCCGTGCCAGAAATCACACTAAAGGCAACGTAATAGTTATAATCGAGTTGAGCTATTATCCTCACCAAAGCGTCATAAATTAGTATTATAAACATGTAATTCAATGTGATAAGTATGAACATACGTCGCAGTGTGGGTAATTTCATCATGTCCCATAAGCTCTCGTTGGGGTCCTCTTCAGGCTTCGATACTACTCCCGCCTTGAACTGCTCCACCAACTCTGGAGGCACAGTTTTCTTGTTCATTCTGGCAATGTTGAGCAACTTATTAATCGCATCATCTATTCTTCCTCTGGCGATTAACCACCGAGGACTTTCCGGCAAAACGAATGGCGCCAATATCGCCAAACCCATTGGCAGACTTGTGGCCAACGCAATCGTCTTCCAGTGGCCACAGGCCAAGGCTATCCAAGGCAATGCTACTGCCGCGCCACCGAAAAATATACCCCAGCTCAAATTACCCACCAGCGTTCGGTACTTGGGCACTATGTATTCTAGAAGTAAAAGGTACGCCAACATGATGCAGCTGTCGAAAGACAATCCCAAGAAGAAGCGGCATGTCGCAAACTGGGCGAAGTCCTGTGACAGAGCAGTCAGAGATCCCGCCGCGCAGCCCACTAGATTACAGGCGACGATCGCTGGGATTCTACCAAATCTATCCGCCAGGAAGCCAAAGAGGAAACATCCCACGACGGAGCCCATGAAGAATACCATTTGTGCGTCCGCCTGGAAGCTGCTCTTGTCACAGACCCAGCCGAGTTCGCTTTTGATCGTGGGGTACGGGAACTCCGAAGTGTCGAACTCCCAGCCACTGGCACATGGCAGCACTGGCAGCGACTCGTCACGATCACCGCCTTGTTTTTCCACCTCGGTCCAGTTGGCGACGAACATGGAACACTCGTCATAGCTGCGGCTGCCCGGCGCACTCCACGGAATGGCCAAGTACTTCCTCCTCGCCGCCGTCTCCTTGGCGAGCTCCGGGATCCAACACCAATAATTCGGGGAGGATTCCGTAAGAAATATTTGGGAAAGGTAGGTGAACGTCCCGAAAAAGAAGAAAGGCGCGCACGCCAGCACCAGCAGCCATTGGTACAGGCCGAAGGAGCCCGCGTATGGCAGAAGGTAGTCGAAGTCCAAGCTCTCACTCACTTTCTGAGTGTCGCTGTCCTTGGCAACGCTGCTTGGCTGAGATAGCTCCATCCCACCAAATGTATCACCAAATGAAAAAAACGGCTATTTTATTCAGTCTCACTTTGTCACTCGTCATATAATTAATTTTCGCATAACTTTATGAAGATTCACAGCCAATTCTTAAAAACAGAACAGCTATTTACATGACCAAACGTTAGTTCTTTATAATAATTCTCAATCGTCGTAGATCGAAGCGAGCACAATCAAAACTATAAAAAAGCTGCTTATCATAGTAATCTTGTGATCAATGTTATCAACACAATCACACTTTTCATATAGTGAATACGTAACAAAAACATTTTCTCAATCCTTTGACCACTCCAAAAGAGTACCACTAAAAGGAAAGAAAGAAGGAATCCTGCAAGGGAAAATCAATTGAATCAAATCAAAAAGTGTAAGAGTATGATTCTTCATTCTTTTTAGAATCATATAAAACTCTACTTACGGAATGTCACTTTAAAAATTGTTATACAGACGTGTGTGCTCTGCGCATTATGCCTGGTATCTAGCTATTACAAAAAGGGCTACCTTTACCAGATCGATCAAAAGGTCCGTTTGGGAAAAATAAATTGTTATTTTAGGTTATCAGTAGAAACATATATAAAGTGTCAAATGTATATGGATGCTACTAGTTTCTCCATCAAAGTAAAGCACGAGGTATGTAAAGATATGTATAAATTAATATATCGGGCTCTTTTTTATTGTAATATAGAAGGAGGAAATGACTGGAGTATGTATGTATGTCTATACGCTTTTTAATTTCGACAATTACCTTTAATCGCTGAATGTGTGTGAGGTCTAACTACCTTTATGCAATTATTGATTGCGTATAGTAATTGTAACAAATATGAGTACATATATGTGTGTGTAATATATATATACAGGGTGGCGCATTCAAAACGGTCAGTATGGGAAAGTCTGAAACTATAAGAGATACGAAGATTTGTTCTTAGGAACCATGTCACCGATTTTGATAAAAAGTAAAACTGCATTCATACTTTCTTTGAAAAAACAACTGTATCCAGTACGGGAGTCGAACCCGGTTTCTTTGAAAAAATAAATTGGCCCTTTTCACTTTTTCTTTTTAAATATCGATTGTGTAGGTCTTAAGCTGTAAATGTCTGTATGAAACATGGTGTCGAAAATGAATAAAATGCATTGTTTTAGCATACTTTAGTTTAGCATATATATTTATGTATATATAGTTTAGACGACCTCCGTGGCGCGATCGGTTAGACACCTGAACGCTATTCGTGGGGTCCCGGGTTCGATTCCCGGTGGAGGCAGAGTTAAGAACTACGCTTTTCTACTGCTTTCCAGTCTGGTCGTTGATTATATATGCGATATATGTATTTATCTATATATAATATGTATACATTTCTTAAATATACGTTGACTAGTACCCTTAACACAAGTCTTAAATGTACTTATCGAGGGGCTAGTTCAATTTGTGTAATAATGTCCAAATATTATTATTATTATATATATATATATATATATATAACAACAAAATATATACATATTTGTCTTATAGATATAAGATATAGATAACGATAGGTAGAAATAGATGAAGAACGGCAGCTTTCATTCTTTTTACGTCACGGAGGGGGACCACTTTTCACTATTATATATAGATATATATATATATATAGTAAATAGTTTATCAGGCTGGTTTGTACAAATGTCCTTACAGAAATTTTAGCTAGTTGTTCTCCGAACTTCATTCAATCAGCGAAGTTAAGCAACGCAGACGTCGAAAGTGGCTAGATGGGTGATCGTCTAGGTTACTCATGTGATGCTTTAGTTTACCGAATTTTGGTTCAATTCCCTGTGGGGGCAGATTTAAGAACTAAACTTTTCTTCTGGTCGTGGTTCCTGATGGATGAATTCAAAGTTTTGTCTACCTTAGCAGGGATTATGAATTATATTATTTTGGCACACGATAATAGCGTACTGGATATAAATAATACAAAAAAAAAATTTTTATAAAGATTTAATGTCATTTACGAATATGTTACATAATAATATTTTGTTACGATTCATTAAAACTATACGATTAAATGCATTTTAAACGTAGATATAACTTAAGGTATGCATAATGTTCTTAATACTTAGTCCATACTTCATATAAAACTTAAAAGAAATCTCTTAAACATTTGTATTTTATATTCCAACTAGCGACCCGCTCCGACTTCGCACTTCTAGCTATATAATGGATGTTATTATATGTATAAACCTTCCTCTTGAATCACTCTATCTATTAAAAAAACCACATCAAAATCCGTTGCGTAGTTTCAAAGATTTAAAAATATAAAGGGACATAGGGACAGAGAAAGCGACTTTGTTTTATACTATGTAGTGATGATAAATGATTAAATCAGGGATCCCCAAACTACCAGCAATTATCCCCATAGGCCAATAACCTACTTTAAAAACTACCCCTTATTCATAATAGTCATCAAACTTAAAAAAGACGCTACAAATATATAAATCATTATCAGTACCTGTAACACAACATAAACGATACAGTATTAACTATTTTGAAACTTTCAAATAAGAACTTGTATTAAATTAATAGAGGTCGATTTTTAACCTCGTCGATCCCTAAAAACAGGTTTCGTTTATACTTTACTAGCGACCCGCTACGGGTTCGCACGGGTATAAAATATATAGCCTACTCCACTATTTAATGGATGTTATTATACATATAAACCTTCCTCTTGAATCACTCTATCTTATAAAAAAAAACCGCATCAAAATCCGCTGCGCAGTTTCAAAGATTTAAGCATACAAAGGGACATAGGGACAGAGAAAGCGACTTTGTTTTATACTATGTAGTGATTCGAAACGGGCCCAAGTCTAATAAAGCGTTTAAAAATGGCGTAATTTGTCACTTGCTAATCCACTACCAACTTCACACTATTACTGATCTGATATTTTGCAAAACGCATTAGTGGACTTGGGTCCCTGATATTGACCCTCGAGAGGGAACCTTTAGGAATCCCTGGTTTAAATTATAGTCAGAAAATGCATAATCATTCTTGTAATTATCATATTATAATACAAAATGGAATAATTTAATTTGCCTTCGAAATTTCGGAGATGGGTATTCAAGCCTCTGACTATCCCGCCATAATAAAAAAGGGAGTGTGTATACACAAGTCGTGAAGCGTATGGAATAATTTAATTTAAGAGTATAATATAAATGCTTATACTTAATTAATCATAACTATTTTGTATATAATACTAAATTACACATCGCATTTATTACGTGCCAAAAGGAATATTTGTTTTAAAAGTGTATGTTAACATTATTAATAGAAGTACATACATACATACACATCACGCCTGATTCCCTGTTGAGGGGTAGGCAAAGATCACGGATCCCCATTTGTTCCCCTGATAGACCATTTTCGCTTCATTGACACACATACATCTTCTTATACACACTCGGCGGTTATAGGTACTCCTAACGTCACCCAATTAATAGAAGTGTAGGTATGATACTACTGATATTACATACACAATATGATTATCACACCATAACCATACAAACATACACATCACCCCCGCTTCCCTAAAGGGGTAGATGGAAATCACGAAACCCAATTTATTTTGGTTCTGTCAAGCCACTTTCGCTTTCATTACCATCCATACACTTCATACTCACTCGGCAGTTATAGGTACTTCTAAAGTGATAAACTTTTGTGTAATAAAAACACACATACGTAAATAATACCCCTTTAATCTTTACATCTCTTCAGATGAAAAATATTGATAAACGATGAAGTTAGAAGTACGAGTGACTATAACCGCCGAGTGTGTATTAGGTGTGTAGATGTCAATTTTTGTGATAAGTTTATCAGTATCGGGACACATGGGAATACGTGATCTGCCTGCCCCTCTGTAGGTAAACGAGCGTGATGTATGTATATAGTATATTAGTAATATATCTAGATTAATACAATAATACAATAGACAATAATACAATAGATTGGTAGGTATTATATTATAGCTATTTCTGATAGTGCATACACGTGTAACGTACATAAGTTGAGTAAAACATACATACATATCATCACGCCCGATTCCCTAAAGAGGCTAGGCTGAAATCACGGATCCACATTTGTCTCGATCCTGTCAAACTACTTTCGCTTCGTTAACATTCATATACCTTCATATTATGTATAGTTTGATACAATGTTTTTACTACACACTAAGGATCCCAGTCTACTAATGCGTTTCAGCACAATCGCAATTCAATATCAGTTCAGTAATAGCGTGAAGTTGGTAGTGTATTTGCAAATATCAAATTTTACTATTCACTTTACAAGAAAAACTGGACTTATCTGGCGTTATCGCGTATATATTTTAATTTTTATTACTTTTATTACCCGACGTTTCCGCCATGTTGCAATGGCCATAGTCATGAGTCAACTGTTAAAGTTTTCTTGTCAAATAAATTAAAATCGCGAATCTCTAAATAAATTACACAATTCATGACCTTAGGATTGTACTAAAACCATTAGCAAATTCAGGACCCTCTACATTACAAGTGTAGCCACAATACCATACATAAACACGTTCAACCTGCCATCTCCTATAGTATATTCGCATTAAGAAAATAGTGACGTCATCATGTCCCCGCGATTGACCAATGAGACGTGACAAGTTGTCTGTGATTGGTCAATGGGACTTGTTTTCTCATTCACTAACGTTTAAAAGTAAAAAAACGTAAAGTCACATACACATCACGATTTTGACGACCTCCGTGGCGCGATCGGTTAGACACCTGAACGCTATTCGTGGGGTCCCGGGTTCGATTCCCGGTGGAGGCAGAGGTAAGAACTACGCTTTTCTACTGCTTTCCAGTCTGGTCGTTGATTATATATGCTATATATGTATTTATCTATGTATAATATGTATACATTTCTTAAATATACGTTGACTAGTACCCTTAACACAAGTCTTAAATGTTGTTGTCTTAAATGTAGTTAAACTTACCGAGGGGCTAGTTCAATTTGTGTAATTAAGTCCAAATATTATTATATTATTGGCTAGTTTAACCTCTGAATGGCATGACGTCACTATTTACTTAACGCGAATAGCCAATAGTCCCTTTTAGCACATTAAACGCATGGCTCCACATAATTCCCGGGGAATAGGCCAGTGACCCCATCCATGACGCCTTCCCACCATCCGTCATCGTTTTTCTTCAGCACGTAAATGACGGCGCTTTCTTGGAACGAAAGCTCGTCCTCTTTGTCCGCGTAGTAATCGTAGATAGCCACCACTGGGAACAACATTAATAATTATAGTTTTAAGAGATTCGCGATTTATACTCATGATTAATAACTAACGGGACTTATTGCGTAAGCCACTAATACTACTATATACTTATAATAAACCCACTGTGCTCTCTAATGAACGCCGATATTACAGTAGAATTGTACGCCAATTGTTTCATAAGAGGGTTACACACTGTCTTCGGTGTGGATTACCGTAATAGATCGCCATTCGGCTCAGCATGATCGTGTGAAGCCACAAGATACTGTGAGTGAGTAGGTGTCGTGTTATTGATAAAAACGTAGCAGTGAGGGTAGTCGGAGAAGAATCTGACAGAGCGCTGCGGTGGAGGCGAAAAAATATGAATCGTCAGTCTACCCTTGACTTCGGATATAAAGATAGGAATCCGGAAAGATAGGAAATATCTTATAACTTTCAATAAAATATTTTACATACATATACATTCACGTCCTTTAATCCCTTTCAGAGTAAACAGAACCTCGGAGACATAATATTTCCAAGATCACTTATCAGCATAAATATTGGGCTTACCATGTCATAATGAAACATAATCATACTTGTTATATATAACAGTCAGATAGACGCTATATTGAAAAAAGGTGACGTTAGGTGTTACTATAACCGTCGAGAGTGTATGAGAAGATGTATGAATGTCAATGAAGCTTATGTATGTATGTAATCTATCCATATAATATATGTGTAATATACCTTTCTCAATGTAGTTCTTAGGCACCCATCCTGGTAAATCTTCCTCATCAGGAACGATGGCAGGCACCGCGCCCGAATATTGACCGCTCATTTTGCTCTATAAATATATTAAACTTTAATAGTCACTGTTATACATATAGTCTGTACTTTTAATAGATAACTGACATCTTTCTTCCTGGCATGACTTAGTTAGAGAAATAAGGATATATTGAAGTTTATTATGGGCAAAAAGAATTAAATCATCTACCAGCTGATATGGTCTTTGACAGCAATTATATACCTGATATTAATCCAGATTTCAAGCATATGGCCATTAGTCGCCTCCTCAGTAAAGACAAGAACTATACTTATAAAAGGTCTTCTCAGTAGGGCCATTGCCTATCCAAGGACAAATACAAGAATAAATAATACCAACTATAATTCTATTAGGTAACAAAGACATTTTAATATACCAAATATTATAATTTCATAATATTTAGGACACTATTACACCATTTGAACTAGCCCCTTTCTAAGTTCATCTAAACCTTGTTACGGGTACTAGTCACCTTACATTTAAGAAACATATACTGTTACGTACGTGTTCACGACCATTAACCCTTACGGGGTAGTCAGAGGTTCAACTGTCCATCTCCGCAATTGCGAAGGTAGTAATTCTATGACCACCTCGAACCCACGTGCTAACCAGATTACACATATATAAATACATACAGCACATAATCAACAACCAGACTGTAAAACCAGAACAGCGCAGTCCTTAACTCTGCCTCCACCGGGAATCTACCCTAGGACCCCACAATTGGCGTTCACGCTCTCACGTACCTATACACACATACCTATTACACATATATAAATACATATACAGCATATAATCAACACCCAGACTGTAAAACCAGAAAAGCGTAGTCCTCAACTCTGCCTCCACCGTGAATCTACCCTAGGACCCTACAATTGCCGTTCACGCTTTCACATACCTGGTGTGGTCTTCCAAAGGCCTCGTGGGTAAGCTCATCGTCCATGGGCGGCGGCGGCAGTGGAGGCGACACGGAGCCCCCGCGGGCCGAGCTAGCACCCGTCGATGTTGAAGATGGCCGCTACAAACATGAGAAAGTAATATTTATATGAAATGAAAATCTTTTATTCAACATAAGGATATTAATATCACTTATTGAACGTCAAAAAAAAACATTTTTCATAAAAATATGTCATTAACATAAAACTTATTCTTTAAGTAAATCAATTTAGATTAATCAAACTAAAAACTAATGGCACTTCGTAAAGACAAACTCTGCTGAGAAGAAAAGCCAAGAAACTCTGCAGACAATGTGTAGTTACATTAAATTTAATAATACATAATTCATTAGAACATGATCAAAGCTTCACATCCAACAAATAGTATTTTATAACAATTAATTTAAGAGAGTCCCAATAAGAACCGGAACGTGAACCCATGGCCACACAAAAATGAAACGTCACAGAACATCATTTATATAGTCTTTAACGGTGTAGTAGCCCTTCTCCATCAGCATCGCTTTAGTGCCAACTTTAAATTTGTCTAAAGGTAAGGACTTGATAGACTCTGGAAGTTTGTTATAGTCTGGCTAACGAAAGTAGATACTGGATGATTTTGCAAACTTTTTATATGACAACACTAAAGTGTTACTACCATCGGATATTTACCCTACAATTTGGGGTATTTTAAGTAGAAAGTACTTAGGAACAATTTATTGCGAAAAGGCAATTTTTAAAACAAACTCATTAAACATTTTATAAAATCAGTTTTAAAAATTCTTACGTGTGCTGAAATTGTGTTAATCGAAAATAAGTTTCGTATGTACGTGTTGGATCATTTCAAGAGCTACAGTAAGCCTTACGTTGGTCTAATAAATAGCTTAAGTAATTAGGTACACTATATCT
This sequence comes from Leucoptera coffeella, assembly GCA_030578115.1. NCBI lineage: Eukaryota > Metazoa > Arthropoda > Insecta > Lepidoptera > Lyonetiidae > Leucoptera > Leucoptera coffeella. The sequence continues at coordinate 136,710 of JAMBLF010000261.1, forward strand.
TAACTCATTAGGTAGAGAAAAACTTGGCAATTTTATTTTAAAGAACATTAATTTGTATCTGTTTTCCGAAAAATTCGGTAAAATCAGAATCAGTGTATGGTATTCCTATTTCTGACGCCGAAGATGGCGTGTTGTTGACGTTTCTTTATGGTTGACTTGCGTATAGTTAGGTTATGTTAGTATGGTCAAAATGTCTTGATATTATTTTATTTTAATTAAGTAAGTTCATATTCGTTTTAGTTATTTTTTGTTTGTTCTTTTTGTTCCTTTAATACGCTACAATGGAGTGACGTATCCGTGTGATGTTTGGTATGGAGTTCATAAAGAGATAACAAGTTATATAAGCTACTTTTAATCACGTCATAACGCGGACAAAATTGGAAACATCCACTAATAAAATAAAAATCAATGTCAAAGTATCAAAGTGAGTTATTCCGCCTTTCCTTTTTATTTTAGGGTTGCAATGCTTATATATTTTAAATTTGCCGCGCTTTTTCAGTATCTACTTTCGTTAGACGAATCGTTTATTCTTTTAAGTCTAGAGCCACTATAATACAATTTATTTTTATTGCGTGTGTTACAATTATGCATGTCTCTTACAAGTTTGTAATCATTAATATTTCTTTTAACATATACCAAGTTGTCATATATATACTGAGAAGCCACAGTCAGAACATTTGTTGTCTTAATCATATCTCTTAAAGACTCACGAGGGCCCATACGGTAGATCGAGCGAATGGCTCTCTTCTGCAGCACAAATACTGAATTAATATCAGCAGAATTGCCCCACAAAAGAAGCCCGTAAGACATAACGCTATGAAAATAACCAAAATACACCAGTCTCGCTGTGTCCACGTCAGTCAGGTGTCTAATTTTTTTTACGGCGTAGGCAGCAGGACTTAGCCTTTTCGCCAGACCACCGATGTGCTCACTAAACTTTAATTTTGAGTCCATTGTGAGTCCCAAGAACGTAGTGGACCCCACAATATCTAAAGCCACATTATTAATTACGATGCTAGTAATTGAACTCCTAACATTAGGCAAACTAAACCTTACACATTTAGTCTTATTACAATTAAAAGCAAGATTGTTTATTCTAAACCATTGCTCCACCTCTGAAATCACTCATATAGTTTTAAGAGATTCGAGATTTATACTCATGATTAATAACTAAACGGGACTTATCGCGTAAGTTTTTATATTATAAAGTTACCTTTATTATACTAGCACTGATACTGTTAGTGTAGTGTGTAGGCCGAGTGTTATTGATAAAAACATAGCAGTGAGGGTAGACAGACAAGAATCTGACAGGGCGCTGCGGTGGAGACGAAGAAATATGAAGCATCGGTCTGCTCGTGACCAAGGGTGCTGCAACGTAGCCGAACCGTGGGGTTATTTATAAAGGTAACTTTATTAAAAACTTACGCGAAAAGTCCCGTTTAGTTAATAATCATAAGTAATATTTAATTAGGCACTCATGCCCATAATCACTGGATAAAACAAAAATGTTTTGTTCCTGAACAAAAAGAAAATTGTTTATGATTGTCAGACTATCAATCGAAATTCAAAAAATTTCAATCACAACCTCAATGTTCATGCTAAAAGGTAACCAAGGAGATGTTATCATGTCTCCAAGGTTCTATCCACCTCAAAAGCGATTAAAAGACGTGAATGTATGTAAATACATACGTATACATAACACCTGATTCCCTGTAGAGGGGTAAGCAGAGATCACGGATCCCTATTGGTCCCGATCCTGACAGACCACTTTCGCTTCATTGACACTCATACATCTTCTCATACACACTCGGCGGTTAAAGGCACTTCTAACGTCACCCTTTTCAATTTAATGTACAGCCAACGCTAAAAGTGCAGTCCTAGTAACTTTTTATAAGGTTTAAGTTAATAAGAACAAACGTCAACATTTTACATTTTAAAACTGGCGCCACTATGCATTGTCATGGCCACTTTACGTTCGTGTTCTTCGAAAAGAAAAATATTGTCTTTCGCTTTTATAAACGTAAACCATATAAAAAGATACTGAAACTGCACTTTTAGCGTTGACTGTACATATAATGTGACACTTAAATATGTACTGGGTTAAGGGTATTGTATTCCAAAAATAAAAATTCACGAACTGTCAAAAATCCGAAATTTCTAGCGCAGCGGCGCTGAGTACCGTGCGAGTAAGTGCTGTTTTTAGCGGCCGGACAGAATATTAAATAAATAAAACGTACATTATCTATCTAGCATAAAATAAACATTGTGTGATTCGACAATCCAGACCGACTTCTTAGCAGATATTCTCTGTCGAACGTGACAGATAGTTTTGATCATGACGACGCGCCGCCTACGAATATGTACCAGGGGCGCAGACTTTTAAAGGCGGGCTGTCGTACGAAAAATGTAAATGTCTCGATTTCCATACAGATTTCTTTTGATCCTGATAAACTACTATTATACTGTCAATTATTAGTTTGTGTTATGTAATGTCAATAATGATTTTGCTGAAATATTGGGTAAGTATTTGAATCGCGCTATCGCGTAGTTGTGATCGTAAATAATAGGATTTTACGGTTGTGATTTATACACTGGTTCTCGTTCTATCACCGAAGTTAAGCACAACGGAGGCGTGGGAAGTAATTGGATGGGTGACCATTTAAATTGTTCACGTGCTGTTGTTTTAGTGAGGGAGCTTGGTTTGGTTATGTAAGGACTTAGTAAATCATCTATTGGCTATTGATAATCAGGTAACGATTGGGATTCGACTCTACATCTGACTACCCCCAAAGGGATGTGAATGCAAATTTTGTATATAGGTTTTTTGTATTTGTCTGTCGGGTAACGACACGACGCGACGTAGCCATATCAATCGAGATCGGCGGCAGCGACGTAATGTGAGCACAGTATTTTGTACCTATTCAGAATTATAAAACTATAAACAGAGATCCCGCGCACTCGTAGATAGTTTTCAGTTACTTTAGTAACTACGATTTAATTATAAGCATTTTGTCACGATGATGTGTATTCTCGGCATACTCAAAACACATACACCTGACCTGACAAAGCGTACCTACCTTCTTTATTATTTGTTAATTTGATATAGTAACAGTCTGGCGTATGAAAGTGGTAAGATGATTATTAGCTCTCAGAAACTGTAACTGTCAGCTATTTTTTTACGTTTTACGTTTCAGCTGCTGTAAAATAATAATAATAAATCGTAATAATTAAAAGCCTTGGATATAAGAATGCTATAATAGCTACTTTTACGTTTTGACATATAAAACAGAAACTAATAATTGGTTGTGTAAAAGTGGTATGTTAGACTCAAGAGAAATCTGTTTGGGAATCTAGAATTTCTTACATGTTTTAGTTTTTATTTGTTATCGAACTTAGTGGATTTACATAACATTTAGTACTTGATATTATAACATATCAAATCATTCTTTATAGCGGTTTGTTTTAAATACTATGAATACATTTGATATCATTTCTAAACAGTATGCGTCAAGTTAGTTTACTATGTTCTCACAGATACCTACCACCTTATTCTAAAACAAAATCGATGTTTTGTTATAGAAACAAGTCCGTGTAAAACAATTGCAGCCCCTTGTTTATCTCTGGGATAAATGCTTTTGAGGTTACCTTTCTGTTTATATCTAAAATAAGTTAAAATCAAAGCTAATATAAGTCAATATCAAATCAGTATGATGAATTAGATTTCTTGCAGATAAATTGTTGTTATTTCATTTGTAAATTCTTATGCTATGAGTGACGAAGCATTTTTCTATAAATATCGATTCACAAAGCAATGCGGCGAGATAATAGGGGATATTTTATGTAATGTTATTTATGTTTGCGATTTAAACAGGTTCCACACTACGATTGATTCAAAAACACTGAAATAAATCACATCAAACTTGATATAACAAAATCATAACAAACTTTACTGTCATGGCGGATGCACGTTCCGTGTATCAATTGAATTGTAAACGAAACAATCACTAATAAATTATAAACAGGTTATTCAACAACTTATTATTTATTAATATATATTAAAAACATTGTAGTCATAAATATATAAAAGTAATCAATATTTAAATAATTAATCACTTGTGGTGAATAATTGTAATTTTATAGAAACAATAAGAAATAGTGTATTTGAACGTACTTGAGTGAGTACTCTAACCCGACCTCCTGTAGGAGTCTGTGAGCCTAGTACTGCGCTTGTATTTTCGTATGGTTTTGAGCTGGAAAAGAACTTCGAAAAATATAATTTCTTCGATTTATGCGTAAAGTTTGACGAGGCAAACAAATACCTACAGACTACTGAGCAAAATTTTGGGCAGCAGGATATGTATAATAAATATGTTTTTTTTGGTGCAGCCTCCAACTCCGTTATGAGAGCCTAGTGACCGAATTCGGATTTCGATAGCAATTTGTCTCTAAAAAATTGCTCCGCGGTCTACCCTTCTTGAGAGAGATGAGTCTGAGTCGTAAAAAAATCGAAATCTAACCAACTCCCATTCTTTCCGTATATCTGTCCGGCACCGGTATAACCTATTCTGCAGTTCGCCAAATACTCAAATTCAAGTTGCCAAGGAGCATCCCAAATGTATATTTATGATTTCGAGCATCACAAATGCATACTTAACCTCTGACTACCCTGAATTCGGTCACGGTCGTAATGCATAATATATAGTTATGTATATATATAATTATGTATATGTGTGTGTGTGCATATATATATATATATATATATATATATATATATATATATATATATATATATATATATATATAGCATAAATAACCTATCCTGGGGTTCACTAATTGCTGCCTACCTACTGTGAAGAAAGCTGAAGTGATGTCAGAATGTATCATGTATGTATTCTCAATTTCTTGTCATAATATCCGAAACATCAAGCGGTAAATCAAAATTATTTACATTCATTATCATGATTTTTTCATATCATGTCTGATATGTACCTGTCATAGGCATAAATGACGCAAGAATAAATTTATATCAAATATGGCGTCGCATCAAGTAAAATACTTCTTAAAATATACATGTAGAATAAATCAACTTTAGCAGTTCACTTCGAAAGAAAAAAATCGCTTGTAATATAATAAGCAATAACCTCAAACACCAAAGTGATTACACATTGTTTTCCAAATTTCACTTATTGAACTAAGAAATAACTGATCTCGTGTGACTATCTAGCGGTTTAGCTGTCATCGCCAACAAAATGGACGTGCTTTCACGCTGGCATTCGCCAAAGACTGTTCGCGATCTATTGAAACTAGTGACTCGCGGCGCACGCGTAAACTGTCCATATAAAAATGTATGAAAAAGACGGCGGTCCAAAATTGGGCGTTTTATACTTACGAAAACTGCAGTATTGTGAATAAAACAAGACCTAATATGTTTTTAGTCAAATTATTTAGTATTTAGAGAACCCATTATTGTATATTTTGATTTCAGATCTTACTCCGTGACAAAATAAACGAAAAAATACAAAACCCTGTTTGCGCCATTTTTCTGATTTTTTATCAACTTTATGCGTTCATATTTACGTATTTATTGATATTTAACTCTTGAAACTACTTCAGTCATCAATTTCAGTCTTTCATTATGCTACCTTGAAAGTATGATAGGTGTCAGTAAGTTCTAAATAGGTTTAAACTGAAAAATGAAAACACTCGTTTCGCTCATTTGCGCGAACAATACCCTTAAGTCTAAACATGAAATAGGTTAATTATAAACTTACTTGAAGTGGAAGGGCGGTTACGTAGGGGCCGGCCTAATAAGACATATAACAGTCAGATAGACGCTATATTGAAAAAAGGTGACGTTAGGAGTACCTATAACCGCCGAGAGTGTATGAGAGGATGTATGAATGTCCATGAGGCGAAAGTGGTCTGTCAGGATCGGGACAAATGGGGATCCGTGATCTCTGCCTACCCCTCTACAGGGAATCAGGCGTGATGTCTATGTATGTATGTATAAATTTACCTGAATGGACATGCTGTACTGTTGCGAGTGTTGGCTGTGCTCCCCATCAGAACCTATAAGCGGCGAGGGTGGGGCTGGAACACGAACACATTATGACAAAAGGACAAACGCATTCACGACCATTAACCCTTGCGGGGTAGTCAGAGGTTCAGGTGTCCATCTCCGCAATTGCGAAGGTAGTAATTCTATGGCCACCTCTGACCCACGTGTTGACCAGATAGTTTGAACTCAATGTGACAGGTGGTCAGCAATGTCACCATTTACAAGCACTATTGCCTGTTCGGGGAACAGATAGGTTTCCTCAAGATGTTTTCCCTCACCGTTACACATAAACACATTATCTCGGTCAAAATAATCACTTTAGCTATATAGTATTCTTATATCTGTAACTATATGTAGAAAATTGAATGTATAGTGCAACTCTTTCTAGATAATATATAATACAATGCTTTGTTATACAAACGAAACATACTGCATTGTTCTTATTATTAACAGTTTTATTACTTATAGATATGAAATTCTTATAACTGATATTTCCTTGATAAAAACTTATAATAGTGCATCTAATCAAACTGTATAATTATTCTGATTTTAGGGATTTCCTTATACAAATAAAATTGTATATTTCACATATTAGTCTATTAATAATATAACATACTAATAAACATAAATTCTTCTTCAATAATATGCGTCTTTTTTATTGTGGCAGGCAAATTTCGACACTACTAAATGGACATTAGAACAGCACCCAACGTGATAGGAAGTGAACCGTATCGCCGCATACAGGCTCTTTTATTACCTATCCCGAGATATAGACAGTAAATAGGCATAGACTATTACTAGATGGATTTTACTTACGTGGCATACCAGCGTGCATATCCTGTGAGTAAGTGGATTGATGTTGATTCGGCTGCACCCATCCGACCTGTACAAATACGTTACTTGCTTATTTATTTACTTTATGAGAGCGAGCCAACATGTATTATATAATAATCCGTTATTAATTTACATACATACATAATATTCACTCCTCTACGTCCCCAGGGTAATGCTGACAAATTAATTGTTAATTATATATTATATCACTACATAGTATAAAACAAAGTAGCTTTCTTTGTCCCATGCCCCTTTGTATGCTTAAATCTTTGAAACTACGCAATGGATTTTGATGCAGTTTTTTTTAATAGATAGAGTGATTCAAGAGGAAGGTTTATATGTATAATAACATCCATTAAATAGTGGAGTAGGCTATATATTTTATACACGTGCGAAGCCGGAGCGGGTCACTAGTCCTTATATAATACCGGAATGTACATAAACACATTCTATTACATTGGGAGCTGACTAACTTGTAAAAACTGGGTTGATGTCATAAGATTTGGTATTGCTATATTATATTACTATTACTAGATGAGAGATTAGTCAAAATCGTTCCAGGTGGAGTTCAATAATTGTAAAAGTATGAATATATGTGTATGATGTCATAAATCTCTTACTCTGCCAACCAAGCAAATCATAATGTTTGTGAACTGGATGTTATTGTTGTGCATTTAAATAACAACATGGGCTTATACTTGCAATAACAACAAACACTTTCACAATCATTATTTCATGAGTGATAGCCAGAGGTTTGCATATCCATCTCTGCTCTGGTAGTTTCAATATTATTTTAAAGAATTTGTTTGTCCGTAACCAGAGAAATGATCCTCCGAGATCTCTGCCTAGCCCTCGGTAGAGATATTGGTGTGATGTGTATGTTTATTACATACTTAGTTTAGTTTAGTTTATTGGGCTCCGTGGTTTCCGCACCACTGGGACCATTTTGCGTGATGTCGCTGACTATTCCAGCCAGCCCAGCACCCGTCAGAAGCGCAGAAGACGCCTAGTGTCTTCACAGGCTTCCCGAAGCGACCCCGGTTTCCCAAGGATTTTAGCCCGATCTTCAGCCACGGCCCCGCACTCCAGGACAACGTGGCCAATGGTTTCAGTGGAGTCAATGCAGCCCCTGCACAGTGGGCTATCCGTGATTCCGAGCTTGAATAGGTGCCCGTTTAGTCTGCAATGGCCAGTGATATTATCGGTCATCACACGCAGTTCTCTTCTCGTTAGTTGAAGCAATTTGTTCGTTAATTTGGGGGCCAACTCCGGAAAAACTTCCTTTGTATGGCTCGAGCCATCGTGTTCCCTCCATCTCAAATTGTGTAGTTCCCTGGTCCAGGTTCTTATCCATGATCTGAACTTGCTAAAGGGTAGGGGCAACAAAGGCTCCGGAGCCACCAAGGCCGCCCCCGCGCCTCTTCTTGCAAGCTCATCCGCTGCGTCGTTCCCAAGTGATCCACTATGCCCTCTAATCCACTGCAGTGTCACACTATTCATAATGGACACCTTGGTAAGCTGGAGATGACACTCGTGTATTCGCTTTGATGTTATTGTCGTACTGGACAGCGCCATCAAAACGGAAGCGCTGTCCGAGACCACCTTTATGTGGTATCCCTTGAGTCCACGTCGCAGAACGGCGACCGCCGCCTCGATAATTGCCAGACATTCACATTGGAATATGGAGCTGTGGACCCCCAGAGACAGTGATATATTTATGTTGAGATCTATTGAGTATATACCCGCTCCAGTGCCATTATGGGTCCTGGAGCCATCCGTGTATATACGGACGTACTTGGTGTCCGCTCGATCTCCGTCTTCCTGCATGTTGATCCTGTAGTTTTTTTGCATTGCCCACACGGCAGGGATTCTGTCACACGATGCCCCCAACAGCGGTTCCCTTGCCAGGGCCCTTTTTAGTATCCTAGTGTGAGGACAGTCGCTGCGAGCCCAGTGGCCCGAGTTATCGATTCTAATTGCGGCCATAGTAGCTTCTTGCTGAATGTACAGATCCAAGGGCGCCAAGTCCACCAGGACCTCAAGGGCAGCCGTATTACATACTTAAAGAGTATACAATATATGCTATATAATTGTGTAGCACTATCACATCACTGCATAAAGCACTTACTCATCAATAATAATGCTGAAATGAAAATGAGATGGCTATATAAGCAGTGAATAAATGTTTAGTTTTTCTTTTCTGTGTGTGATGCATAAACATAGTGTAGACCCATTCTAGGTGGACCGATGACCTTAAAAAGCTCGCTGGTAGTGGCTGGCTGAGGGTCTCAAGTGAAGTGATGAGTATGTATTGCCATAGGCTGATTGATTGATGTGTATGTATGTATGTACATTAAATCTTACCTGTGGCTGAGATATGGGCAGGGCAGCATACCCAGGTCCGCGTCTGGGGTAACTGGTCGCATAAGTGCGAGGGCACTTGCGGAGGCGCCACCGCTGGAGGAGTGCGGTACTCACGAGACGCTTTGCCTGTATATGTTATTATATGAATACAATATATAAATTCAAGTCCTTTTATTTCTTTTGGGAATGGACAAAACCTTGGATACATCCAAACAATCGCCAAAGTCACTTTTTAGCAAGAATATTGGGGCTGTGATGTCGTATGGAAGTTTCAGAACAGAATAATAACTTCATTAAAACATACATTTACATCCTTTTTAGAAAGGATTCCCTTCAGAAACACTATATCTCCAACACCTATTTCAATATCAAGTTTCTAATAGGATTGGAATTAAATATTTTATCTCAAAGTCTAATACCAAAAAACCAATATCTTCAAAGCAATTCAATACAAAGTCACCAAGAGTACATACACATTTACATCCTTTAATCCCTTTCAGGGTGGCCAAAACCATAGAGACATATCTCTTAGAATACATTTGGGATCTCCATGGCACACACTAATTGACTGACATTTAATTCTGGAATTGAATTTTCTAAAAATTCATCTTAATTGGTAATTTTAATATATTAACTTAGTTGTGTATAACATTTTTTGTATAATTATTCATCGGTACTATTGTGTCATTTAATGTATTGTGGAGTTTCAATAAAGGTTAATTATTACACTGTTTAGCATCACTATAACACTTACCAAGGGTTCCTCTGCCTAAAGTGCCGGTATTAGAGCTGTTAGTGCCTCGAACAGCGGAAGGTGGCGTTGGTGGCTTCGCTGAGGGAGCAGGAATCTGAGCAGCGGAGGGAGGAGCCCTACGAGAGCTGCTGCGGGGGGTTTGCGGCCCTCCTGACATCCAGTTCACTCCGTGGCCAATGTCGTCAAGAGCTGGAAGAGTTACATAGATAAACATTCATATGATTATAACATTGGTCTTTTTAGCATGAATATGGGGGTTGTAATGTCATATTGGGTAATGATAACTGTTTGCTAGCTTTATGAAGCTGCTTATTTAGTAGTTAGTAAAAATATATTACATTAAAACCTGACATAGATATTATTATTAACAAGTAAATCATGTATATAATAAAATTATAATTTTTTACATTAATGATCTCTGGATTGGAAAGAATAAATGAGTTTCTTCATGCCTTTCAAACTCAAACTGAAATGTTTTTATTATACGGAAGTACACTATATTCATTATAAGTCAAAACTTTTACTTGACTTTAATAAACTATATTAGAAATAAACATTCAAATCAAACCTCAATTAAATAAGTACTTACCATTATAATCAATGCCTTTCCTCACATACTTGATTGGCTTCTCAGCATTAGCTGGAGCTATGATTTTGTACTGGCGGTTGGTAACTTTATTAGCTGTGAGCACACCAATCTCCCTTCTCGCAACCTTTTCTTTATGTATAGACACCGTCTGAGCTATATGGTTCATTTGGCCTTCCATCTCAGCTAATTGTAACGTTTGAAGCTCCAGAAGTTGCAGGAAGTTGTACGCGAGCGTGTTAATCTGGTAGGCAACGCTTGCCAGTGACTGTTGTGGTGTAGTTCTTCGTGCTTTCAAGCGCAAGTCTCTTGTTTTTCAGACTGGAAGTAGTTGGCTTCACAGTACTCGGCGACTCGCTCCAGATTCGCATGGCTGTCGGTCAGGTGCGTCCGCCCTTCGGGGATTTCCGTTTGCAGCAGGGCGGCTAGTTCGGCCATCTCGTCAATTGTTGTTGCAAAACGCGATAGCTCGGAATAAATGTAGAGCTACAACGAAAATACACAAATTAGTACTAATGTAATCTAATAATCTATACTCGCATATACCGACACTGCTAGAAAAATGCTATAGAATGATAATTTGAGAGTTATTTTGAAGTAGTAATAAGTCCTAAATAGGTAGGTACAATGCAATCATTACAAGCGCTGGCAGTACACAAAAATGAAGACGTTCTTATGTTGACTAACCTTGTTAGCTCTAACGGTTCGGTTAGTTTACATCAATTAATCCACAAGAACGAAAACAATACAGAGTATTCCAATATGAAACTATTACAAATAAATAGCAAAGGAAGGAAGGATTCGTAAATGGTATTTGGTATCCTGTTTTCACAGATCACATACAAACAAAAATATTAGTCACACAGACCGAGCATTAAGGTACAACGACACAATCAGTACTTGGCAAAAATGTTTCTAATACGACTTTTTATCCCTATAAAGAAATTAAGTTAGTCTTAAGTTAGGAATATGTATAATCGAATGTATAAATAGATCGTATAGAAATAATAAAATATCCTGCCTTGAAGAAATACAAAAATATAAACGCGTTCACGACAATTAAACCTTTCGGGGTGGTCAAAGGTTTAGGTTTCCATCTCCTCAATTGCGAAAGTAGTAATTCTATGGACACCTCGAACCTACGTGTTGACCAGATAGTCAGTACTCAATGTGACAGATTGTAAGCCATGTCGCCATTTACAAGCACTAACTAATTACCTGTTCGGAGAACAGGCAGGCTTCCTCACGATGTTTACCCTCATCGTATAATTTGATGCATTTCGGTTAATGTGTTTTTTTATTACGAAAATGTACATAGAAATTCATTAAACTTCATTTCTACATGCTCAAACGGGGATTTTGAACCCTATACCCTCTGATAAAGAGCCAAGGCCCAAACAACTGAGTTACGTCGAATTAAGAAATACAATCTACAAAAATATTATTCAATTTATTTATGATTATACTGGGGATCCGTTATCACTCAATTACTGGCGACTGCGAGTTAATAAACTATTCAGTGTCTTATTGTATAGAGTTCTACATTGTAATATAATTATATTGGTCCCAATTTCACACTTAAAATTCGAACACACCTCTTATGATGCAGCTTAGTAAATACTATTTAATTTAGCTACCAATGAAATATGTATATACTATGGCAAGCTAAAGCTTACTGAGAAGCACAAAAACTAATACTGTTTCAGAGGTTCTGTCTACCCCAATAGGAATTAAGGGATATGGGTTTATATAGATGTAAATATTTAAAGTAATGTAATATAACACCTGGGTATCTTGTTAAGGTACAGAGTCCGAGACGAGATTATCCGGCGGAGAGAACCAAAGTTGTAGACATTTTCATCAATGTTGCAAGCTGAAGTGGCAGTGGGCTGGTCACGTCTTGTCGCAGAACCGACGACCGTTGGAGCAAAGCGGTTCTCGAATGGCGACCGCGTCTCGGTAAACGTAGTGTAGGACGCCTACCTGCTAGATGGACTGATGACCTGAAAAAAGGTCGCTGGTAGTGGATTTCCTGAGGGCCACGAGTGATCGTGTTTTGTGGCGTAACCTTGGGGAGGCCTGCGTCCAGCGGGTGGATTGACATAGGCTGATTGATTGAATAAAACACAAGACAATAGAAATCATTTGAATTTTTAATACATTTAATAAAGTACTACAACTATCGAACTATACCACATGCTATTCATCCATCATCAAATAGCTACAAGATTTTATACGTTAATAAGTTTATCAATACATAATGCACACAAAATAGGAATAAAGAATAACTGTACAATTTATGCGTAACAAGCAAAGAATTACTTAAGTCTTTATCCAGTAGATAGAGTAGAAATGTAATTTTATATGTCTTCTGAGAATCTTCCTTTCAAAGAGTAATACAAAAGCAGTCATGAGTGCTATCTATAGTAACAATATTATAACACAGAATCCACGATAAATGAGAGCAATTTAAACATATTTCACACAGCAATTTAGTGCAACTTTTAATTTAATATACTGGAATACACCAATGTGCCAATAGAATAGAATATGGATCTTGTTAAGGTAGCATTCGGTTCTTGGCGACGGCGACCGCGAGACCGCGACCCGCGACCGAGACCGGGTCGCGCGACCCAACTGCTTTGTATGAATTTGTATGGAGCCCCTAAACAACGCATGCGACCGCGACGCGGCGACTGGGGGGCGGGGCCAAGGGAGCGGCGGGGGCGACCGCGACTCGCGGTCGCCTCGGTGGCAGTGCCGCCGCGAGACCGACTCGATTGCACATCAAAATTATTATTTAACCTACAATATTTTCGGAACTTTTCTTCTTTATAATTTAAATGTCGTTTTATGAGTATTTGAAAACAACCCTCTTCGTGTCGCGTTGTGAAAACTCACTTCAAACAAAGACCTTCATCCTTTTTCTGGAGGCATAAATAGATAATAACATAATAAGATTATCATCATCTTGCTCTTCCTCCAAAAGCAGCTGAATAACTCTCAACACATAAAAACTGCGGGAAGACTGGCAATGTCGCGGTCGCGGTCGCTGACATCGGAAAGCTAGGGGGTCGCCCCGCGACAGGCGACCAAGGTCGCGTAGTCAAACAGTCGCGGTCTCGCGTCGCCGTCTCCAAGAACCGAATGCTACCTTTAGACTCATTCAATCATAAACAAAATAATTATGATAAAAACTTTCGTTTAACTCATTCAGGCTGTCAATAGAACATCCCAGTTTAATCTCATGATTGTAGACTTCTTGTTCTAACCATAACTCGTAATTTTCTTTAAACTCCTCCTCAAGTTCAATTTTAGTGTCCAATACGTCATTTATATCCGTGTCCAACGGTGTGAGATTCAAACCCTTGCTGGTCCATGCCTGTGCCGTATCTCCTTGAGTTGAATCTGTCCACACATATCCTCAGAGCGCACTCTTCATCTTGGAAGTCCCAGGGTTTTGCATCCATGTCGTTACCAAAAGCCCAGTCATCGTTTAGTCTATGCCTCACTTTAGAGTATATAGCACTGATGGTCTTCATATTGCTCTTACGCCACTGCCGGCCTAGATACTTCGTCTGCATCTTTAGCAACTTGAGCACGTAAAACTGCATCAGTGCATGTCTCACCTTCAAAGTGCGCTTCAGAATTGGTGCACTCTTGAAGACGACTAACATCATGATTCTTGCATTTTTCCACTTGGGTCAGTTTGTTTTAAAATTCTCAGCAGATTGATGCAGGAAAAGACATTTCTCCAAGAGTACGGGACACCAGAATCACCAATATCCAGGCACTCTTTCGTTAATTCTGGACACCCTGCTATGACGCATGAGGGAAAATCAAACAGAGGAATCGTGTTCTTCGCCCCCACATATGACAAAATGTTCTGGTTAAAAAATTTCAGCACAAGAGGCATACAGTTGGCGTACACTAAGTGTTGAGACATGAACTCAAATTGATAAATATGGTTCGCTTTGAAATGCTTTAGCAATAGCAACAAGATGGCCGACACTGCCTTCACAATAATCTCCTTGTGCCTGTTCACGTCTATTCCTAATTTCAATGACTGGGGCACAGTCATTGGCATTTCCTCTGGCAATAAATCCGCCATGATGTTTATAGAATACGTCTTAGCCGTAGAAGTAGGGGCGGCAGCTAAAAGAATTTTCAGGAGAGCAATCATGTACTGCGGTAGATTTGGTAGCATCGCTCTGTACAAAATCTCAGCTTCGGTCTCCTCTATTTCACGCTCCCCTTTTGTTAATGGGCTACGATATATCTCATACTCTCTCTCTATCTGAAGTTCAGCTACACTGGTGTACATATGTTTCCGCAATATCTCCAAGCCTTCATGAATAGGCTGCGGTAGACCTGCCACTGTCTGCCTGTCACCAGGAAGGGGGTAACCCACAAACTTCATGCGTACATTGTCCAGGAACATATCAATGTCCCGCTGACGCACTTTGGACTGCCACGGAAGACTCCTAGGCAACGGTGGGGGTGGTGGACTGTCGAACTGTTTGAAATACATGTAGTAAGCATTCTGATTTCTGTTTGCGTTATTTGCATTTTTCATTACCCATGGGAGGGTAGTCATCAGAACCACTCTGGTAGGTTTGTGAATTGAATTCAACATCCTCGGATCCATTACCAGAGTCCTCTTTGTCAACATAAATCTGTTCCTCAGATTCATCTAAAGATGTTTGCTTCATGAAGGCTTGTCTTCTGGACAGTGATGCTTCGTTCTGTTTCAGTCTCTTCTGACCAGGGTTCTGGTTCTCCAGCATGTCAGCCGCACTGGGCGGTGGAGAGCTTGCCCTCATGCCTTTGATTACCTCTAAAGTGTCTTCAGTGACAGGTGGTAAGGAATATTTCTCTCTAATCTTCGCCTTTTTCTCTTTCAACTCCTTAGAGCCCCCAAGATAAACTAGTAAGACTTTCCAAAGTAACAACAAGACTTTTTTCATAGGATAATGAGGCGTTGTGCCAGCACACAAGTGTGTAACCATACACAGAAGTTTAATAGGCAGTGAATCTTCACCACTAGGAGAGCCAAGTTCTTCTTTAAAACCGGCTACAAGATGAGAATACTCCGAATCAGGATTGTCTTTCTCAGTTCTCATGTATTCTGTGATCAAATATAAAACAGAAAGAATCACTCTCAAATCAGTTGAATCAACCAGTGATTCAGCCAGCTTTCTGGATGCTACAGATGTGCTACTTCTCACTATTTCGAAGTTTAGTAACTCAACAAATATAGAAAATATACCCATCTCATACAACAGCATAACATTTGTTCTAGCCCATTGTTGCTGCTCAATATCAGACTGTACCTCAGCCCAACAACCCTGGGCTAGGTACAAAATACACCTAGTGGCTCTCATTCGCGTCTCACTAACAGCCGTGTCAAAGATACTCTAATAATTTCATTATAATGAGCTTCTGTTGGTTGAGATTCAGCCTTTGCCAGCTAGGCGGATAGTCAAATTCCTCCATGATCTCCTCAAAGGCTTTCACATTTAACTGGAACTCTGGGTACTCCGTGTAGCTATAGAGCTCCGCGATTTCATTCATTTGAGTGTCACAGTCATCGTATACGAAGTCGAGCTCAGGGCATTCCATTTCAGTACCACAGTCCCCTTCGTCAGGCGGGCGTCGGACGTCGGACATTTTTGTGCCTCGACGCCCGTTGCCGTTATTTCCCATACCCTGGAGATCCACGATTGCTAATTTACTTTCGCATTTGGGAAGTAATTGCATACACTAAATTTTATACACAAAAAAGAACCAACTTCACAATCAATTCGCAATTCAATATTTATTTATTTAAAAAAATAAACAATCAAATACGACAAGTAAAGCAAACTATACACAGCAAAAAACGAAAAAAAAGAATATCAAAGTAATCAAAAGAGTGTTTTGTAGTCTTATTGCAAACCATATTTTTCATACACTTCTAAGAGTATATTCGCAATGTTTTTATTGCATTTCGATATCGCTATGCGTTTCTAATTTATTATATTTTCACCTTTTGAATAAAAAAACACTGACATTGAATTGGCAGTTTTTGTTTCATTTTTACCTTTATTGACATGGCCTGAATTATTTCATTTTCTTGATGTTTCATGGGTTTAGTAATAATTTCTGAGTTTATTTATTTACAATGATGTTCTTCGACTTTTTGAATGTAGTTCAGTGGTATTTGCGACCTTTCATCAAGTGGTTTTTAAGAAAAACTACTCGTCTGTGCGAGTTACAAAGAATCTGTTATGGTGATCCAATTGGAGCTAAACGTACTCGTAACGTAGAATTATCCATGAATTTGTCAAGAACAAAAGATGTTAAGGAAGTGATAACGTATCTAGATGATGCTGCTACTGAAAGGAAATTTTTATATTCCTATTCGGAGATTCTGGATCCAGCTGTAAGCATAATACTAAGAGTGAAAACGATAAATAGTAAATTGCATGCTCCTTTTGTTCTGTCTTTTCGAAGATGTTTGACACAGATTTGGTGCTACAAACAGTTGATCCTAGATGTAGAAGATTTAAGGAAGATCCAGTATGATAGCGATAACCCAGAACATGAAGAGAAGTTACTGCGGTTATGGAATTTACTTGTACCTGATGAAATTCTAGAATCTAGAGTCACAAAACAGTGGCAGGATATTGGCTTTCAGGTAAATAAAAATATATTCTCTGTAGCACTGATTAATAGTAGTTAATGCCTTAGATTATAAATGAACTTTGAATTGAAGATATAAACTTTCAAGGTCAATATTAAGTATCCATAAACAAACTTCATTACAGGTAAACTATGATTTACTTGAATGAATCATAACATTAAATTGATGTAAATAATGATACAAGTTATTTTAATACACAATTCACAAAAGCGTAGTCAGAAAGTGTGTAACAATTATTATTAAAAAAGAAAAAGATTAAAGAAGTGGTTTTTTATTTCAGGGAGATGATCCAAAGACAGATTTTCGTGGAATGGGCTTACTAGGCCTGGAAAACCTGCTTTTCTTTGCATCAGAATATCCTCAAGCCGCCAGCCATGTCCTAAGCCACTCCCGGCATCCAAGATACGGATACACCTTTGCCATTGTAGGCATAAACTTAACCTCAATGGCTTACTATCTCGTGAAGGATGGATCGGCAAAAACCTACATGTACAACTCTAAACACTACACACCAAACTTGAAGTTGTTCAACAAGTTATACTGCTACTTATTTTATGAATTTGATAAGCTTTGGATAGAGTCTAAGCCGCAAAATATAATGGAGTTCTCAAATATATTTAAGAAGTTTGAAAATCATATAAGAGAGGAACTGGCGGATCCTGCCACTGTGTTCAGAATTAATTTGCAAGTTGACACAATATAAGTTGATAAAGTATCACAAAACACTTTTATGTAATTTTAGACTAATTTTTTTATTTATTTACATGTATGAGAAGGATAATGGATGCTGTAGTATTATATTATCTGTGATGGATGTAATGGATGTGAGTGAAGCAAGGAAGATTTGTCAAGATCGTTCCAGGTGGGTGATCAATAGTCTTCAGCTATCCACTTAGGGATATAGAGAGCGAATGAATGTGAATATGCATGTATGTATTCATTTATTTTGGTGTCAGATGACATATTTTTATATAAACTGGAGCCGTCACACTTCAGTTACCGAATAATCAATTAATTGGCTATCTACAAATGACATGTAACATAAATATGTACTGAGGTACTAAAAAATTGGCTTGCTATAATTTTAGTGTAATTTTTGTAATTTATTATTTGCATTTTAAGCTACTATTTATGTGTTTTGCTGTGTATGAAAGATTCAACTCCAAATTGACAATACACTATGAATTGTGTAGGCCTTACATGACCTTGCATTTACCCTTATTTAAGATGTAACAGTATATACAGAGCATATTAAAGTCATCACAAGCTACAATCAAGGAGTTTATGTATTTCTGTGGTTATATCCACCCCAAAAGGAATGGATTTTAACAGGCTATGTAACATCTTACATAATGATCTAATTACCTACTCTGAGTAGACTAGAGAATGTAGATGACAGATTTGAGTTACAGATCTCTATTTAGATGCAGTTTAGCAGCTGTAGCCCAGTGGGTAAGACCTCGGACTTCGTATGAGAAAGGTCCTAGGTTCGAATCCCGACTCTGGCATGTACCAATGAATGAAATTTAAATGTGTTTTTCATTTACGTACATAATTTACAGTCGCCAACGGTGAAGGAAAACATCGAGACGAAACCTGCCTATCCCTCAGGATAGGTCAGTGCCTATACACGGCGATACGGTTCACTACCTATCACGTGGGTGCTATCTATCTAGTGATACGCGGACTTTGAATGATCCATACCTAACATGTCTTCGAAATTTCGGAGATGAGCTATCAAGCCTCTGACTACCCCGCCATAATAAAAAAGGGAGTGTGTATACACAAGTCGTGAAGCGTATGTTATGTATGTTTTTATGTTTCAACAGCAAAAATCTTGATGTTCTAAGGATATCAAAAAAGCATTACTTTTGTAATGTTTGTTTATGTGATCTGGTTGTAATAAGACCTTTATTAACTGGTACTTCTCTTTTATGTATGTTAAATTATTATTATCACTTTCGCATCTGTGTAAATTCACTTAGAGCCACTTTTTATATGCAATTCTAATAAGACTAGTCAATCACTGTGTTTTACACCTTCTGTGTGCAAGAAGAAAGTTAAAATAAAACTTGTAATACTATAAAATGTATTTTATTTGTATAAAAGTACCAATTATACATATTACTTGGACATACATATAAAATTTACATGTAGGACGGAAGACATTTTAAAATTAATATAATAAATATTGTGAGAACAATCTTAAAATTACTTAGACCTCATAAATGCAATAAATCACCCAAATTGTACTTAAATAGCTTATAACTACATTGCATAGATACCACATATTATATTAATAGCGTCTTCACATATCTAAATTTATCTGTACTGAATAAAACTATAAACTTCATTTATTTAATTATCATTTCACAAATGAGAAATTTAATTTATAGGAATTCAACAAACCATTTTAATGAATATAAATTCAATAATAAATCCACAACCTATCACAATGTGTGATCCTTAAATATTATAATACATACAGTTTTATTGCATAAACAAATACCAAAACCTATATAAACCAAAATATTAAATCCAGGTACCATAATAAAGAAACCAAAATTTAAATTTATTGCTGCTTGCATTAGAAAACATACATGTTATTAAAAGAAAAGAGACATGTTCCACACATTCAAAATTATATTAAATTTGACATTAACTTCTATATTTTGTCATAAATAAAAAAATAAATTGTCAGACAATGAAATAATAAAAATAAACTATCCATTTACTAATTCATTTATTTACTCTTCTTATCTTTCTTCGACTCTCGCTTCACAGGCTTGGACCTGCCCTTGAAGATAGCTATAATGGCCGTGATAGCCACAAGGCCAAATCCAAAGACGCTTATTTGCCACACCCATGGATGTTTTTGGAGGAAGGAAAGGCCGAAATTAATACTAAACTTCAGCATTTCTACGCACCAGTCCACTAGTTCATCACTGGAAATACATAAAATAATGAGGCTAGTAAAATAGTAACATTATTTTGCTTTTATAGTCTCGATAAAGTATTTAATTGATGTTTTAGGAAAAATTCTTATTTTAGGTCTATAACTATATACCTATTGCAAATATATTTGCAATTATAATTATAAATTGCGAAGGTTCCTAAAGTTTGGGTGTTAAGTAATCTTTAAAATACTTGCCATAAAACTATGACATCAAGCATCATGAAGCTAACAAGCTAACCTGGGACTTCAATAGAACAGTATTACTGTGATATGTATGTATAAAATGAAAATGGCTTAGATTCCCAAAGAATCTGCCTTTCCCTTTTACAATTCTACATTGGACAGAGTATAGATAAACTATAGAAATGTATTACTTACAATGGTGATGCGAGAACAGTGACTGGTTCTCCTTTAGCGTTCTTGTACCACTCCTGTGCAAACGTCACAAACGTCTGGACATCTTGTTTGGGCAGATCAAATCTATACATTTTACCAAGACGGAAACTGTGAACAAAAATCAGTCATAAACAACACACTCATTTACATGGGTATCACAAGTAATTTTAACTTTCAAATTGCAGGCCCTGTAATACAATTTTCTTAATTTTCTCAGCACTTATCAGGATTATACGGATGACAGAAGTTTATCACTACCCAAGCTCAGAAATTATGGTCTAATCATTATTATTGTATAACCCTCTAATGATGTAGCTCAATGGAATCATTTCTATCAGCCTGGGTATTGTGAATATGATTTGTTTATGAAA
This sequence comes from Leucoptera coffeella, assembly GCA_030578115.1. Lineage (NCBI taxonomy): Eukaryota > Metazoa > Arthropoda > Insecta > Lepidoptera > Lyonetiidae > Leucoptera > Leucoptera coffeella. The sequence continues at coordinate 157,714 of JAMBLF010000261.1, forward strand.
TTCCAAACAACTATCTATAGCAATAGCATAATTCTCACTTACAATAAGAAGGAAGGTAATTTCTTGACATTGAACCGTTTGGCAGTGTTCAAACCAGCCAAGTTGGCATCAATGCGAGCCACATTTACTCGTCCATTCAAAGTTGCACCAACTGCCTCCCAGACTGCATGCAGACGCTGGCATTCCACACAGGAGGCTCCATAACTGGAAAGAAAGAATTGGTCCATTAACTAATGTCAGTAATTAAAATAACTGGTGGTAAAACATTGGCGTTTCAAAGATAACTGACTATTTACATATTTCCTTATGATTATTATCATCAGATAACATGTGAGTAACCATTAGAAGAAACTTTAGAGTTAGGTTTGGACAGTCATAATCACTGGTAACTACAACCTTTTTAATATGAGACAGGGTAGGCATTTTATAACAATAAAAAATGATAACAGATTTGTATGATGCTGATATAAGTACATATCAAAGCCCAATACAGCACTAGCACTGTAAAAATAATAAAAGAATCACTTACAACATGACAAACCAGTCCCCAGTAGTGGCACCAGTAGCAGCTTGGGTCATGTGCTCAAAGATTTTGTCACTCAGCTCCTTTACAGCTGGCATTTGGTTCTTCTGGAAGTACTCAAAGATCTCATTTTCATCTGGCTCACCTGGAATGAAACATTTTTATTTATTTTTTATTTTATTTATTTTCATAAATGTACAATAATGTCCTAACAGGAGAACCTTTCGACATTATTGGAGTAACAATAAAAAAATTAACATATATTTGATAATACTACCAAAATATTTACTTTTTTGTTACATGTACATCAATTGCCATTTCATTGGCCAACTCCTCAACCTCCTTCCAGCTGCTCCTTCCAGTTGAGTATTCCTACCCAAATGAATGCCACTAGGTCTCACAGGGGCATCCAAGCCTCTTGTCCTGCCATATATGTGTTAATAAACGTTATTGTGCTTTTGTGGAGTTATCAATACAGCCATCATAAAAAGCATGTATGAATACCAATTAAGTTAAATATCCATAATAACTAGATACAATTTGTACACAGGCATACCTGCATACAGTAAAGGTACTCCATGCCTGAAGAAAACAACAGCAGGTTCTTTAGTTGGGCTGTATAGTCGAACTAGGTGACTGTTGATAGTCTTTACTGTTTCAGCATTCATTTCTTTTGCAAAATCATCCTTCAAAGATTCTATAATTTTCTCATACTTTGGGCATTGCTGGCAATCTGGTTTCGCTGTAAAAAGAAACATTTTTATATACCTATAACCAAGATAATTAAATAGGTATTCGAAAGGTCATTGACAACTCGAAAGCAGCCTCTTGTAAATTTAATAAGTTTTGAGGTTAAGTGGCAAAAAATACTTACTGAACAACACAATGAGCTTTTCCTTCGATCTTATAAGCTGAAGCAAGTCATCATCACCAACGCTGGCAAAGTTTTCATTACTTGCTAATATGAAACTAGACAGCAGTAACAGTGAATACAATCTTAACAACATTTTAGTAAACAATTAAATGTAATAGATGTAGTCAAAATTCTAGACACAATATGAAGCGGCAATGGTGCTAATAGAAACAAGATTTTTGTTCGCGAAGCACCACTAAGACTTAGTACTTTGGTTTTTTTGTATTTTCAACACATTACAAACTCAAGCTTTCGAGTTTCGGCCAGTTGTTCAACATTCAGCTGTCAGTCGCTCATGGCCTCAACTATATTTCTACAAAGTAATTAACATACTATCCTAAGATTATGGTTTTTTCAAGACTAAAACTGTAATTTCTAAAGCTTTTATAATGCAAACATAACTCTAACATTAATATTGAAGAAAATAACATTGACTCTCGCCTATGACGTAAACGAAAAGCTGTTAATTTCTTTTCTTTCTATGTAAACACCAACTAATTTAAAAGCAATTTGTTGTTCATTAATTAATTTGGCAGAAATAAGTAATCCAAATTTTGCGTTGCACTGATAAAAGGATGAATTTGAATTAAATTGAAGACCCTCTTTTTCTGCTCACGATATTACAAAAAGCTTATTTACATTCCACCCAACTTCATCTAAGTTCCCTATAGTGCGATACTACTTATATTATCTATCTTTCATGACGAACAGAACAGCATGTATGAGAAGCTAAGGATGGAGTGAAGCGATTGCCCAGGATCGTTCAAGGTGGTGAACAATAGATCCTGCCAACCCCGTTAGGAAAAATAGAGGCGTGAATATATGTATTTATAACATCTAAGAATATGTGTTGATGAGATAAATGCAATTAATTACCTTATTATTAAGTAACATGGATGGAAACAAGTAGCATTATTGTGATTTATGTTTTATTAAACATCATGCTTATTTAACGACATTTATTAGATTTTTAAAGGAATGGGCAATAGAGAGTGTGTTGATGTATGCTAAATACATGTTTATGCCTTGATTAATCAACGACACAATATCTTCTCGTTCACCTTTGGCATGCATTATTATCAGGGTCATGATCGGACCTTACGGACGTGTATGTATCTATCTATGTATTATTACGCTGTGTAGGAGTTCCTTTCATACAAATTAATAAATAATTAACGGAAAGAAAGAAACAGCAACAACAACATTGTTTAGAATTTTGTAAGTAGGTTTATCTAGTAATAAAAACTTCTTTATTTAGGTGATGTCCATATATAAAAGTATTGAGAAGTTTTTGAAAGTTATGATTTAGTTTCATTGTTTATTGGCATCTATTATTAGTATCAGCCTAATATAGGTAGGTACAGGTTTCGATTCTTCGTGATCCAGGTTAAGGATAACTAGTGCTCAAGTGATAGTCTAGACATAGACAAGCACAAACTGTTTGTTTTCCGCGGCTCGATCCCTTTCTGATCCATTCGCAATCGCATGTGCTAAAGTGCCAGTTGGTTGTTTCGTGCGGAGAATCGTTTTAATGCTAGGCCGTACCACCCGACTACGAAAGAATAAATTATTTTATGAGTCATCGTTTTATTTCAACAGGATTGCATTAAGTGTAACCTAGTACAACTTCCACATCGCGAGCATTAGAACGTCTTTTAAATAATAATACGAAAATGGCGCAAATGAGTGAAGAAAAAGTGATAATGACACCAAAGTGTAAAACTGCTACTTCTACCACCCTGGTGATAGAAAGAAAGGTTATTGAAGCTGAAGCTAGTGATAAAATCCATATAGCTGGTGGTGACCACACTGGTATCATTATAAATAAGGAACAGGTGTATGGTGAGTTAATTTACTATGCATAATGTTTGTTTACATAAATCTCAGTCTGGTCATTGTGATGATAAGTTTAAAATATTCAGCAGAAATGGGCTTTAGGATGAGGTTGTTGCTATTCTCATGATTTGATATTTTAACTATATTTGAGAAATATTAAAAGTGATTAGTATTATATCATAGCAGGACTAGTATTTATATGTTTACTTCTTATTTACTACTTACCAAGAATTATAAATAGGATATTATGAATAACTTTCAGAGAATAAGTATCTAAAAGTAGTAAGAATATTACTACTTTTAGATACTTATTTATATTGTTCTAATTCAATATACTTACGTTTATATATTTACATCTTTTAGAACCCTCTTTAGAATCACTTTTTAGATAACTATTTCAAATTAAAATATATGTTACATACTATCACTTAATTAATTCCATTGATCCCTAATCTACAATACCTATACAATTATTCAGAGCTATTTACAAGATTAAATACGGATTGCAAATCTTGGCACAATGAAGCTTTTGTGTGTATATTTAATACTTGAGTGCTATCCCATCTCTAATTGATTTGTTGACATCAGAGGCAGTGGGATGACATCACCTTATCTCGTATACTTATTAACTAACTGGCTGTATTTCAGAGACTTATGCCATTTTTAGATATATTATACATGTTAGTCATTATGACATGAGTGTAATACTAAACACTATTTTGAGTATTGACTAAGTGTTAATTCTTGGTAAAAATATGTAAAGTCTATTAATGAACCAAGCTAAATAATTAAAGGAATTCTTTAATGAGCATTTACATGACTGAAATATTTATTTATTTAATAAATTACAGGGAAAATAACAGCTTATATATATTGCTAAAATAAAGCTTTTTAATAATTAAAACTAACTAAACTATGCAGCACAATAATGGTTATTTACAAATAGCCAGAAATTTGCAAAACTTACTAAAAAATAGGACAAAATATAAAACTAGAGCAATATTCTATAACTGTCTTTATATGCAGCTATGTTCTATCCACCCAGAAAAGGCTTAAAGTATCTCTACACTTGTATGCATGAACCTATATTTTAGAAGTACCTAAACTTATTTAGTTAACTGATAGCATCTTTTGCTATCAGTGCTATGGACATTGTTCATTATTTACAATGTTAGATCTAACATTAGGGTCCATAAAAGTATGTCTGTTAATGTTTATACGTACTTTAGACTTAATAACTCCCTTTTCCGGGATGTAGCCATCCTTTTTTCTGGCGTAATTTGTATCCAGAAAGCTTACTCATTGCACAGCCAATTTCAAAAATGATTTTATTCATGATATTGTCCTGTGCTAGTCTGGTACGTAAAAAGAATGCTAACTAGCTGCCATTCTTACCGGCATGTTGTAAGAAGCAACTAAGGGACTAGGAGTATATGTAATCTATTGTCACCAATATTCAATATGACATCAAAACCTTAATAAACATGCTATGAAGTGACCAAGATGTTTAACATGTCTCCAAGGTTGACTGTCCACCCTGAAAGGGATTGTATGTATGTATTTTATTCATTACAAGTACAACAGTATTGCATTGAAACATTAAACTAAATATCTAATTACTTAACAATTAAAACATTATTTGAAACAATTCCATTAAAAAACAAAAATAGCACACCACTCAAAAGGAAAGTTACACTAATTGATACATTAAACAAGCATACCTAACAGCAAGTGTTAATTTGTCTAAACATTACAGCTACTAATCGCCATTAGCATAATTAAGTTGATATTCGTTCATGTCAGACAGCCATTGTTCCGTTCCATTAAAGGAGCCAGTGCTTCATGCTAATTGGGTTGAACTTGTACGTCTGAGCCATTGACCCTTGGTCTACGCTTGGAAAGTAATTTAGTTGATCAGATCTAAAGGGGAGATTGTTGATTGTAGTATGATGGGTGGTCTAGTTATGATTTTGCTAAGTTAATTTAAAAAGTTATTTTAGTTTCTAAGTTTACGGATAGACTAAGTTAATAATAATTATCTATTTATATTTATGTTATTAGTTATAAATTTTATTATGCTTACATTGTAACACACAAGGGAATGTAAGCATCATGTCTATAATCCTCACAGGGGTGTACAGAACCTTGAATAACTTACTTTCTGCTGTCCTTATGTATCTCTATTATTAGTTAGTAGAGTAGTATTTTCAGGGAAAAATGTCTATTCGCTATTTATTTTAAGTATAAACTTTTGTGTATTATGTGTCTCAAGGAAGTTTAATTTGGGACTAGGTTTATTAAATAAAACTAATCTGTAACTATTAAAGAACTTTTTGAATTAAATAAAATATAGAACATAAAATACGATTGCTATTCCAGAAAATGGAGTATCAGAACCTTGTCACGCCCAGCTCGAGTTCAGAGTATACCTAGTGTCAGCGGCAACAGGGTCACATACGAGAGAAGCCAGAGCTCTGAGGTTCTGGTTCAAACCCCAGTTGACACCGTCCGAGAGGCCTCATGAAGCACAGATGTTCTTTAGAGAGCTGGTCAGTCCGCAAGATTTTCCTAAAGGTAATGAAACAATATACATACATTTGTCAAACATTGTTCCATGTGAGGTAGTCATAGATTTGAGCTTTTCTTCCTAATTGCCAAATAGTTCATTTAGGGCCGCAGTAAACCTGCTCTTAACCAGGTAGTAAGCACCCAAGACGGTATTTATTTTTTATACTCCATGCAAAGTCTAATATCTTCAAAAGTATATTTCAGTATACCAACAAGGTTTCAAGGTTTCTTCTATTCACAATATAAAACACCAAGAGATAGGACTAATAGCTTTGTTGTTTTACCAATATTGTAATAAAATACGTCCAATTTTTCAGACTATGTGGGTTTTATAAAGAAAATAATGAAGTTGATGCAAAATAAGTATGCCCAGTTGAAAATCCTAGAAGTGGAGTTACGACAGGAAGGTTGTGGGCCCCCTCCTAAAGGTAAAGACATCTTTTTGATATATTTACTTTATATGTTATAGAATTTATATATGTGTAGTTTTATATATGTAGTATAATATAAGTATGATTGGGGATGTAGTATAAAAAGTGGATCTTTAGTTTTAACATAAAGGGTAGTAATTCTATTTCTAATATTGGGTTTTCTGTAACTGTTCTTTATGCTATTTTAATGCTATCCTGTTCTAAAATATCTTATTGTTAAAATCCTTGATTTGTTATTGGTACTTGCTGAATAAATGAACTATGGGAAGTGTAATGAACCATATCAGTGTTTCGGGTATTCTTCACGCTATGTGGGTTTCTTTACGATGTTTTTCCTTTCGATTAACTGGGCTGTTATCAATATTGAATAATTAGTCAAAAAATTTATAAAGTCTATAATTATATTTATATTATTCATGTATGACACATTTTGATGAGTTTAGTTTAAAAATAAAAATATAACCTTTCCACTTTATAAAATAAAATAAAATTGTGGAATCTATTTTGAATAGTTTACCTATTTCTACAATGTCGTTGTTTTATAAGAATGCGCGGATATGGGAAGTAAAACTATTATAATTTCTTGTATACTCTTACTTATTATATTAATATATTATTAATGTGTATGTTTACTATTTCCACACAGAAACAAACGGTTTAGTGTCGAGTAGGAGTGTAACCTACGACCTATGCAATGGATGTATGTATTTCATACGCTAGTGTATGGTATTTTGTATATGTAAATATGTTGCATGTAGTTAGACTTCATAGCTCTTGTGTCACTTCCCCTTCATATAATACACACATTCATGATTACAATTGTTATTAACACACACTTATTAATAAGATAATATTACCAACTTCTTATGTTCAATTATTAAAACACATAGGATAATATTTATAATTTTCAGTTGTAAAATTAAATACAAACACATAAAAATTACAAAAATTTATCTCGTTTCCATTCAAGTTTTATCAAAGATGGAATTAATTCGTAATATTTAGAATTAGTTTTTTACAAACGTATCAGCATGAATGTGTTTTTTTGTTGTTTAATTATCTTTACTTGTAAAACAAAGAACACAGTTTTACAAGTTCGTAACGAAATAGTTTATAAATGAAACTTTTTTTGTGTATTTTAATTTTCTTTTATAAATGGATAGAATCAGAATATTGCTGAATATGCATGTGAAAAGATTATATTCTTTTCTTTTTCTGAGTTGCATGTATGTTTGTGATTTTGTGCAACTAATAATTGATTGATTGACGTGTCTGGAATGATAAGCTAAACATAATATAGCATTACGTGTTTTGTAATATATTTCAAGTAAAATTAACAAATAATTTCTGTTTCTACATACGTAATACATATCTTTGAAGTGTATTTAGTAATAATATTGCAAAATCTATTGTCAAATATTCATTATTACTCGTCTACCTATTTCTTTATCTAGTACATAACTACACAAAATAAATCATACACTACAAACATAATTATGTAAGTTAAATACGTAAATATATTGCAACTGTTTTTCTTTCTGCACTGAATTTGGTTCGAGGTGACATGATTTTGTTGGCTTTGGTTATGGGAAGTGTGAATTGTGGTGCAGTTTATTACTGTTTTTACAGTGTGTTGTAAAAAATTCAATTATAGGTACATTAGGAATCAATTTTCTCAAAATATTGGTGTATTTAAGAAGGCACGAAACTAATAACGTGAAACAATTTGATCACGTTATTATAAATGTATAGAAAGGGATCCATGTATACCACTTTTACTACAAAGACATCCACGCACCTCCGCACATACATTCGTTGGTTATGGTTTCAATGAATAAAGTTGTTAATACCCAACACTGACTAAGTAATATAAGATTTATATTTCCTGTTGGTATTTAAACCGTCACCATATATAGAAAACTTTTACATTCACGTCATAATAAATTCAAGTCTGAATTAATGAGTTCACACATTGACAATAGTTAGTGATAAGTAAACTAATCCTTTATGAAAGCTAGGTATAAAGAACAATCATGGGAAACGTTCATTGTTATTCAAATACTCTCTTAATACCCGTACAAACGAAGATTTAATTCATGTCTCTTAATACTATTAACCATACAAAGATATAATTCATGAATCGTCTTAGGGGAAGATTAGATTTATTTATTGCATTGTAACAATGTCCACATAAAAACAAAATACAATTAAAACAAATAATAAGATGGTTTTTTTTCTAAATAAAATGTTCAATAAGTGATTTTATGATCCTTATATTGAATAATAAGCATTTCATTACATTTCAAATGCCCAAAGATTACAATGATCGTCATGAATATTTGAAATTATATAAAAATATAATGTAAATGTCGAAAATAATATCATTATAATAATATATAAGTCAATGCTAGTATATGGTAGGTAGAAGATTAAATTACCATCCTGAATGGATAGAATCTTTTATTTTAATTTGGTGATTGAAAACTTACTTTCACCATTCATCGTTGATTAGTTAATAGCGGTTACTTTTTCTTATAAGATTATTAATTGAATCTAGTAATCATAAATATATAAATCTTTTCTTCTTATAAACTTAAACCTTATAAAAAGTTACTGGGACTGCACTTTTAGCGTTGACTGCACATGCATTATTAGGTTGTCTAATCCTCGAAATGATGGACAGAATATTGCAGTACATATTTACTACACTAACTCTTATAATTTGATTTAAAATAAGCTCTGTAGTTACAGACATATAGATGTAGATATATGTAGAATCATACATCGTAGTAACATTGCTATGTCAATGAATAATATGTAAATAGAAATGTATTAAATGAGCTAGTACGAGTAGGCTTATGATCATTTGATTAGTAAGCTCACATTAACGCTTCATAAAATAGAACTTTGAATACAATCATCGTAAATTTAATCATTATACTCGTAGTATTAAGGTATAATTTCCATAACTTTACAAGATAAAAATAATACTGTATACTCCTAATGTATTATTTTGTTATATATGTTCTTATAACGACCATAATCTCCGGAGAAATATAAACAAACCTTAATCATTAAAAAACCTGTCAATTTTGACATATAAATTTGACAGTAAAGCAATTTTTATTTTATTTAATAAGTTATTAACAGACAGACAGACAGTAATGTAATTTTAATTTTTTTTAATAAGTTATTGATAGGGATTTCACTTGCAGTGTTCGTGGACGAGCAGGCATCGAACCAACCGCCCGTGATATCGGAGCAGCGGGTACTCGATATGATCGAGAACGCCTACCCCAACCCTTTGACTGTCGATGATTTTGTTTCGTAAGTATTATAGTAATAATAATAATAACATTGTAGGACGTTATTACACCAATTGAACTAGCCCCTTGGTAAGTACATTTAAGACTTGTGTTAAGGGTACTAGTCAACGTATATTTAAGAAATGTATACTTATTATATATAGATAAATACATATATATAGCATATATAATCAACGACCAGACTGGAAAGCAGAAGAAAAGCGTAGTTCTTAACTCTGCCTCCACCGGGAATCGAACCCGGGACCTCACGATTAGCGTTCAGGCGTCTGACCGATCGCGCCACGGAGGTCGTCATAGTATAGACAAAAATATACATTCATACATACATCACGCCTGATTTCCTGTAGCGGGATAGACAGAGATCACGGATCCCCATTTGTCCCGATCCTGACATCGCTATATTGAAAACAGGTGACGTTAAGAGTACCTATAACCGCTGAGAGTGTATAAGAAGATGTATGAATGTTAATGAAGCGATAGTGGTCGGTCAGGATCGGGACAAATAGACAAAAACAAAACATACAAATATAGGCTTCACGATTAGTGTTTACACATTTCCTTTTTTACTGTAACATGTTAGACTTGAGAACCCATCTCCGAAATTTCGAAGGCACGTTAGGTATGAGCCACTCAAAGCCCGCGTTTCACTAGATAGACAGCACCCAACGTGATAATGAAACGTATTGAAGCATACAGGCACTGGCTATTACCTATCCCGAGGGATAGACAGGTTTCCTCACGATGTTTAGTGTTAGCGACAGTAAATTTTGTACGAAAATGAATATTATATATATTTCATCAATTTCATTCATTGGTAGATGCCAAGACGATTCAAATCTAGGATCTTTAATAAAAAGACAGAGGTCTTGCCCACTTGGCTACAGACGCTTACAATTATTAAGTAGCAGTAATCTTACGTTATAAATAATTCTTTGGTAATTAAGTATTTTATATCACCTCTTAATAGTGAAAGTGATCACTAAACTTCATATCAACCTCTTAAAGTATACCAGTCGTTACATTAATGCTTTTTATTTACTATGAGAGACCGGGTCATATAACGATAAATTAATAAAGATATCTGATTACCTTTATTTTGTTCGACGTTTCGACACAGTTGCATAGGCCGTGGTCGCGGGAAGTTTTCAGTCTTAAGTCAAGGGAAGTAATTTATCGTGAAATGACCCGGTCTCTTATAGTAAATAAAATGAGTATAATTCGTGAGTGTTTAATAATAAAAATTAATGCTCATTCTCACTATTTTACTCTAGTGCCGGTAAATGGTCGAAGACCGAAGTGAAGGATGCTCTGGAGGCCCTCGAGGAGAAAGGCCTCACCAGGGCCATGCAGGACGGCCTGTACATCAGACAGCACAGCATCGATACGCAGGTCAGTAGTCCCTTACTGGCAACACTGGGTAACAAGCTATTTTGGATTATAGTATGTTCGTATTAAGAAAATAGTGACGTCATCCAGTCCCCACGATTTGACCAATGAGACGTTACAACGGTTGTCTGCAATTGGTCAATGTGACTTGTTTTCTAGTTTACTCACGTCTCATTGGCCAGTTTAACCTCTGAATATCATGACGTCACTATTTTCTTAACGCGAATAGCCTATAGTTATTTTTAAACACTCGCGATTTATACTCATTTTATTTACTATGTGAGACCGGGTTATATCACGATAAATTAATAAATATATCTGATTACCTTTATTTTGCCCGACGTTTCGACCCAGTTTCATAGGCCTTGGTCGCGGAAAGACTAGCGTCTCAGCTAATGTCTGTCTGCCCTCACAATTTTTGATAAGTGCACGACTATTATACGACGCACGACATAGAAGAAGCTATGTTGGGAGTCAAATGCCTCACAAGTCAATGGATCGCTTAGACCAAGCTTTTCCAAAGTGGTTGGTATCGACTCGGGGTCAATATCTGTTTCCTAGGGAACATAAACGAAACGAAACTGATTTTTGGGTTCGACGCAGACTTAAAATTGACCCCTATTAAATTAACACAAGTTATTATTTAAAACTCAAAATAGTTGGATACTGTATTGTTAATGTTGTGTATGTAACACAATGATAACGTTGTGTGTTAATCATTTTCTTTTTGTAGCAACAGTTTTAAGTTATCGGATTATTATGAACACGGGGGTTGATCTTAAAAGTAGGTTATTTGGTCATGGGGTCGGATGTAACAGTTCATTTTCAAAAAGGGGTCACTTGTCCAAAATAGTTAAGGTATCTCTAGCTTGAACAAATTTAATCACCTACATTGACAATTTTAATATACTATTTTGTTCTTATCAACTTAAACCTTATAAATAATAATAATAATAAGATTTGGACATTATTACACCAATTGAACTAGCCCCTCGGTAAGTACATTTAAGACTTGTGTTAAGGGTACTAGTCAACGTATATTTAAGAAATATATACATATTATACATAAATAAATACATTAATAGCATATAGAATCAACGACCACACTGGAAAGCAGTAAAAAGCGTAGTTCTTAACTCTGCCTCCACCGGGAATTGAACCCGGGACCTCACGATAAGCGTTCCGGCGGCTACCCGATCGCGCCACGGAGGTCGGCAAAGAAAGAGCTAACTCATGGTGTTGGTTCCTAGGTGGTGAAGCAGATGCCGACGCTGCACTCGTCGCGGCAGCCCACCATCGCGGTGGTGACGGCGCTGTTCTGCGAGAAGCAGGCCGTGGACGCCATGATGGACAACCAGGAGACCTTCGTGCGCTACACCACTGTCGGTGAGTCTCCACTCTACTATAGTGTATTCGCTTTAAGTAAATAGTGACGTCATCATGTCCCCACGATTTGACCAATGAGACGTGACAACGGTTGACTGCAATTGGTCAAAGTGATTTGTTTTCTTATTAACTAACGTCTCATTGGTCAGTTTGACCTCTGATTATCATGACGTCACTATTTACTTAACGCGAATAGACTATAGTGGTAGTCAACTTATTCACATACACACATACGCTTCAGGACTTGTGTATACACACTCCCTTTTTTATTATGCCTGGGTAGTCAGAGGCTTGAATGCCCATCTCCGGAATTCCGAAGGCATTTTAGGTATGGGTCATTCGAAGCCCGCGTATCACTAGATAGACAGCACCCAACGTGATAGGTAGTGAACCGTATCGCCGTATATAGGCACTGACTATTACTCACCGTTAGCGACTGTAAATTATGTACGAGTACGTAAATGAAAAACACATATTTAAATTTCATTCATTGGTACATGCCAGAGTCGGTATTCGAACCTAGGACCTTTCTCATACGAAGTCCGAGGTCTTACCCATTTGGCTACACCCGCTTTTTAGTCAACTTATACATTCATAATATTTGGACATTATTACGCCAATTGAACTCCCTTGGTAAGTACATTTAAGACTTGTGTTAAGGGTACTAGTCAACGTATATTTAAGAAATGTATACATATTATACATAGATAAACACATATATAATCAATAACCAGACTGGAAAGCAGTAGAAAAGCGTTGTTCTCAACTCTGCCTCCACCGGGAATCGAACCCGGGACCGCACGATTAGCGTTCAGGTGTCTAACCGATCGCGCCATGGAGGTCGTCAAAAGTTATATATCATGATTAATAACTAACGGGACTTATCGCGTAAGTTTTTTTTATAATGAAGTTACCTTTATTATTAACCCGATGTTTAGGCTACGTTGCAGCAGCCTTGGTCACAGGCTGACGTTTCATATTTCTTCGTCTCCACCGTACTGCAACTTAGCTGAAACGTCGGGTTAATAATAAAGGTCAATTTATAGATTTTTATTATATAAAAACTTGCGCGATAAGTCCCGTTAGTTATTAATCATGAGTATAAATCGCGAATCTTTTAAAACTATAAATACATACATATAGACAGAGATAACGGCTCCACTTTAGCTTTGTAGGATCCACTGTGTCCTACAGGAAAAGAAGAAGCTTCCTACCTGGGCAGGTGTTCGTCCAGGCTAAATGGCCTGAGTTGGAAATTTGTATATAACTTGTTTCCGTTACATATTTCAATTGCGCGTTCTAGGATATTGATTTTTGAATTTTTTTTCTTGCTGGCGTCATCTGTGATCATTATGTTTAACTAATTGCAACTAAGATATACTTAGGTTTCATTCTGTCTGTTGCGCTCTAGAGGTCGTCACAGCTTCATTGACACACATACACACTCGGCGGTTATAGGTAATTCTAACGTCACCCTTTTTCACCCTCTTTTTAATATTGAGTATGTGACTGTTGAATGAAAGTTAAGTGGTTAAATACCTTCTCAATGACAAGTCTAGTTTATTTTATAGTCAAGTTTATGCGTAAGTATAGTATACAAATGATTAATAACTAACGGGACTTATCGCGTAAGTTTTTATATAATAAAGTTACCTTTATTAACCCGACGTTTCGGCTACGCTGCAGCAGCCATGGTCACGGGCAGACCGCCTTGAGTCTGCAACTTATTGTATAAAAACTTACGCGATAAGTCCCGTTAGTTATTAATCATGAGTATAAATCGCGAATCTCTTAAAACTATAGTATACAAGTTGACGGAATCGGAATTAGGTACTTTGTTGACATTATGGACGAAATGTTCAACCCCTATACGAAAGTGGTGACTTACTTAGTGGTTAGACGTAGATAGGCTCTATATTGCATGGTTCAAAATATAAAATGTCGTGAATATAAAACACATAAATAATAGTAAAACAAAAAGCCCTTCCTCATAAATAACTATCTTATTAGGCTCAATTAAAGAAAGGAGTAACTCCAAAAATTAAAAAGTTAAATATGCCAATATTATTTATGTATTTCATTTGTGTAATAAATGTATTTCATTTATTACACATGTTCATACTGAAAAATAAATGCTTAAGACATTACAAAGCAGATATGGTGACTCGATGTTTTTTGTATCGAGTATCGTGACCTTGTTACTAATACTTATCAACTCGATTCGGTTGTGATGTAATGCGCTATTCGGTGCTTCGTGACTCATGCTGAAAGGTCGCTTACTCTCGTCGAGATTCATAGCGGACGTATGTGTATGTAGACAGTTATCAATTGTGTTTAATATTGCACATATAGCTTATCTTAAATAAATAGTTTTTAAAGAAATTGTCTGATAAATGTCTTTGAATGTACAAAACATTTGGTAGCTTATAATGGTGTTTATTTTCACACTATCCGCAAATATAAGTAACGCAATATTCACAGTAATTTATTACTTATGTCTTTTTAGAATCATTACAGAAAACCTCACACAAAATTCATAAAATCATTGTTTCAACTTACACCAGAAATATTTGATGAATGTGTCGATCATTTTCAGTAAACACATTTTGGAAGTACAGTTTTAACTAAGCCTTATCGTGTAATAATAAGACTTAATTGCACAATTCATGAATATCAAACATTATAAAATTATTGACTCAACCCAAGGTTAATACTGATACTGTAAACTTTCTTTCATATAGTTTTATGATATTTTAAACACTTTATTCTTTTAACCAGATCGTTTTATCGCTGCCAAAGATAACATTTAAACAACATATTTGAATTCTTACTTCAGATAGTACTTATAATAGAACATTTATCGAAGCAAATATTTAAATTCTAGCCTATCCTAACTTAATTATTCTTATAACTTATTTCCTAACTTAGCAATATTTAATTTAATAACAACTAAACAAACTTTTAATGTAAGTTTAAAAAGGCACTTGATGTGTCAGTAAGTAGGTAGAATTATTATAAACCATAATATCGCTCTATATATTATATGAATCATTTGGTCAAATAATATCTTGTATGATAAACCAGTCCTCAACATGTATTACAAACGAGGTCTTGTTCCATAAATTAATAAAGTTATTATACATATATTAAATATACATAAGCCTGAGACATTGAAGAATATTATAATTCTATTTCCAAGTAACTATAAGGAAAATTGTGAATGTTTTTAACCAATGTTTTGAATTAATAGAATATTATATCTACGAAATGAAATCACCATTCTAGAAACATATATCTTTCTTCCTCATATACACCTCTAAGTTACAAAAGGTAAAATCAATCAATGAAATGTTAGTTTACTTTTAATGAAACGAATATGTACATTACAATAAACTCTCTGTTTAAAATATGTTTAATTATTTACAATGGCATTATGAAATCGGTGTATATTTCGCTTAAGTGTTTCTTTTATAATAATAATATAAATTATTCAAGTTTTATTAAATCTTTCGACGCTTATTCACATATAAGTTTACCAATTAAATCTAATTCTCACGCATACTCAAAACCTAACCTCTTAACATTAGCATCTCCGTGAACTGTGATACCTCTTAAAGCTTGGGTGAAGTATCTATCTTCTAACAGTAGTTCGCCTATGATGTTCATGTTGCATATTATTCTTATGATAGTCACTTCACTGTCGTGTAGGGCTTCGTTGAATTCTAATTTGATTTCGTAGTTGTCTGAAAATTAAAAAAAAATAGCCTTGTTATATTTAGTAAAATAGGTTCTGTTTGAATTCAGTGTTATTGTGTCTAATTTAATAAAAAAATAGAACTTGGCGGGAACTGTAGACGACCTGAACGCTCATCGTGAGGTCTGAGGTTCGATTCCCGGTGGAGGCAATGTTAAGATCTACGGCTTTCCTTGATTATAACATATATCTATCTATAATAAGTATACGTTTCATAAATTTACGTTGACTAGTTCTCTTAACACAAGTCTTAAATGTACGTAGCAAGGGCCTAGTTCAATTGTTGTTATAGTTTCCAACATTATTATTTTTAAAATTTCAATAAATATAAATTACCTGTTCCATTGAATACTGAGGGACTGATTTCCGACCCTTCGTTAGGTATTTTGTTTCCATGTTCAAATGTGTATACGTTGATGAGGTCTGCCCCGAAATCTATTTCCAGTTGGAAAGCCAGCTGACCATTTTCACTCACGAGGTTCACTTCAAAACTGAAATGAGGAAAAAATGATCATATTAGTATTATTTAATATATATTTCAAATTATTTTAGTGATGGCCTCAACTACGAATTTTACAAAAAAAAAACCTTATACATGTCATGTCGTACCCATTTGATTTAAATATTAAAAACACGATTAATAAGTTTGAAATTATTTGAATATTTATTTAAAATCATGTTAGGAAAAATAATTTATTAAATACTGATAGTAATAATTGTTTAATGAATATATTTTATTTAAATGAATATTTATTGATAAAAATAAAATAAACAATAATACATATAACACCGCCTGCTATTTGTAAATATTAACGCAAACATCTTCAACATCTCTTCCAACTCTAAATATTGTTTTAAATATTATTTATAATTACACCATTATTTATATAAAAAATACAAAACACTTACCGCCCCTGATTCGGCGTTGTTAACAGGCTTATATTAATGTTGTCTCCGACTCTGACTTGTTTCGGTAACAGATACATGTTAGGATCTTGCCTCTGCGGTGGCCAACTTGGTAATGGGATGCCCAGTGTTCTGTTACCATTCACTGACGTAGAGTACACGCTGTCATTCTGGACATGATTGCTTTGGTTGCTAAAAAAGAAAAAAATGAGTTGTGGCGTTTTTTGGTTAAGGGTACACGCTGGGTTTGAGTGGTTTTTTTATTGAAGGAGTTATAGAGTTTAATAAGTAAATGTAGATAAGATTTTTCTTTTCTCAAATTTAACTAAACGATTGAGTATTGATTGTAATTTAGAATGATTAAGTCATTAATCACATAACGTAAAACAAAGAGTTTTTTTTCTATTTTTATAAAAGAAACAGTAGACTAATTGAAAAATTCTGACAATATAAACTAGATAAGACAGAATGCTAATTCTATTTATTCCACGATGTTCTAGTAACCAATCTTAAATAATCCATATTAATGTTATCACAATTCTTATAGTAATATTTCTTTGAGGTACCACCCCTTAAGGTATATAATACGTGAATTTTTTCATCTTGTACTTATCACGTTGGGTGCTGTCTATCTAGTGTAACACGGGCTTTGAATGACCCATACCTAACATGCCTTCGAAATTCCGGAGATGGGCATTCAAGCCTCTGACTTTCCTGCCATAATAAAAAAGGGAGTGTGTTTACACAAGTCGTGAAGCGTATGTTTTATGTTTAAGTACACTACACACAACCTTATTCTCTGTTCAACTTAACACTTAAACTTACTACTATGGTACAGTACCAAGGTGTCAACAGGTATGGTTAGCTTAAACGGTCTACTGTTTGTTCTTTTGGTTATCATGAAACAGTTTTAGTGTGGAATTCCAAATCGTGACTCATAGTTTTATCATTGATTACGATAGAATTTTCCGGTGTGCATGTTTTACTATTGTATGTATGTAAACGGTATACAATCTAATTAGTTATCTTGTTACTTTAGGGGTTAATAATGAGGTGAAAAGTAAGGTTGAATAAATGATAATATAGTGGTCACTTTAGATTCCGAAAAGGTCCCAAAAAAGTTTATATAATTGTTTTAAGTTTTATTTTTTATTTCATTTTCGTTTCTAACCATAAATATTTTGGTTTAACCAAATGTCATACTAGTTTAAGACTTAAGAGAATGCAATTAAATATCGTTTCTTTTAGGTTAATATACAAAGTAAGCTTAAGATTTATCGCTTTTGTTGAACCCAATTTAAATGACCACTAATCTCTTTAAACATGAAATATTTCATAAACGCCATTTTGAATAAGGGTAACGGTAGGAGTACCTATAACCACTGAATGTGTATAAGTAGATGTATAAATGACAATGAAGCGAAAATGGTTTGTCAGGATCGTGACAGATGGGGATCTGAGATCACTGCCTACCCCTCTACAGGGAATCAGATGTGATGTGTATGTATGAATGTATTTCTTAGAAAAAGTACTCAAGTGTTTATACTCAAGATTCTGTTGATTACAACGCGGCGGGATGTTAACGAATACAAGATTGAAAAGAGATACGAAATGTCATTGATTTTTTATTGCGTTAATTACTGGCATGGAATTATTGTATTGTGCCCCCAAGGTCAAGAGTGGTTGTAAAAAATCCAATCATAGATTAGGTAGATCTTTTTTTCATGGTGCACATAAAAAAGCATTTATATTCGTACATACATAGTTATTTGAAGTATATACCGTATCACTACATAGTATAAAACAAAGTCGCTATCTCTGACCCTATGTCCCTTTGTATGCTTAAATCTTTGAAACTTCGTAACGGATTTTGATGCAGTTGTTTTAATAGATAGAGTGATTCAAGAGGAAGGTTTATATGTATAATAAAATCCATTAAATAGTGGAGTAGGTTATATATTTTATACCCGTGCGAAACCGGAGCGGGTCACTAGTACCGTATATACTATAAGTGTCACGTTATAAAATCAGATTTTCCTGTTAACTTATTTTATGAGTTACGAGATTAATTATACAAATCTTGTCCCTATAGTGATGAGGTGTGGACAATTTTCGTTCCCAAAAATACCACTTTGTTAATCGATACAGAAATTTTAATCTGTAACCTAATTCGATTTTTATACATCTTAGGAATTTTGAAGGTTCGTTCCAACTTGTAGAATTAGTTGAAATAGTATGTCTATAGTTTTGAACGGAACAGATTTTATTTAATACATATTCAGGCTTTTATTTCTGTTTAATATTATCTCCTCGTTAACATTTTAAGGTCTTGTGAGACAATTACCACCATTTTTATAATTGATATTAATTAATTATGTTATAGACAATGTGTATAATAACGCATTGTAAACAATATCTAGAAATTATAAGTAGTTGTTAAAACCTTAGTTTAGCTTAGCTGAAGCCGAATAAAAAGAATACTCGTACTTTTAAAAAATAGCTTACCCAACTGTAACATCTGTTTCATTGATAGAAATGTAATCTTAAACGTATGGTGAAATTAAACCAACATTGTAGACGGTTTTGGAGATATAAAGCTTTATAGCCAACAAAAACATTACGCCTACGATATGTGATGTCCAAAAAGTTATCCGGAAGTTCAATTAAAAGTTCAGATGGAATAATACAGTTGTATGGTATGGAACTTGAATAGATTTGTATATAATTATAAATATATATGAACTATAATAAATAAAATTTGAGTTTTTTAATAGAGAAATTTCTTTTATAAACAACTAATTATATATACTTATTACATTCAAGTAGATAAACATACGTCTTGAAATGGTTTAAATATAATAAGTTTACCACGCCAACAAAGTTATTCAACAATGTTATACAAAAACACAACGCGCCTAAAACAAAAAAAAATTAGATCATCGCGTGGACCCCATATAGAATAAAAGAATTCGAAATGAGGTCAGCCGGCCTCAGTTAACCTTTTTCGTCATTACTCAATTAGCCTCCTTCAATCTGAGCATGCATTGTATAAAGCTACAGTTACACATACTTACATTGTCAGGTTTAGTTATTGTTATGTCACACTGTTATCGGCGTCACGCACGTGTTTTTAATGTAATGTTAGTCATGAATACTTTTCACACGTTACCTACCCACAGATGCAGTCCAGACACGATTTTAACATCTTCACTTTATTAAATAAAAAAACTCAAAACGCATGCTGCACGCCAACTGTACTGAATTAATTTTGATAAAGTAAACAAAGCCGAAAACCCAATATTTGTTGGCATAACACACCTTGAGTCGTAGAACGTGCTTTCTCACCGAAGTTTCGTGTGGGACTGAAATAATTCGCTACGCTACGCTATCGGGCTAAGAATGAGACGTTTCGGCCATGCGCGATTGAACGAATGACGAAAAATAAATAAAAGATTATCTACTTAATTATTTCACGGTCATTGAGATGAAGTTCTTACATAAGTTATTGGGGTGCAGGTAGTGTGTAGCCGGCTTAATGTTGTAAATGTATGTATGTGTAAGTAAAAAAAAGTTTATCATTCCATATAATTATTGAGAAGGAAAATGGCGTAAATCGTGTTCTTTTTTATATTTATTTTAATGATAGTATACGTATTTATCTAATAAAGTTTGTTAACTTGTCTTTAACAAAGTCACTTTCCTAATTTTAAGCAAAATAATTATTTCCGTGAATTCAGACGCAATGTTAAGTCTTGAAAGACACTTATAATTTAAATTTATTTATAAACATTACTTTATTAAAGTTTATTTTATATATAAAATAACAAAATATTTAGAAAAAATTAACAATCAACTTCATTCATAAACATGGGCAGACAACTCTACTCTCTTCTTATATCTAAATAAAAATAATACAAATATCCAAACTAGATAATTCGGATGCATCTTCTCACTGAATGGCAGACGATTCTAAACCTGTTCCATGCATGCCACAATAAAAAAAAATTGGCATCGTCCATAAATAAAACGGGAATGTAGCGCGTTTAGATTCTTAGTACTCATGCATAAGTGATGAGGTAATTATCTATTCAAATTAGGAACGGTCTTGTCCTGTGCTAGTCTGGGACGTAAAAAGAATGCTAACTAACTGCCATTCTTCCCGGCATGTCATGTGACTAGGGGTAAATAAAATCTATTGGGCGATAGCCTAGCAATCTGTCGTCAATGTTCCGTTATAACATCGCTCAATATTCGGGCTGAATAGTGACCTAGCAGATGTTATATTTCCGAGATTATATCTCCGAGGTTCTGTCCACCCCGAAAGGGATTAATGGACGTGAATGTATATGTATGATTGTCTTGTTCCTGGTATGTCTTAAGGATGTTATATGTATAATTAGTAATTACTTTATCATTAAGATAAGAAAATTTATTATCACTGATATTGGATATACTTTATGATAGTTGACTTAAGAGTGTTTTCATTACTCATAGAAACATGTATATTCACGTTCTAGCCCCATTCGAGGTGGACAGAACTTCGGAGTTTTACTTATCCGCTCAGTTTTTATTTAGTATTAAGGTTGTGATGATATTAAATTGGAATATTCCTGGCTGGTTCCTAACTCATCACCCAATAGCTTACATTGACCCCTTAGACGCTTAATTTTTTATACGTTTACTAGAATAAAAGATGGGAATAAATACTCGATGACGTCAGCTATATAATAATCTAGAAAGCCAAAGTGGAAGGTAGAATTGGACCGGCTAGGCCGCGTAGAACTTATACAGATCAAATTGGAGACATTCTTGTGAAGGTGGGTTTACGTAAAGAACAGAAGAGCATGTATGAGAAGGTTACTGGGTGTGAGTGAAGCAAGAGGGATTGTCAGGATCGTTCCAGGTGGCGATATATAGTCTCTGCCTATCCCGTTGAGGACGTACAGGCGTGAATATATGTATGTGCGTCACCGATATTTCTAATCTGCAATGTAGTCATTAAATAGGTATGCAACGATCATTGGGCATTACTTTGTTTCACTTGTAATGTAGTGATTAATCACATAATTTATTACTATGTAGTTCTAAAATAAATTTAGTGAATAGAGTACTAAGTGACTAAACTGACTAAGATATACATAATATTTTGTATCCAAAGGTTTAACCACCCCTAGAGGGATTAAATATCGTGAATGTATAATGTTTTTTGAGATGATTAAAAAACTAGGAATTTTTCAAGTAAAATAACCGGAATTATTATTTTAACTTTAACTACGTATACATACATTTACGTCTTTTAATCCCGTTTAGGGTGGACAGAACTTTGGGGATATAATATCCTCAAGGTCACTCTTAAGCATGAATATTGGGGTTGCGATGTTATAACGGAACATTGATAACAGGTTGTTAGCACATTGCCGGATTGATTCTATTGACCCCTAGTCCCTTAGTCGCCTTCTACGACATGCCGAGAAGAACGGCAGCTAGTTAGCATTCTTTTTACGTCCTAGTCTAGAACAGGACTAAAAACTAACGAACAATAATGTAAATTGTGTTCGTAATATATCGAATTTGATGTGACAACTTCATTGACTAGTTTACAAGAATAAAGGACTTATTTGTTTGAAGGTGACAATGTTTAAGATGCACAAGGTCTTCATTAGCACATACTTCAATGGTGACATTGTGTCTAATAAGCAGTTTCGACTATATGATATCAAATTTGTGTCGAAATTATTAAGGAACAAGTCAATATAGTTAGGTCCTGTTTTGATTAATACTGACATCACTTACATAATATGTTATAAAAGTAATTTCTTTGTGAGTTAATTCCAATTACGTACATATATCCACGCCTCTATGTTCTTAATGGGATAGACAGAGAATCGATCGCTAACCTAACCTAACCTGGAACTATCCTGTCAAATCTCCATATTTTCAGCTTCACTCACACTCATTAACCTTCTCATACATGCTCCAAACATACAATTGTGTCCAAACCTTATTCCAATGATAATTATACGTTCACGCAAGTATGTGATGTTGTCTCTTCGTGAATTTGTTATATATTTATGTGTTTTGTAGAGCCTTATATACAGCAGTGGACTACCACAAGCTGATTTATTGATTATAGAATTTGATTTACTGAAATGCATGGAAAAATGGTATAATTATTTATATATTTCGTTATTCTTGTTTTATTGTCCAAAAGATCACAAGGATAAAATTAGTTCGAAACATCACAAGTACTATATCTTATTAGTTCCGCTATCTCATGCGTAGATGGCGTTTAACTCTTGCACACGAAGTGTCATCCGTCTGACAAGTGACAGGTGACAGCTAAGGTCATGGTCACTCACAGAGTATGCGTAAACATACTTGATGTACAGTCAGCGCTAAAAGTGCAGTCCCAGTAACTTTTTATAAGGTTTAAGTTTATAAGAACAATATTTTTCATTTCTAAGCACACAAACGTATAGTGGCCATGATAATGCATAGTGGAGCGAGTTGTACATTTTTAAAATGTAAAATATTGTCTTTTGTTCTTATAAAGTTAAATATAAGATTTAACTTTATTATATATATATTTTAAAGTAACTGGGACTGCAGTTT
The DNA here is from genome assembly GCA_030578115.1 of Leucoptera coffeella. Classification (NCBI taxonomy): domain Eukaryota; kingdom Metazoa; phylum Arthropoda; class Insecta; order Lepidoptera; family Lyonetiidae; genus Leucoptera; species Leucoptera coffeella. Next base: position 181,355 of record JAMBLF010000261.1, read on the forward strand.
TAATGCTGACTGTACATGTAATGTGACATTTTTAAATGTAAGTAAAGCAGACTTTTGTAATAACTACCACAACTACAATTTAACATAAATGCTACGCTTATAATTGAAAACGTTTGTCAAAAAAAATCTCTACATATTCATTGTTATAGTATATCTAACTACTAGTTATTGAAGAATAGAATATTACACATTTGGTTAAACAAACGGTTTTTAATGGTAATTATAGTAAAGAGCATGATTGGCTGTTGTTATGTCAATTATAAATAAAAAAATAACCTTGAATGAATCAACATTTTGCACATTTTTCAATAGTAGTTCAATAATCATACACATACTTGCCTGATTATTCTCTCTTTACTCTACATGAACCATCCTTTGATTTCCATATACATATGAACGTCCATTGCCAATAATATCTTTCTACAGTATATCTTCATTTCAAGGGAATTCTCTTTTATGTTTGTCTTGAGTTATAATATTCATTGTGTGTGAGGCATAAGTATAGATGTAATAACAAGTGTATACGGTCCCGCATGAAGTATTACCTTGTAGCAGACATAGGTAAAAAGATGATTGTTAAACAGCATATAATTTGTGCCTTACGATGTTTTCTGAAAATTTTAATACATATGGCATAAGTGTCGCATTTGTGTTAAAGAAACTTACCTATGTGGTTTTGAGGAGGTTATGTATCTATGTAATCTTGTACCTATGTGTTGTTAAAGATAGATTGCATTTAAATTCATACTCCTCTGACTTAAGAAAAGGACTGTAGCTTCTAAATGAATTGATTGACTTGGATAAACAATAGAATATATATATTGAAATATCTGTTTGTAGCTCCATGAATGACAGTTGGTTGACGTTATTTAGTTCGAAACCTTACTCGATAGATGTCGTTTGTAGTTCAAAATCATCGTTACAACTTTTCTATCATTTTTAGCTTATGCTACATTGATATTAAGGCTACATTTAGTCGTGAGGCCTTTTAAACTATATGTAAGTATAAAGTGTAATTATCATTAAATAATGTGCTGTGCCTTAAATTTAATAAAAATTTTGTTAGTTTTAAATGAATTCCTAGGCTGGTATAGTATAGTGAGTTTGAATCGTGAACTAGTAGTGGTCGTATAACAGGCTTACCTTGGATAGTCTCTTGTGTAAGGATGTGGTCTGACCGCAACACCAGCGTACCTGGCGAATGAATTTAAAATGTAGTTTGCAACACACTTATTCAAATTAGTCATGTTGTTGAAGAAACAGAGAAAATGTAATGAAATGCTTCTTGTCAACGTAAGCATCATAAAATCACTTATTGACAGTCGGAAAAACATTTTCCATTGAAAAATAGTCATTACAAAAAGATTTCAAATAAATCTAATTAAACTATTGGCATTATAGTTTTAAGAGATTTGCGATGTATACTCATGATGAATAACTAACAGGACTTATCGCGTAAGTTACCTTTATTATTAACGTCGGGTTAATAATAAAGGTAACTTTATTATATAAAAACTTACGCGATAAGTCCTGTTAGTTATTAATCATAAACTATTGGCATTTCGTAAACGAAAATCCTGCAGAGAAGAAACGCCAAGAAATGCTAAAATGCCAAAATGTCTTAAGTTTTCTTTTCAATTTCTCTCATAACACATACATACAATATATACATACACTTCACAGCATTTAGAAATATGGTAACGCTAAAAGATCATCAATACGATCTCTATGCTCTTTGTTACACTTAGTATTAAATCTATATAATGTATTTTAGTTGTATTTTGCCTCCGATTTAATCTAGAAGGATAATTCTACATGTTTGTTTTCAATATGCTAGGACTATATTAGTAGGTGTGATTAACTAAATTAATGTAAAATACCAAACAATTTTACTTCTAAGCATTTTTTTTAAACGATATAGGCCTTACATCGCGAGGGTTGAGTCAGATGTTAAATTTTAATCGTTTAGTGATTGTATTTATTTAATTATAGCTATTGTTGATCACAATACCTCTTAATATGCCCTTCATTACGCTCTTGTATATTAGTTTTAATCAATTTATTGTTATCGAGAATCACGAAGTTGTTAATTAGTAATTCAGTAAAGAACTCGTAAATACTTGTAAATAAGAGTCACGATTCAAATCACTCTAATAAAGCAGTTAGATGCAAGCATATCTCAACTACACTTGACAGATACATATTTAATAATGAATACAATTATTGGCTTACCATCTGTCACATTGAGTACTGACTATCTGGTCAAAACTTGGGTTCGAGGTGGCCATAACATTACTACCTTCGCAAATGCGGAGATAGACACCTGAACCTCTGACTACGCAAGGTGCATTGTCAAGTACCCGTCAATAATTTCACATTTGCACACCATGTTTCACGTCTGTCTTTCCTTAGAGAACTACGATAATATAATGTCACGTGATAATTGGTACTTCCAGCATAATACAAAACAAGCTTTAATGACTTCGACATGATTAATAACTAACGGGACTTATCGCGTAAGTTTTTATATAATATATTTTCTTTTATTATTAACCCGACGTTTCGGCTACGTTTCAGCAGCCTTGGTCAAGGAACTGACGTTTTATATTTTGTCGTCTCCACCGCAGCGCCCTGTCAGATTCTTCTCTGACTTATTATATAAAAACTTACGCGATTAGTCCCGTTAGTTCTTAATCATGAGTATAAATCGCGAATCTCTTTAAACTATGATTTGGACATGTTACGCAAATGAATATGTGGTCGAAGTGGAAGGGCGGTTACGTAGGGGAGGCCCCGTAAAACGCATGACGCATAAATGATAATTCTAAAAATAATAAAGAAACCGCAGAACAAACATGACCTGCGGTTATACTTAAACGTTTTAGTTGTTTTCGCTATTTTAATACGATATGACTAATAAGCTGATGTTGTAAGAAATTATATATTGGAGGCACATGGGTATTTAATAAATATGCAATGAATTTGAACATGTATTTATTTAAAAAAATTATTACACTTGTAATGCCAAAATTTATAACTTACTGCCTGACACGTAATGACTTACTATTACTAGTAATTATTAATTTAAAATTAATTAAAGTAATTATTTATTAATTGAACCTAAACAAAATACATATTGATGTAACCTAACTTTTCTCAAGATTAGCATAGTCCTTTTTCGGTATGATACCGAAATAAATAAAACTGATAAAAGATGTAAAGTACTGATGCTGATGTATGATGTACGAGAATGTTAATCGGCAAGAGTAATTTGTCAGGATCGTTCCAGGTGGCGGTCGATAGTATCTGCCTATCCACTTAGGGACGTAGAGCTGTGAATATATGTATGTTGAATGTATGTATACGATGTTAAGTTGCGTAACAGGTAATCTTAACTACCATAACCCTAATCTCGATAACACTAACACCTGCATACAGTATCGTCCACTCTTTAAAACGTGTCCTAATTTACATAATAATCTGTGAAATTACGATACCCTGGTACGCGGTAGACGTGATAGCTGATAACGTTGTTGTGGTCACTGTGTGATGGCATCATTAAAGATAGTGATAAAGAATTTCTAGTGATACTGGATTGACTACTTCAATACGCTCATGCTATATAAGGAGGTAGGCAGAGATCAGGTGTCTCCCTAACTTGAATTAAATAAAGTAACAAACATGTATACAAACATACTAATATGTACGTAAACATTATCCGTAAGTACTTGTATTATATCTCCTTTAATCCCCTTCAGAGTGGATAGATCTTCAGGTATATACGTATATCTGCAGTCTTTAGTCACTTTCAGCAATCTTTACTTAAAAATACATTTAAGAAATGCATTGAATACCACGATGAAGGAAAACATCGTGAGGAAACCGATCTGTGCCCCGAACAGGTAATAGTTAGTGCTTGTAAATGGCGACATGGCTTACCACCTGTCACATTCAGTACTATCTGGTCAACACGTGGGTTTGAGGTGGCCATAGAATTACTACCTTCGCAATTGCAGAGATGGACAACTAAACCTCCGACTACCCCGCAAGGGTTAATGGTTGTGAACGCGTTTGTCTTTTTGTTTACTTAAATAGCGATCTTCAAGGATAATTCTTTGTCCTAGAGATGGGCTAGCAACTTGTCATCAATGATCTATAGTAAAGCCATCACAACCACAATTCTAAAGATATTTTTCCCCAGTGCTCAATGAAATGCACTCTGTTTTTACGTACAGTGAATTTTTGTTATGTAATCGTGGCCGCATTGTCCTTTGGTTTTCCCTAATCGCTCTCACGTCACGTAAGGTTGGCGCCCCACTTTTACGTGTGCCACTTGGTTCACTTACACGGTTTACCACCTGTCATATTGGGTACTGATTATTTATTTATTCAGTAATTACAGGTTTAATCTAATGCAATTGAGTAAACACAGTTATTAAATAATAATAAAAATACTAAACTAAAAGTAAAAATCAATAAATACTATAACTTATTAGAAATAATCCTACTGTTATGAATTCGCTCAGAGGTCCCGAAAACATTCATGATTAGCTGGTTAACACATGGGTTCAAGGTAGAAATTGTTTTAACTGTCTCGTTTAGGTGCTGACTATAGAATCTGTACAGTGCATCGAGGCAGTAGAATCACTAAATCAGGGGCTCTAAATGCATATTGCATAAGCGTATGTTGTTACGTTGTTTTATGTCTAAATAAATAATTTGTACGTTTACATATTAAGATGTACTCACGTCCTTTACTATGAATAAGTTAACAGAATAGAGAGAGATCTTATAATTTCAATTAGATACGCACATATACCTAATCGACTTTTCCCTATGGTTTCTATCCTATCCTACCTTTAGTCAGAGATCACGGATCTTTATCGATTCTTGAAAGAACTTTCACTTCAGTAACATCTATATACCTTAGCATACATAATCGATCACATTAAGTATATATAAGTATATATTTTAAAGAATGTGGCAATAATTGAAGACCGAGTATGAATCACGCACCTCAGTCGTGGTTTTTCAATAATAACAAATGTTTTCTACAATGTATACACATTCATTGATCGATATTTAAAATATTTCCTTCATTGTATACGTTATTTAACAATGCTAGTAAATACTTGATGCTTATATATTATGTTATAGAGTATTTACATAATGTTCTATTCTTTTTATTAGGTATATACGTCGTAAGAGACAATTATAGTAAAATATTGTATTTAACGGCCAAGTTGATAATCCACCTTAATAGCAATTGATAATATACTCGTAAATGTGAATTATCTCTTCGAAGATTAAAACCTGGGTGTGCTTGTATCACGTATTTATCAATTAAAACAACTACATTTATCCGGTGAAATCCTTAAGGAAATCATCATAATATCATCATATCATATTATGATATCATAAATCATCGTAATATTCAATGTACATAAGAACATACATGAGAAAGTTAATGGACGTAAATCTTATCCCGTTAGGATGTAAAGACCTGAATATCTTACATACACATACATGTAAGAAATAGCATACATATACATACATACATATGTCGTGACGGTAAACAAGTAATTCAAAGTATTGTGTTTTGAAACAAAAGAGCAAGGCATGCCTCTCTAACGTCAGTATAATTAGGTATAGTGATTTACCCAAGTGTCACGTGTAAAATTACGAACGTCAACTTATTGTTAGAATTGTATTGGAGTGTTCTACGTTGTTATTTTGTTTTCTGATAAACAAGTACTTTAATACTTCATACATACACGAGTTTGTGTATATTGTAGGATGTTATTACACCAATTGAACTAGCCCCTTGCTAAGTACATTTAAGAATTGTGTTAAGGGTACTAGTCAACGTATATTTAAGAAAAATATACTTATTATATATATAGATAAATACATGTATAGTATATACAATCAACGACCAGACTGGAAAGCAGAAGAAAAGCGTAGCTCTTAACTCTGCCTCCACCGGGAATCGAACTCGGGACCTCACGATTAGCGTTCAGGCGTCTTAGGATGTCGTGTATGAATCTTTAATATGATTGGGGTGGTTAGTTAGCGTGACTGATCTCGAAGGGTCTTTCTAAGAAGATCTTTGATCATTTAAATTGATCTTTGATCGTTCAAATAAAACCTAAGTTTACTTATAAGAAGAGTCAATAATAAATAAACTTAGCAATAACAATAAATTTGCTCATATTCTATTTAATCCGAAATCAGGTTAATGTTGCTGTCGGAAAAATTTTCAAGTTACATTCTTTTAAAATGATGCATAATACTCATATTATTAAGATGAGTCATAACGTTATCTCTACTAATAAACACAATTATTGGAAATTATACAAGATTTTCTTAATTCCCACCTATCTAAATTTCGTTTTATTTATTAATAAAGAATATAATAAATATAATTCAATAATATACGTAAATTAAACTTCACTTTATTGCATACTGTTTACTAACGATACAAAGTTAACTTTTGAGGAAAATTACTAAATAAACTTAAATTAAAATAGTTCTATAGTATCTTATAATACAACTTACCCCATTTTAACTTGTTACAATCCTTTATTCACTTCTTTAAGTAAACCAGCACTTATAACTTAATAAGTAAAGCCTTAAAACTAAAAGCGTGTGTACACAGTCGCGTACAAAACGTGTTTGATCACCTATCACTACCACAACTTATTTTTATCAAAGGCTGTTTCCCATTAGCATATTTTTTATCGGAATGGTTCTCAGAATTTCTTCGTGATCTTCTTTATAGCATCTGCTGTAAGTTACCACCATTTTAGAATGATAGTTAATTAGAATACATTAATAATACTAAAATGTTCATTAATAATGTAGCTAAAAGTACAGTAAAGGTAAGGTTTAGGATTGTATTATTTTTGAAGTACAATTGAGTATTTTTGCTCAGAAATTTCGTATTTTTTTACGTAACTTTTAGGTATTTTGAATTTACTTGATGAAGAGTTTTAAATTGAAATGTGTGTATGACATCGTAGCTCTTAAGCGAATGATAATGTAGCAGCTGTTGTAACAGTAAAGTTGAAACACCGGTTCTCGTTTGACCTCTGTTAAGTTACTTGGGGCGTGGTTAGTACCTGGATGGGTGACCACGCTAATGGCATTATGTTGGTTTGTGTTTAGATAGGGTATAATGAGAGGTAATGGACTTGATAATGTGTTTAGAAAAAAGTAGGCTTCAAATGACTAAAGATTTTCTATGATAATTTCTTGGTCATTTCCCTAGTAACAATTTAAAAGACTAATCTTAGTTAAATATCAATCCTTAATATAAAAACCGCGGCTAGACTGAGTAAATTATTTAAAAAAAAATGTGTAAGAATTGTGACTCAACTCACATTTATGTCTCGACGTGTTTAGTTAAGTATACGATGACATTGTGTCCCGTTTTCCTTCCTTCCTTAAAATACAAGTTATTCATACATAGCTTAGTGTTGAAGTTTATTATTCAGAAGTTTCCTTAAACGTTTTCGAACTGTGATATTTAAATTACGTGCAATGCGAGTGTAAGAACGGGAATATGATAATAATGATAATATATTTATTCAGTAAGTCGACGTAGCTCAGTTGTTTGGGGCTTGGCTCTGTATCAGGGTACAGGGTTCGAATCCCGCTTGAGCATGTACCAATGAAAATTAAGTTTAATTAATTTCTATGTAAATTTTCGTAATAAAAATAAATGTGTGAGAGAAAAACATTGTGAGGAAACCTACCTGTTCCTTAAACAGGTATTAGTTAGTGCTTGTAAATGGCGACATGGCTTACCACCTGTCACATTGAGTACTGACTATCTGGTCAACACGTGGGTTCGAGGTGCCCATAGAATTACTACCTTCGCAATTGCGGAGATCGACACCTGAACGTCGTGAACGCGTTTGTCTTTGTCTTTTGTCTGTATTTATTCATTTAAAATTTTACATATGGATTAATTATAAACTAAGAGTATAACTAATATACTATAAGACTATAATAAACAATAATATACTTTGCAACTATGCAGTACAAGCAATAACCATTAATTTATAGTATTAATACACTACGTCCTAGGAAAAGGCTGAGCCCTGTATTTTTATATAATTTATGTTATTGTATTCTCTCATTACATTCCCATAATAGTTTCATGAATCATTTTGTGAGAAAACTTAAGCCTAATATACTTAACTAGCGACCCGCTCCGGCTTCGCACGGGTATAAAATATATAGCCTACTCCACTATTTAATGGATGTTATTATACATATAAACCTTTCTCTTGAATCACTATCTATTAAAAAACCGCATTAAAATCCGTTGCGTAGTTTTAAAGATTTAATCATACAAAGGGATATAGGGACGGAGAAAGCGACCTTGTTTTATACTATGTAGTGATACGCCTTTTACTGATACCACTTACTCTTTGCAGGTGAATCCAACGTGTACACGCTGGGGACTATAGGTGCGCATCGGGTGGTGACCACTAAGCTGCCTTCCGTAGGCAGGACCCGGGAGGCCATGACGGCAGCTGGAAGCACCACCACCAGGTTACTGGGATCTTTCCAGAAGGTAAATTAGATGTACATCATGATTTATGTATATGTATTTATGTATGACGACCTCCGTGGCTCGATCGGTTAGACACCTGAACGCTAATCGAGAGGTCCTGGGTTCGATTCCCGGTGGTGGCAGAGTTGAGAATAACGCTTTTCTACTGCTTTCCAGTCTGGTCGTTGATTATATATGCTATATATTTATTTATTTATTTATTTATTTATTTATTTACATTTCACAATAACACCATCACAGGTTTCCCAATACGGTATCATTGACAATACAATACAATTTACTAATAAACATTTTACACTGAAATAACACAAAAAAAACATTGAACGCTAAACCTAGATAACAAGAATTTTTTAAAGCATCAGCAGAGGCAATCAAAGCTCATAGCATATGTAACGCATGGCAACCCCCCTGAACTCAGTCCTGCCGCAGACGAAGAGGTCCACCAGGTCGGCCATGCCGTTGAGCAGCCGGATGCCGCGCACGAGGGGCGACCGCCGGAGGAGCTCCGAACGACACGCAGGCACCCGCAGCAGCCTATCGCGACGGCGCCTGAGGGAGCCACTGGGCACGCACAGCGCAAGCTGCCCGAGCACCATGGGGTTGTGCTCTATCCCCCTCAGGACGGCAAGCAAATAGCTGACTAGCACCCAGGACCTGCGCGCCTCCAGCCTATCGTACCCCACCATGCCCAAGATGAACAGCGTGGGATACATCAGCGGATAGAATGGATATGTACCATACGACTTCCAATAAATATACCTTAAAAATTTATTTTGGACTCGTTCCAGCATAAGGCTATATTTAGCTTCATGTGGATTCCAAATAATAGCACTCGTCTCTAATCTACTTCGTACCAATGAGTTGTAGAGAACCTTTACAGCATGTATGCTGTGAAAGCCTGCACAAGTACGAAGAATAAACCCTAAATTCCGAAAGGCTTGCTTGCAAATCTTCCGGACGTGTTCCCTAAAGCACAATTGAGAGGTGACGCGCACACCCAGGTCGCTCACCGCGTCCACGCGCCGAAGGAGATCATTCCCCAGGCGGTAGGGGTAGCGCCGCGGCGAGCGAGCCCGGCCGAAGCTCACCACCTCGCACTTGGCAACGTTAAAGTCAAGTAGGTTGCGGACGCCCCACTCCGCCACCCTGTCGATGTCCGACTGCAACCTGTGACAGTCGCCCTCATCATCCACCGACAGAAGCAGCTTCAGGTCGTCCGCGAAGAGCAAACAGACCGCATGCCTAACCACCTCCGGAAGGTCATTGATCATAATCAAAAATGCCAAGGGGCCCAGGGTGCTTCCCTGGTTGGTCCCGGAACTCGTGTGATAGAGGTCCGAAAAAGAGCCTCTGTAATCTACATATTGACGTCGGTGACTGAAGTAGTTGGCGAATAACGACAGAAGCTGCGGAGTGCATCCGACTCCCGCCAGCTTAGTGAGTAAGATGTCGTTATCCACCATGTCGAAGGCCTTCCGGAAGTCGAAATAGGCAGCGTCCACCTGCCCCCCAGCGTCGACACAAGGCGACACGTAAGACATAAAGCATACAAGATTACTATGCGTCCCCCGCCCAGGACGAAAACCGTGCTGGGCCTCCGCCAAATGCGGAGAAATCTGGACGAGCATCCTACTCCGCAACACAGACTCGAACAGCTTTGCGAAGGCAGAGAGTATAGCTATGGGCCTGTAGTTGGATACGTCATCCACCGCCCCCGCCTTGTGGATGGGGACCACCCGGGACACCTTCCACAACTCGGGATATACGCCGGACCCCAGGCACAGGTTGAAGATATGCAGGAGCGGCGACATCAGCGAGCGCCCGCTGTCCCTCACAACAAACGCCGGTATGCCGTCGGGACCACACGAGCGCCGGGCGGGCAGCCGGCGCAAAGCAGCAACCACGTCAGCCTCGCCCACGCAAGGCACGTGCACGCGGGCCCCCCCGCCACACCGCTCGGCACCGGCCACGCGCTGGGCCCGCGTCACGTCCAGCCGCGGCTCCCCGGGCCTGAACACCGCCTGGAAGCAGCGCGCGAACTCCGTCGCCGCCTCCTGGTCAGACAACGGGTCCCCATCCCGGACGATACTCCCGGAGAGATCAGCCCTCTCTCGCCCCGCCTTCACGAACCGCCAGAACGACCCGGGGTCATCTCTGAAGTTGCTTTGCAGGACCGCTATGTATCTATCGCGGGACGCACTCATTTTAAGTTTCAGGCTCGCGCGAAAGCTAGAAAACTTTGCATAATTACTTTCAGTTTTGTTAATCTTGTATGCTCTATGAAGCATCGCCTTATGTCTAATGTCGCGTATTATTTCAGCATCGAACCAATCAGGATAATTGTACCCCGAGTTCTTTGCAAAACGCTTTTTAATGGGAGTGCATTCACTAATAATGGTATTAAGCGTATTATAAAAACAATCCAGTGCCTCATTCACATCTTTCAGTCCATACATCTCCGACCATTCCGCATTCATAATATTCTGATACAAGCGAGTGAAATCACACTTATAGAAATTCCATCCACATCCACGCTCGCCGTACGGCACATATCCAACACCGCCAGCGGCCGACGCATCACTGCTGCCCATGCCCATCGCCGCCGCCGACCGCCACGAAGAGTGGGGATCGCGCGCAGACACGCCCACCCCACTCAGTCGGCGCACGGCCACCGCAAGCGGCGGGTGATACGCGTCAACGCCCACCAGTGCGAAATCCGACTCGCCAACCGACACGCACCCGACCATGGTGGACAGCACCAAGTCAAGCTGTCTGCCGTTCACGTTCGGAACATTGTTGAGTTGCTCAAAGTTACAGTATGCCATGAAGCAATTGAAATACTCATTTACCTCTGCTGAGGCACTATGCAAGTTGAAGTCACCCAACACAAGCACTTTATCGTTTACATTACACAAGTTTTCTATAATTCTAAACATACACATATATTGGTTACTACACGCATTAGGTGGAATATACACTACACAACAAGTAAACATAAATCTATCCTTAACTAATACACGTACACAAAGTATTTCATATATATAATCGTCCACATTCACATTTAGGTTGATTTTTTCAATTTTATAGTTATTGTTCGAGATCAACATTACACCACCTTGTTTTCTTCCGTCTGTCCTGTCACAGCGAACCACGTTGAAACCGATCGGCACAAATTCCCCATCCGCAATGGAGTCGTTGCAACCGGTCTCCGTAACTGCATACAGGTCAGCCGCGGCCACCAGCAGGCTCGTCTGGAACTCGCCTAGTTTTGTCCGAAGTCCGCGGCAGTTCTGATACAGGACGTTCGTGCTGCGACCGCTCCCCTGGCTTCGCGGTAGGCGTGGCGGGTGACGCAGCGGCAGCTCCCCCGATGCCCGCGGCACGGGGGCGTCGGCGAAACCACTCCACACATTTCACGTTCGGTGGCCACGCTGTAGGCTGGGTGAACAAGTGAAAGAGGCTTTCAGGAATCCCTATCACGAAAGCGGCGTGAAGATTTGTTTTTATATCCCTTTTTTCCACAGTGTACTTACTTGACGACGCTATACCATTGATATATTTCATCACAGCCTCCACTGTAGTGTCAGGAGCAAACGACCAGGCCTGGACGTACTTTTGTTTGTCAGCACTTTTAATATTTACGTCGGGTGCGCCAGTACCCACTATGACATTCCTCGCCTTCTTAGCAGTCTTTGATTTCCTCGTGACGGTGGTCCATTTTCCCTCACTAGGCTTGAACGTGACGGCGTTTAGCACAGGTGCAAGTGATGGAATAGGCTGCTCCTCAGGACCGCACTGCACAGTTGGTGGGGTGGGTGGCAGCTGCGCGGCAAGCGTCGCGCCTCGTGCGCGCCCTTCGGTTGGGGTGGCAGGCGGGCCACCACGTCCACGCACGTGCTGGTGGAGCACGGAGCGAGGAGCCGGTGTCGACGCCGTTGGTCCCGCGATACCACGCTGCTGCCGCTCTTGCAATACTCCGGACACTGCACGACTGTAAGTTTTCTTGGCGGTGTCAGTGGCAACAATCCTCTGTCCATCCTGCAGTTTCAAGGCAGCCACCATTGTCTTCATTGTGGCTGACATTTCCGCCACCTGTTGCCTCAGATTATGCACTTCATCCGCAAGAGGTAGTAGTGATTTATTTTGTGCACGTAATGCTACAATCTCGTCTAGGATGGTGGCTAGAACAGCAGAAGGAAGCATCCCGGAGCACTCGCAAACCCTTTCAGAGTCTCGCCCGGTCGCACCGCGTCGTGTGTTGACATTCCGGTCAAAGTTTTCTAAGGACTCACTGAGGGTGGCGCCACAAACGGTTGATGAGTCACCTCTAACCGCACTCGTGTAAGTGCTATTCAGCCCTGCGATAGATGCAGCGTTAGGCATAGTATTCGCCGGTTTAAACCGTCCCGTACTAATTGGAGTATCCTGGTTACCCCGTTTAGGCTTCGTACTGAGACATTCGGGACAGACCCAATGATTTTTAGCATCTAAGCTCATTGTTTCGTAGTCATCCGTACTCATATGAAGGCAGCACAAATCGTATAGAGCCTCGCAATCATGACATACCATGTAATTTAGATCGCGAATAGGTTTTCTGCAAGCATTACAGACCGTTGGATCCATATTTAATGCATTACACCTTCATTCGCAATAAATCAGGAACAAGTCACCCGTCAATATGCGCTCGAGCCGATTGTTGATGCATTAACTCAACGGCCGGCGAGCGAAGGACGGAGACAGCTGCTGCCGATGCGATGCGGAGTAAACGAGACGGCAAGCGCGCCGGTCAATGACCTCGCTGCGATGATAACACTCTTAAGATCGCAGAATAACAACACAAACACACTAATGTCACTAATTACAAACTAAGTTCTTAATAACTAAAGCGCACACTCATTTTAGGTAGTAATTTAGTTGTAAATTAATTTAATATTATTTAATATTATTTTTATCATAACCGGCGAAATCCACGACCGTTTGACATGACCGTTGCCGAATTTATCTATATATATGTATTTATCTATATATAATAAGTATATATTTCTTAAATATACGTTGACTAGTACCCTTAACACAAGTCTTAAATGAACTTACCAAGGGGCTAGTTCAATTGGTGTAATAATCTCCTACAATATTATTATTATTATTTGTTTTTGTAACTGGCACTGGGCAAAAATTCCTGAAAGCCGGAGTTTCTTGTTGGTTCTTCTCCGAGCCAGGGCTTCCGAACCAACGGTAGAATTTCAATGCTAAGAGACAACCAGTGTCAGGCAAATGTTTTGACTTGACTTGATACTTATGTTGAATAAAAACATTTGACTTTGACTTTATGTATTACCCGTTTCCCTACATAGGGGTAAAATACCCTAAAATTGGGGGAAATCGCTACAAAAGGAAAGTCTTTTGCTGGGATAGTGATAAGTACAAGACATAATCTCCTGTTATATATGTATTCCCTGTAGCGGGGTAGGAAGAGATCACGGATCCCTATCTTTCCCGATCCTGACAAACCACTTTCGCTTCATTGACACTCATACACATTAGGCGGTTATAGGTACTTCTAACGTCACCGTTTTTTATATACAACTCTTATGGTTCAGCTTATAGTGACGAAGCAGATATAATATCACTACTAAAGCGATTTTGGTACTTATATGTATACTCTGGAACTCAAGTCATCCCTCTTTAATAAAACAGAACAATTAATCTATTATATTACCGCATTTGACGACGTCCGTGGCGCGACCGGTTAGACACCTGAACGCTAATAGTAACCCGGGTTCGATTCCCGGTGGTGGCAGAGTTAAGAACTGCGCTTTTCTACTGCTTTCCAGTCTGGTCGTTGATTATACATGCTATTTATGTATTTATCTATATAAAATATGTATACGTTTCTTCAATATACGTTGTCCCTTAGCACAAGTCTTAAATGTACTTACCAAGGGGCTAGTTCAATTGGTGTAATAATGTCCTAATATTATTATCATTTCAGGTGGAATACGTGTTTCTAGTGGGGGTGGGTGGTGGCGTGCCCCACTATGCTGACTACTCGAGACATGTTAGGCTGGGCGACGTGGTCGTGTCTACCCCCGCCAGTGATTTGGAGGATAAGTACGTGAAATAGTTATGTTTATATAGTTATCTAAAGTTTGGTGTAGCTCAGGCGTAGAGCTTGACTTTAATTTTGGGGGTTCTGGGTTCAAATCCCGGCGCATGTACAGTCAACGCTTAAAGTGCAGTCCCAATAAGTTTTTGTAAGGTTTACTGTATTTTAAAACTGGCGCCACTATACACGTCAAAATATTGTCTTTTTTTCTTATAAACGTAAACCTTATAAAAAGTTACTGGGACTGCACTTTAAGCGCTATGAAAATATTTTTTATTGACTTTCTTTTTACATTTTCACAATAAATTGTATCAAATACGGTGATGGTAACCATCGTGAGAAATCTTACGTATTTCTCTGAATAGATAACAATCAGTCAATGTTTATAAATGGCGATACGGCTTACCACCTGTCACATTGAGTACTATCTAGTCAACATGTGGCTTTGAGGTGGCCCTAGAATCACTACCTTCGAAATTGCGGAGATGGATATCCGTACCTCTGACTACCGCGTTTTTATTTGTCTTTTTGACCTTCACTTATACCTTTATTTACTATTAATTATCATCTTTACATAGTCTTCAAATATCTGTCTACCCTCCACAGATATGTATACGTATACTGCGAGAAGGCCGATAAAAAGGAGGATGGCAGCTGGAAGTACGAGGTGAAGTCATACCGACCTGCTGACTACCTCCTGCAGGATATAGCGTTAAGGCTGCATCAGACGTTTGCGCAGAGATCCGATGCTCCCTGGGATAAATTCGCATTAGAAGGTACGGGGCTTATATATGTATAGTCTATTCGCGTTGAGTAAATAGTGACGTCATGATAATCAGAGGTCAAACTGTATATCATAACCATATTTCACGCGTATATCACATTCTTACATACATATAATATACACATTCTAACATACATACTTACAATAAGTAAGCCATTTTTGTCTACACTAGAAATTACTTAAAACTTATTTATTGCAAAACAACGTTTGCCGGAGCAGTTAGTATTGTACAAAATAAACTACATAAGAGTGCATGAGTGGGAAGTGTGAACATTACATGAAAATACTACTTGTAGGATCCACTGTGTCCTACAGGAAAAGAGGAAGCTTCCTTCTTGGGCAGGTGTTCGTCCAGGCTATTTGCCTGAGTTTGAAATTTGTATATATCTTGTTTCCGATAAATATTTCACTTGCGCGTTCTAGGAAATTGATTTATGTCATTATTATTTTATTCTTGGCGGCGTCATCTGTGGTAATTATGTTTAACTAATTGCAACTTAGATTTACTTAGGCGCTCTAGAGGTCGCCACATACTTATTGAATATTAACATTCCCCTGTTATGTGTCCCAGGTTTGAACCAGTTGCGCGGAGTGCCCGGCCAGTGGGAAGCTCCGGAGGGGACTACGGACCGACTCTGCGTGGAGGTCGGGGAGGGAGCCTTTATTGAGGTCTCGCACCCAGCGCCCACGGGAGATCAAGTGTGAGTATATAGCGGAGAAAGATGTATAGATTATAATAGTATTGAACTAGCCACTTGGTTAGTTCTATTTAAACTTACGGGTATATATGTATGATGTGTAAGTATAACGTATGTGTTATATATAATATGTATCATATAATACATACTAGACTATAAAACAAAACAGACGCGTTCACGACCACAAACCCTTACGGGGTAGTCAGAGGTTCGGGTGTCCATCTCCGTGATTGCGGAGGTGGTAATTATATGGCCACCTCGAACCCACGTGTTGACCAGACAGTCAGTACTCAATGTGACAGGTGGTAAGCCATGTCGCCATTTACAAGCACTAACTATTACCTGTTTGGGGCACAGGTAGGTTTCCTCACAATGTTTTCCCTCACCGTGGTATTCGACGCATTTCGTAAATGTAATACATACATATAAAAAATATACTCTTTGACGACCAATAACACAAAGGTTCAAGTGTCCATCTCAGTTGCTCAGTTATACTATGGCCACTACAAAGCGTTTAGCGGCTGTCTATGTAGCACATCATAACGTAAGTCAACACTTGACTTATTAGTTGATTGTGGATGTTTTGCCATTTATAACTAATGTAATAATTATTATCATGATATTTGCGCGATTGTATTTTTAGAACTTAAATGACATAATACAGACAATATATATATATAGACAATATATATATAGACAATATATATATATACAATATATATATATATATATATATATATATATATATATATATATATATATATATATATATATAGACAATACATAATAAGACAATACAGTCAGCGCTAAAAGTGTAGTCCCAGTAACTTTTTAGAAGGTGTAAGTTTGTAAGAACAAAATACAATGTCATGGCCAATATACATACGTTCGCGTGCTTTGAAATAAAATTATTGTCTTTTGTTCTTATACTGCACTTTTAGCGTTGACTGTACATAGAATATCAGAATACTTTTATAGTATTGACTCATGCGGGATTTCCCCATTCAAAATTTCAGACCACAAGTGCGATTTTACAGTCTTATTACCACACACAGAACTACAATATTCGTCAAAACCTCATCCATTTACACTTACCACACAAAGAAAACTACAATAATTATATCTTTTTTTACAACACCTATGAAAATTCCACCCTTTTACCCTTACCCCTTTCGCTTTCCAGTGACAAGCGCGTAGGTATCCGCGTGCACTGCGCCCCCGTGGCAGGCGGGCGCTCCGTGGCCTGCTCCAGCGACGCCCTGCGCGCCTCCTTCGCCAAGCACTCGGGGGCGAAGGCCTACGACTGCGAACTGGACGCCGTGTTGGACAGCGTGGTCGGGAATCGGAAGGATTGCTTCATATGTGTTAGAGGTGAGGAAAAGAAAGAAAATACTTTATTCACTGCACCACAACTGCACAAATTACAACGTGCAGTTACAAAAACGTGAAATTGAAACGTGGTACATTGTTGTTGTTATCCTATGGTACCCCAGTGGTACAAAGGGCCTTCGTGAGACGTCGCCAACTGCTCCTGTCCTGTGCTTTGCGCTCTGCGTCCCTCCAACTCAACCCAGCCGCCGTCAAGTCAGCGTTGACTGTGTCAACGTGGTTTATATTGACATCTAACGGCGTACTTCTCCTAAACGCTATTTAGCTAATTTTACAGGATAGAGGTTTAAAGTGGAAAAAGATGTCGAGAAAGCAAATATATTTAATATATTTTATGTCGTCATTTCGCCACGAAACCGACACCAATTGACACAGAAAAAACAATTGAATTGAACTGTATATTTAACTCATTTTCGCCAAAAATGGCGTTTACGCCAAATGCGCCGTTAGGTCGATATGTTTTTTAAATGAAAATTATGGAAAGAATCCTTTTCTAGCTGAGGACGCATAAGAATGCAAACTAGCTGCCGTTCTTCCCGGCATGTCGTAGAAAGGGACTAGGGTCGGTTGAATCTCTTTGGCGATAGGCTAGCAACCTGTCACGAATGTTCCATATAACATCACAACCCAATATTCGTGCTAAAAAGTGACCTAGAAGATATTGTATCTCCGAGGTTCTATCCCCGAAAGGGAATAAGGGACGTGTATGTAAACAAATACTTTAAATATATAAGTTGCTTCCGAAACCAACATCCCAGTATTTCTAACATACCATACATACACAATACAAAACGTTTACAATAAAAAAACTTACAAACTAAGGGGTATAACTTGTGCATGCTATTGTCGCAGCAAAAGGGTTCTAACTCAGCTGGGTATGTTGCGTCTGGTGACAAACGCAACGCTGGTTTTATGTCAGAACAACTGGAGAGCAACGTTTTTTTAAAGAAATATATATCATTCTCATACCCTACCTAATACCCCCTATTTTTCCACCAGGTATATCAGACTACAGAGATGGTACTCGTGGCAAGGATTGGCAACCGCACGCAGCTTTGGCAGCCGCTGCAGTTATGAAGGCCCTCATACATGCCATGGACCCACCTAAGGACTAATGTGCTAAGGAAATATGTACCCTAGACATAACATACGTAGTAAGAAGATGAATAGGTAATATATCTCATACTGCTAAAGGGTTACATTGTGTTAAGCATGAAGTATTGTTAAAGAAATTGGATGAAATATTAATTGTATTAGGTTTTAAAAAAGAATATTTGGAATATAGCCAAGTTTCGGTTAATTTTTGCAGAAAAAGTTTTATACACTTCGAGAATACAACTTTTGCTAATTAGTTATAGGTTTGTGTGTCTTTTTTCGTAATATGACCGTTTAAAATCCATATTTAAAGAGATAGCATACAACATGATACGTTATTATTAGTACACATAAGTTTACATAGTATTTGTCACGTTACCACAAAAAGTGCTCTATCCGAGAATTGAACTAGGAACTCCTGATTATACAGCTGTTTTGAGGAGCTATTTGATCGGTCTAATGACATATTAATATCAGTTACCTTTGTATTGAATTTGTGTATTTAAGTTTGAATCTTATGAAACCCACTCGGATACGTAAGTTTTTAGTATATATATTTTAAAGTTAGAATTATACACAGTATAATATTGAATGACATTTAATGGCAGGATTCGAATATAATATACAATTCATAATCTTCTAGCATGGAAAATAAAGATTATAAATACTAAAGAGACGTATGTGTTCACAAAATCGTGTTTTCCAAAGTTTATTATTCTTATATTATTATTTGGTTTATTTTAGGCCAGTCGAATAGCATTCTAAGAAATTTCGTATTAAGAATTAGTTTGCTAGATTCCAATTAACTTTTATCTGTTATTGATTTGCTCAGTTTTAAATCGATGAACAAGTAATTTATTACGCTCATATACTAGTACTTTACTGTTTTACAATACTATTATAAATAACTACTAATTACGTATGTAATTCACACTTATAATATTAACTTCAAGACTTAAGAACCCTGTTTAGTGTTCTACCAACAATTTTCAAGTACATTATCCCGTATTATACGTATATATAGCTTATATAAGAATACAATAATTAGTAATTTAGATATTGTAAAGCACATTTTAAAGTAGGTAAAGACAACTTATATCAAAAAGTGTAACTGACAAAATTGACATTTTAAACATTCAATATTGATGCATACAAATGATAATAATATATGAAGATATTTAAGAAAGGTTCTGTACAACAATACTAG
Source organism: Leucoptera coffeella (assembly GCA_030578115.1). Lineage (NCBI taxonomy): Eukaryota > Metazoa > Arthropoda > Insecta > Lepidoptera > Lyonetiidae > Leucoptera > Leucoptera coffeella. The sequence goes on from JAMBLF010000261.1 coordinate 201,218, forward strand.
CGCATTTTTAAAGAGATTACAATTCATATAAAATCTACAAGTAAGTGAAAATTTATGCATATTTTATCAAAGTACAGTTAGATACCAAAATTGTTGTGTTTATTTATTTTAATTAACGTAAATTATTTTGAAAAGTAAAATACAGAACTAAAATAATAAAGAAATTAATAGATGTGGTGGACAAGAGGAAGTGTAAATGATCTCTGTCTAACTTGCCTTACAATAAGTTTTATTAATATTTTTTTATACTTAGCATTGTAAAGTATTTTTGAAGTACTTCAACTTACAATTTGTTTAAGAACGGTAAAAGTCAAAGAATTTAAGAAGTGAGATTTAAAAGTTTCAAAATTAAAGTATTAAATGAATTGTGAAAAATACAAGTAACATGTCTAAAAAGAATTGTGTCAAGAAATATAGTAATCAAAAATGTTAAAGGTATATCAATTATTCTATAAATAGAAGAAATTAATGCACAATAACGTAACTATCTTTAATATTTTAAGCATATAGCCTACCTATTTATAGATACATAAGTAATGCACATTATGATTTAGGTATGGGTCATAAAAATGGTAGAAATATCATTGCTACGTAAATTTTTACACTAAACTATATAACATAGAGAGACCTAGGGATGTTATAGTAATTAGTAATCACAAGTAATGTGCCTTTTTAGATGATTTGAGTGCCAAATACCACTCGTGAATTCATTCTATTCTGTTGATATAGTTTTAATGAGGAATGAATGAAAATATGTCTTAAGTATTTGTGTGTGGGTTCATTTTCGTTCGCTTTTTGCTGTTCATGTTAATAATATTTATTTTACAACATTTTAGTTTATTTATTTTACTATTATTGCTGTGATAATTAATTTTTATTTATTAACTAATGCGCACTAATATAATTTCAATATTTATTTTCTTTTATTTAATCACACTAACAGATAAATCTTTTGGTGTACGAATACACTTATTTTTATAATATGTTACTTACTATGTTTAAGTGTTTCCATTATGTTTTAACATATTCGTTAAATTTAAGTAAATTTATCTTATTTAATCGAAGAGTATTCTTGGTTACCATTTATTATATATCTTTTACGCTTGATTGGCATTCCTTATTCTTTTGTGTGTGTGTGAAGTAATTAATAACAATTGAGCTTAGATGTAGAAAATTATATAATTGTACAATTTTACTTAGATTGTAAATCTAGCCTTCTCTTAAGGGACTTTGATTATATGAATAGTATTAATGGACACAATTTACATTTTAATCAATATCTATTGGATTATTTATTGTAATCAAATTCGTAACTTGTGTATGTTCTAAAATAATGAAATATTACACTGCCCTGAATACAATAAGCTTGAATATTTACTATTTATTCTGTTGTGACGAAACCAAAGCATTAAACGTTGTACCATTTTTGTTTATAAATACACAGATGTTGTAATTTCACATAGTTTTAACGATGATGTTACATATTTATTTCGTTTTTTGTTCGAAAATATCGATAGTTTTGTGATTTTTGCGTTGTTTTTCTACTTATTGTTGTATTTGTCCTAAATTATTAAAGTGTTTCTTACCAATGTCTACGTGTGTTATAAGTTAAGGACCCTTTTTTATCCTATGTATATTATGACTAGTTTTATGTTGCACAAATAAATCTTCATTATTTATTCATTGTGTTCTTATTTCCTATACCTACCTATTTGTTAGCTATTTTCACTTAGGCTGTGTCCCAATCGGCAAACCATTATTGCTGAGTTTACGGCGTATCGACCACGAACCAAATATAAAGAGGACCCGGCGTAAGGAGCGGTCCCCGTTACGCGGTGCGGAGTCCAAACGGCGTGTTTTAATTGGTGCGGAGTCTAAAAATGTGTAGTAGAAAGAATATACCTGATTTGATTGGCCGATGCCGTGTTTTGATTGGTTGTAATATCTCCCCTCCATCTCGCGTACCTCGTTTCACCCCGCGTATTGCCACGCTAGTTTCCATACAAATATTGCGTAAGGCCCACTCCTCTTATTAATTACTCCATGGTATCGACACTCCATGTATAGGTACGTATTTGAAAAGGTGTGTCCACAAATTGCTAGTTTTGCGCTCACTATACGCAGTGTTAGTACAGTAGTTAGTAGCTCTCAGTTTGCCTCATGGGGACATGGCCTTAATGGTTTTAAATACATTTGACTTTCAATAAGTGATTTTATGATCCTTCTGTACAATAAAACGATTTTCATTCCATTTCATTATTAAGTAAACTGCCTTTTCTTTCTTCCCCAAGAAAATAATCACGGATCCAGCATACTACTTTCGTTTCTGTCGCTTATACCGATACACTTACACGCAAATTATTGTTTATTTATAGAAGAAGTAATTTCACTCTCATGTCAGTTTTCCATTTAGACTTTCTAATGCAAGGGTGACATGCACATTTTTTTCTTCTATAATAATTTAAGAAAAAGCTAAAGTCTTGGATGAAACAAAGCATATATGGAAGAGAATATTCCCGATTAACACTTCTTAAGAACAAGGAATTGATAAATGAAACAAATGTTAAAATTAGGAACTTATTTTAATCATTACTCAGTACTCTTTACCTAACATAATACACTCTTCACTCCACGATTCCGGAATGCATATCTGAAATGAAAATTGAACAATTAATTTAACGTTATTGCATTATTAACTGACAGTATGTTGATAAATGAACTATTCGTCCCAGGTTTTATTTCGGACTAAAGCATACATCTAAAGCTGAAATTCGTGTATCATTTTGAAATTAATGATATGGGTGTACTGACGCAACACACTTGAGGAGTCCTCGTAATTATTCTGTATTTACCAATGTCAATGAGTTTACCCTACAAAAACTTTTGCTGTGGCCATCGATCGACATTCTAATAGATGACAAAGACATTCCTAAGACACTAGCTATACAGGCATCTTAACACTCCAAAAGAGATATTAGATACCATGGTGATACAAGTTCTGCTGACTTTGAAGTGTTTTCGTACTAGAATAAGCATAAGACTATGTTTGATGATCCGTTTTGTTTTTACAAGTTAAAATGAGGGGTTTTACTTTTTCTAACATTACACGAAATTAATGCGATAATATTGCATATAAGAAGAATAATAGAAAGACAATTGTATTTTTCTGTAACTACAATTAAATTCATACCTTCGAGAATAAAAACTATCCTTAACTTGTCCGTATAGATTCATTCTGTAAGAAAATAAGATGCATTAATATTGTTATACTAAATTCGTATGTAATGTTGTTAATAGTTCTGAATCCACATAAATATACCATTCCCAGTAACATATTTCTAATGCTTAGTTAATAACAATACAATCCAACTGTGCACATAAACAAGTTATGTTTAATAATGTCTGTGTAAATATTTCTTATGTTATGATATGCCATCTTAAATATAATTCAACAGTATAAAACGTAAAATTGATATCTTTCTGTCTGGCATTTTATGTTATCAATAATCAATTCATCATATGATATTTGATTAATTCTTGTCATATTATATACTGGAGTCTACAAATTCAAAATCATGTTCTTATGACTAAAAATATATATGTTGTAGTGTCAATATGTTCTAACCATAGTTTAATATGTGGTGACAAGGTTGCGTGGATTGTAAGTAGTAATTACTTATACAATAGTATGTAACACCCGTAATTATTAGTGACAAGTCTATTACTGATTTCTAATGCTATGTTAGTTACAAGTGCACTGGGTGCAAATTATTGCTATTACATATCTAGAAATTAATGTCCTTTCTTCCTGTACACATTAATGATTTTTGCGAAATATCATTTCAATGTCAGATCAGTAATAGCGTAAAGTTGTTAGTGGATTAGTAAATGTTACAAATTTTGCCATTTTAACAGCAAAATTTGACACTTCCTGATATCAATGGTGAAATTTGACACTTTTGTCAATCCACTAGAGTACCCGCCACATACGGTGGCAGTAGCCAAACTTGGAACTAAATTTGACGTTTCCGCCATTGCGTGTTATTTTGTATGAAAGGTAAATTTAGTATTACCAGCGTTGTGTTTTTTGCCCACTCTTTGTAATTTTTATGTTTGTTAAGGGTGATTATAATAAATTGATTTCCGGAGTTTCTTGTTAGTTCTTCTCCAAGCTAGGGTCTCCGCTGATCTAGCCTCGGTAAAAAATATGTAAAGACAATGCTCAGTGCCGTGTTTGAAATAATAGTTTTAAGAGATTCGCGATTTATACACATGATATAAGATATAAGGGTGTGTATAAGATTGATTGCAGCTGTGGGAAATCCTACGTCGAACACACTAAACGGTCTATTGCGGACAGAGTGAAGGAACACATAATATATGTAATATTTAATATGAAGGATAAGTCCCGTTAATTATTAATCATGTTTGAAATAGTTTAATAAACATATTTTGACTTTGATATATTAATTTGTTTTATTTGAGTTTATAGCTCTGCAACCAAAGACCGTTACAAATGAAACCTATAATGTATCGAGCCGTATGGCACAGTGAGTGCTAGTTTTGGCGTGTTTACTGGTAACACTGAATTACGCGACTGTGGCGACGCCTCCAACTGCCACCTTATGTGGCGGGTACTCTATAGACTTATAGTAGAGATCCCGCCACATAAGCTGGCAGTAGCCAAACTTGGAACTAAATTTGACGTTTCCGCAATTGCGTGTTATTTTGTATGAAAGGTAAATTTAGTATTACCAGCGTTGTGTTTTTTGCCCACTCTTTGTAATTTTTATGTTTGTTAAGGGTGATTATAATAAATTGATTTCCGGAGTTTCTTGTTAGTTCTTCTCCAAGCTAGGGTCTCCGCTGATCTAACCTCGGTAAAAAATATGTAAAGACAATGCTCAGTGCCATGTTTGAAATAGTTTTTTTTATTTATACTTAGATCATAAGATAACTTTCAAAGAGAGCTTGTGATATTTATAATTTTGAATATATTATGGCAGATGAAGGCGTCGCCGCAGTTGCATAATTCACTGTTGCCAGTAAACACGCCAAAACTAGCAATCACTGTGCCATACGGCTCGATACATTATAGGTTTCATTTGTAACGGTCTTTGGTTGCAGAGCTATAAACTCAAATAAAACAAATTAATATATCAAAGTCAAAATATGTTTATTTAAAATAGGCCCTATCACAAGCTCTCTTTGAATGTTATCTTATGATCTAAGTATAACAACAATAAAGATTATTATTTTTATAATTATCAAACATAAAGTTTTTCCTTAACAATAATTATGATCCATATGGATACGTTTAACACCTAAAATTTCATAGTCATCACTATCGCTGTTGACGTCGATATCGCTTTCTGTATCTGAGTCTGTGTCGCTGTCACTAGCAGTAGAAATTATAAATTTATCAAGTTCGGAGTCTATAATCCTGTCACGTTCAAAATATTTGTCTTCGACGTTCAGTACATGCTGAACTTGGGTTTTCCAGTCTTCCACTGTTATGCTGGCAAACGCAGCTTCTGTTAGTTACAAAATTTTTTTTGGGTCCTGATCCACGTTTTTTTCGGCCACACGATGTTTAACCAAACTCCAAATTTTCTCTATTGCGCTGAGGTCACAGTGATAGGGTGGTAGTCTTATTACTTCATGTCCATGTGTTTTAAGGATTTCCTCAATTTTGTATACAGGTGGATCTTTGTTTTTTTTATAAGATCAAACAAAAATGGCTTTGTCCAGCTATCCTCAAAATAAAGATTTTTGCTTCTTAGCCACTCTTGCATCTCAGATTTTCGTGACGACATTGTTGGCGCTTTATTTATTTGTACAAAATGGTAAGGAGCATTGTCCATGACCACAAGAGAGTTAGGTGGTAAATTAGGAATAACTTTATTGGTCATCCATTTTGAAAAGTTTTCCGAATTCATATCGTCATGATAATCTGAGATGCAAGAGTGGCTAAGAAGCAAAAATCTTTATTTTGAGGATAGCTGGACAAAGCCACTTTTTACCGTTTACCACGTTAGGCGATAGGGATCTTAATTATTGTTAAGGAAAAACTGGCACACTGCTCACTTTCTTTGTAATCTTTATGTTTGTTAATTATAAAAATAATAATCTTTATTGTTGTTATACTTAGATCATAAGATAACATTCAAAGAGAGCTTGTGATAGGGCCTATTTTAAATAAACATATTTTGACTTTGATATACTAATTTGTTTTATTTGAGTTTATAGCTCTGCAACCAAAGACCGTTACAAATGAAACCTATAATGTATCGAGCCGTATGGCACAGTGAGTGCTAGTTTTGGCGTGTTTACTGGTAACACTGAATTACGCGACTGTGGCGACGCCCCCAACTGCCAATGTATATGGCGGGATCTCTACCAACTTCACACTAGAGTACCCGCCACATAAGGTGGCAGTAGCCAAACTTGGAACTAAATTTGACGTTTCCGCCATTGCGTGTTATTTTGTATGAAAGGTAAATTTAGTATTACCAGCGTTGTGTTTTTTGCCCACTCTTTGTAATTTTTATGTTTGTTAAGGGTGATTATAATAAATTGATTTCTGGAGTTTCTTGTTAGTTCTTCTCCAAGGGTCTCCGCTGAACTTCTTCTTCTCAATCGTTACGCTCTTATCAGAGCGGTCGTGGTCTTCATGACGTGGCATCTTGAGCAGCCGAAATGGTTGGTGAACTAACCTCGGTAAAAATATGTAAAGACAATGCTCAGTGCCATGTTTGAAATAGTTTTTTTACATACCTACATACATACACATCACGCCTGATTCCCTGTAGAGGGGTAGGCAGAGATCACGGATCCCCATTTGTCCCGATCCTGACAGACCACTTTCGCTTCATTGACATTCATACATTCTCTAATACACTCTCGGCGGTTATAGGTACTCCTAACGTCACCTTTTTTCAATATAGCGTCTATCTGACTGTTACATATATGTCTTATTAGGCCGGCCCCTACGTAACCGCCCTTCCACTTCACTCATATATATTCCTTTTGTCAATATATAGTTTTTTTAATTTGTACTTAGATCATAAAATAACTTTCAAAGAGAGCTTATGATAGGGCCTATTTTGAATAAAAATATTTTGACTTTTGACTTTGGTATATTAATTTGTTTTATTTGAGTTTATAGCTCTGCAACCAAAGATCGTTACAAATGAAACCTCAATATAATGTATCGAGCCGTATGGCACAGTGAGTGCTAGTTTTGGCGTGTTTACTGGCAACACTGGATTACGCGACTGTGGCGACGCCTCCAACTGCCACCTTATGTGGCGGGTACTCTATTACAGATCTGATATTGAACTGCGTTTGTACTTAAACGCATTAGTAGACTTAGGCCCCAGTAACTGTATAAACAGAAGGTAAAATAAACTTCACAAATAGAAAAGAAACATTCCATATAGAATTTTTCTTACTTAAATGAGATTTTTTAAAACTCAATAATAGCAGCCAATCAACATAGAAATAATGATATATTCTTATAGAATTTTTCTCACTTAATTGAGATTTTTTAAAACTCTAAAAGATAATAGCAGCCAATCAACATATAAATACTGACAATTATATAAAGACAGTTGGATTATTGTGTACTCCAATTTAAAACACATTTACAGTATACACTTAGACGGATAATCCCATTACACCAGTACGGACATTGAATTAGTTACATTGATACATTGTTCTAAATAGGACAAAATATGTACTACAAATTTGAAGAACCAAATATTATAATACTTATTTGAAATATTGGTTACAAATATTGTACATAGCAAGTCTAATGCTACAAAGTTTTAAAAATAAAATATTTTAACAATTTAATTGACTTTTTATATGACTATGTAATTTAATTATAATGTAACATAACTATTTATACATCTTCAAATTAAGACCAGTTTCTTTATCCAATCAATCATAATACTTCAAGATTTAGTACTATTTAGAACAAAAAAGGGTCATGATTAACACAAAAGCACCTTAATAGTTAATAATATTACTTGTTCATCATGGTTGTAAGCCGATGGGCAGCCCCAAGTCTATTGTTGATCTTCTACAACATTCAATGACAAAACATTCGGTAAAAATGTTATACTTTAAAGTATTCTTAAGATAAGTGTCAATAATCACATTAAAAAACAAGTTATTATTGTCAATTGCATGAAAAAGCAAAAAGGTATTTAACTCAAGAAAGATTAATTTAGATTAATTCAATCTTCAAACAACAATCATCAATATAAATTTTACTGACACACAAAACTGTTATTTATTATTTAATTCATCAAAAGTACCTACTGAACTGTAACAAAGAAATTAATATAATTGTAAATTAATGGTGGTTATACACTTACCAACATATTTGATTTCATCAAAAGCCTTTCTGGCTTTCTTCAGCTCCTCATTCATTGTGAGAAGGTCCTTGATACGGGCGTATTTGCGGGGGTCTTTACGTACTAGGAAGATGATATCTTCAACTTGTACCCTGCCTGTTCTGCCCATTTCCATTGCCCTGGAATTATTTATTTAGATTTTATAAAGTACCAAACTTAATATCAAGGCTAATACATACAGTTGTTATCTGGTATTGGAAGATAAGGTTCTTTTTATATAATGCAAAAGCAGCATAATTTATACTTATAGAATATCATATTCACTGACTACAATTCAATTAGCCTTGTATTGTAAAAGATTGTTGAAAGAAGAACTTGAAATAATGCATGTTTTCTTATTACCATATTAGCCATTATAGAACCATTACTGACTAAAACACAGAAGTGCAATGTATAATAACTATTATGAATATAACAAGCAAACCTGTGCGTAGTTTCCGTGATAAACTCAATGACTAAGTCTTCCAAGAAGTCTACACTCTCCGTGTAAGGGTTCTGGTCATCTCCAAAGCCATACATCATGCAGCGCAACTCCTTGCTGAAGAGCCTCTTTTTACCACTCTGATTGGTTCCTAACTGCTGTTCTGATTCTTCATCATCAAACTGAAATGTAAAATAGTTGAAACATACCTTTCATTAGTTACTTATTAAGATTTTTAACAACCTATATATAAAACTATATGGAATATTAATGGCAAGGTATCTTCTATAACGCAATGAAGGATTTTTGCTATTGAGCCCTAAAACACACAGGAAAATGATAATGTGTAAGCATTTCATACCCCAGCTATGACTTATAAGGTCAAGAATTGATACTGCTAATGTATAATATAAATCACGGAAAGGAAAATATGAGAATTATTGTAACTGTTCTAGAAACCTCTAGTACTTGCTTGGTAGATCTCAGAAACATACTTAGTTACAGTAAATATACACAAATAGGTTACTCACTTGGTCGAAGTTATCGGGGGTTTCAGGTCCAGGGGTAGACATGGTTTAATGTAGAAATACGATGGAAAGTTACGAGCCTAAAATACAAAGGCAGTTTACGTTGTACGATGAAGCTGTTAAAATATTGTATATTAAACTTTGGAACTGTTCACGATTTGATTTATTAAAGTTGAAAGATTATTTAGTTGTTAGCAGTAGCGGCAGTAGTAGGAAATTTAGTTATTCACGCGAACTTAATATTATCGCAACCAAAACAAGGATAATGAATGAAAGACGTCAAATCAACAACACAACACAGTAATACTATTTATGCTCGGGATAAGCAAAGTATGCAGTGTCCATGCAGCATTGATAACAACTGAACGTTTTATAAAAGTCACGATAGAGAGTAGTTAAAACAAATTATAACACACACATTACAGTACACAGATTACATTTATAAAATTTTTGGTTTTGGTAATTAGAGTCGAACAAGTGAATGATTTTGTGTATTTGGAAACTATTTATTAATAACTGAAAGTGTGAAGTCCATGTTGATACCAGCTCAGCCCTATGGATATCCATACGTGCCGAATGAGAAACCAACTGGCTACCAATAATACTATTCATGGCCCCATTAATCTTACTACCTGCACACACACGTTTAATGAATTGGACTTATGGAAGCGAAAGTTGGGTATGGCAAAATAAGACGTATGAAAGAAGAATCAATGCCGTCGAAATGCGGGCACTGAGAAGCATGTTAAGAGTGACATTGAATGATAGAATTAAAAATAGTGTGATAAGTCAAGGTTGCGGTTAGAAAGAAGATGTAGTGAATAAGATTGAAAAGGGCATGCTTCGATGGTTTGGACATGTTATGCGGATGAATGATAGCAGATTGACAAAAGGAATATATAGAGATCCCGCCATATAAATTGGCAGTTGGGCGCGTCGCCACAGTCGCGTAATTCAGTGTTACCAGTAAACATGCCAAAACTAGCACTTACTGTGCCATACGGCTCGATACATTATAGGTTTCATTTGTAACGGTCTTTGGTTGCAGAGCTATAAACTCAAATAAAACAAATTAATATATCAAATTCAAAATATGTTTATTAAACTATTTCAAACATGATTAATAATTAACGGAACTTATCCTTCTTATTATAAATTACATATATTATGTGTTCCTTCACTCTGTCCACAAAAGACCGTTTAGTCTGTCCGACGTAGGATTTCCCACAGCTGCAATCAATCTTATACCCACCCTTATATCTTATATCATGAGTATAAATCGCGAATCTCTTAAAACTATTTTTTCAAACATGGCACTGAGCATTGTCTTTACATATTTTTTACCGAGGTTAGATCAGCGGAGACCCTAACTTGGAGAAGAACTAACAAGATACTACGGAAATCAATTTATTATAATCACCCTTAACAAACATAAAAATTACAAAGAGTGGGCAAAAAACACAACGCTGGTAATACTAAATTTACCTTTCATACAAATAAATAAATATAAAAAAATAAAAAACTTTCATACAAAATAACACGCAATGGCGGAAACGTCAAGTTTAGTTCCAAGTTTGGCTACTGCCAATTTATGTGGCGGGATCTCTATGAGTAAAGTGGAAAGGCGGTTATGTAGCGCCTAATAAGACATAATAGTCAGATCGACGCTATATTGAAAAAGGGTGACGTTAGCAGTACTTATAACCGCCGAGTGTGTATGAGTGTAAATGAAGCAAAAGTGGTCTGTCAGGATCGGGACAAAAGGGGAAACGTGTTCTCTGCCTACCCCTCTACTGGGAATCAGGCGTGATGTGTATGTATGGTTTGGTATTGGATTTTGGAATCAAGATATCTCGGCTAAAGTGTTTCCTTGAAAGGGCGTATAGACGTCGTCGCACATACCTATTATAGCAAGTGCGATTTATTATGCTTTAGTCATTGCGAATGAAAAACAGATTTCGTACAAAATAATTTATTGAAGCAGGTATAAATAAGTTATCACAGTATGCTTATATTTAAAACACATGATTGTTAAACTAAAAATTCAGACTTTCATATCGCAAATGTTCCGGTAATTGTTTCACTATGTTTTCTATATCTTGCAACTCTCTGTAGGCCGTAAGTCTTCTCCACAGAACAGGGCATTCTGTGTTCTCGCAGCATTGAGTTTCTCTATGGCTACAACATGAGACGCAAATCTGCAAACACAAAATACCTATTAGTTGCACACTTCTTGGGGCCTAGTCCACCAACTTTTAACAAAATCATAGTTATCGTATTCATTAATGGTGTGAGGTAGTGATGGGACTCGAGTGATAATCTTTCACTCATTCATTCAGTCATTCGGTCCAACTGCAGTGATTTTTTGCCATCAACAACAAGCAGTCGTCTATGGTTCGTCAACAAAGTCAGCAGCTCAATGAAAGTTGAAAATACAAATAATTATTTTCGGCTGAATATTTAGACATTTGTGATGCCAAACTGGCTACATATGTTTGCTTTGGTATTATTTTTGGATCCACAACTGGAACGAACCGAAGAACAATGAAAAGAAGAATTGAAGCTTTGGATTCGTTTTTCTTCGGTTGTAGCGGCGGTGGTGTAACCATGGCGATGGAATAACAAGAAGTGCAAACGCCTTGGCATCAGTGTTTGTACTTCAGCTGACATAACCTTAGTGGTGAATGGCTTTAATAAAGAAATAATAATAATAATAACAATCGACCAGCGGGTATTGACAATCAGTATAAACCACTCCAGTGGTACGAGTCAACTCGAATAACTCGAAACTCGTGTTGACAATAATTTTACTCGAATGAGAGTAACATAACAATGACTCTAGTCACTTGAGTGAAAAGCAACTCGAGTCCCATCACTAGTGTAAGGTTGTTAGTGAAGTAGCAAAAGTGACAAAGTGGTAGCAATAGTTACTTTTGCTACTTGACTGTAAACTTTATAACATATTGGAATTTCGAGTAACTGCTATTTTAATGGATTTGGGCCCACGAACCAAATATAAAGAGGACCCGGCGAAAGGAGCGGTCCCCGTTACGGGGTCCGAAGTCCAAATGGCGTGTTTTAATTGGTGCGGAGTCTTAAATGAAGATACCTATGTTGTGTCTCACAAAATGCCGTGTTTTAATTGGTTGTAATATCTCCCCTCCATCCCGCGTACCTCGTTTCACCCCGCGTGATGCTACGCTAGTTTCCATACAAATATTGCGTAAGGCCCACTCTTATTAATTACTCCATAATTTGGGCCCCAGTACATCCTGCATATTTTCATGAAATGTCTTGCGTTATTTTTACTAGAATGTCATGAGAAGCAACTTAATCCTTCATTTGCTAGTTTTTGTTAGTTTATTTTACTAACAAACCGATTAATTCCCTGATATTCCGGCACCCACATGACAAGAAATATAAAGTTCCTGTATGACAATATTCAATACATATGCGTGACAAATTAATACCCAACTCACCTCCATAGCGTGACAATATTCAGTAGCACACTTATTCCCTCTCATAATAAGCGTGCCCATGGCCTTGCTGGGTTTCTGAGCACACTTATCACATATAGACCTGTTAGTTCTGCCCTCGCACTGTATGCAGCGTTCTCTGCAGAGGTACCGGGCTATGCCACCGCCCATAGCCGCTATGTTTAAGGCTTCGCCGGAATAGCCTATTTCGCGCCACCTGTTTATAAATTTAGGAACTATGTAAACTCATGACAGTGAGGGTTTGTCAATGTGTTTGAAATGAATAAACACTGACTATTACTGTTTTAGCAAGTCTAAAGTGTCTGATTTTTTTTTCTATTATATACATCCGATGTCTTTAAAATTAGATAATGGAAATACGTATTTAAATATCTCAAAAAGAAATATAACTTTTCATTTGGCAGTGGAAACTCAATAATTTGAAACCAACTATATAACAATCTCTAGTTCTTATACTTAAATTTTGATTTGAAATAACCTTACTATAACCAGACTACACAATATTTCTACTTGTATTACAACTACACTATACTTAAATTTAAATACTATACTTAAAACCAGGCTATACAATATACTTAAATTTCGATTTAAAATAATCTTACTATAACCAGACTACACAATATTTCTACTTTTATTACAAATACACTCTTAAACACTTACCATTTAAACACATCAACACCAAGCAACGATAGACATCTGTGTAGCGGCGGCAAAAGAACCCTTGTAGCATAGTATTCCACATGGGGCCTTAGTGCTGGGTCCTTTTTCAGTTCTAACGGCGTCCTAGCCAGTCGTGAGAGAGCACCTTTACCGCCACAGACTAACCAAGAGACGCGCTCGCCTATTCTAGGGCGGGAACGTGCGTCACGCTGTTCTAAGCGTCTGTGGAATAATTTATTTTTTATTACATACATATATATTCTTGCTTATAGTTAACTAATAGGATAATCAGAAGATATTGTTATACTTCCCTAATAAAAAAAATAAAAAACCTTTTATTCACACTAGACGCAGTAATACATATACACAAATAGAGAAAATAATTAATTATATAATAATTTACATTAATGGAACCAAGCACACATGGCAACCCCGCGCAAGTGTGAATAGGATTTGTCTCAGCTAATGTTGATTGTGTGAAATTCACACTGCCAACGCTGATATTCCGACAAACCCTTAAATACGTACCAGCACTTCTATAAACAAATAAAATATATTATATTGTATACTTCTAACTGAAAATACTATTGGGACTGTGCAATTTCGGTAATAAGATTATCAGAGTATATTGATCGCGAAATTGACGAAAAATCTCTTATGCCGCTCTTAAACTGTAAAACCTTATTAAGTAATGAGTCTTAATAAGAATGATTGCTTTCAATATGAACTGTATATGTTCTTGCGGACTTTCTTATCCAACCCTACTAACATTTCAAGTAATAATCTTAAAAACAAATACACCTTAGAAATCTGCTATGTCACTGCCGTAAACAGATGCTTTTATGCTTTCATACATCAATGAAAGTAAATGAATTTATAATATATTTGAGTGAAGTGGAAGGGCGGTTACGTAGTGGCCAGCCTAATAAGACATATGACAGTCAGATAGACGCTATATCGAAAAAGGGTGACGTTAGAAGTACCTATAACTGCCGAGTGTGTATGACAAGGTGCATGAGTGTCAATGAAGCGAAAGTGGTCTATCAGGATCGGTACAAATGGGGATAAGTGATCTGTAAGTATGTATGTAAATGAATTAATTACTTCGCAATTTCCAGAGGTGGCGCCACGCCGCTCTTGTAACCCGTAGGTCCTTTGTACTCTCTGGTGAATAAAAGCTCGTGCAGAGGCAGTACGTGGCGACAGAGTGAAGAGAGGGTGGCGGAGACGTCTCTCTTCACTGCTGACATGTCACCCGTTTCGAACAGCTGGCATAGCGCTGAGCGGAGCATCTGAAATTGAAGAAGAGGTTAATAGTTTCCGTCTCTAAGTACACAATATCAGTGGTTAATTAATAAAAACTTGGGCCAAAAGAATAGGGTAAACATAACACACGAGTATACTCTACTAATTAATGTAGACATTGTCCGCAGAGTTTTTTGGCATTTCTTCTCTGCAAAGGTTTCTTTACGAAATGCCAATAGTTTGACTCTAATTAGTTTTTTTTGATAAGATTAAGTTTATGTTAAAGAATTTTTGGATATAAAAGTGTTTTATGATCCTTATGTAGAATAAAAATCATTTCATTACCACTCCACAACTATAGGCGTGTTCACTTAATTTTGGTTAACGAATCCAATTTTCAGCACATAGTGTGATCCCACGTACCGTTTTCTCTATACCTACTACCCTCTACAAGCGTTGATCATTGCCTATTACGAAGTGTTAGTAACTTCCCTAAAAAGGAAGCTTCCTACCTGGGCAGGTGTTCCCCCAGGCTATTGGCCTGAGTTGGAAATTTGTATTTTATTAAATATTTCAATTACGCGTTCTAGGATATTGATTTTTATAATCATTATTTTATATCAGGGCTGTCCAAACCACTGCCCGCGGGCCGCATGCGGCCCGCGGTGTTGATTACTGCGGCCCGCGGTTTAGATTAATTTATTTCCTATTATCTTCTTTGTTTGAAATTTTCAATACATTATTGACCTTTTTTTTTTTTTTAGAATGGGATTGCTCTTGGCCCGTACTAATCCAAGTAGTTGGATTGGTCTTATTACCATTTTGTCATTATAATAAATATTTTGCGGCCCACCAATGTATTTAGTCTTTTTTATTGGCCCTGGGTCCCATCTAGTTTGGACAGCCCTGTTTTATATGTTGCTGGCGTCATCTGTGATAATTATGTTTAACTAATTGCAACTTAGGTTTCTCTCTAGAGGACGCCACAGTTGCGTATGATCATATGTAGATAGCTTACCTTAACACCTGCAGGACACCCATCTCGTCTTACAGTCTCTATTCCCTTGGCCTCGAACACGGGCGTGCTTTGCGCCGCGCTCTCGTACATGTAGCCAACGTAACGCTTTTTCGTTTGTAGGATACATGGTTGGTATACCTGTATTTGTGATGAATAAAAAAATGTTAAATGGAGTTTTTTCTAAATATATACATATGTATCGTGATAGATGTTAAGTAGAACCGTGTTAAATTGTCATTTTCTAATTTTATTAATGTCTTTAATTGACAATTTTAAACACTATTAACTCTCTGTTTCCTTGTATGTTCACAGTGGAAACAATTTAGGATCAATTTTGTCTTTTACTATCCACTAATTAAACATTTATATCTGCAAGGTTACCATAACCAAATAAGTGTATTTAGAGATGCATGGATGTAACAAAATAGGCTACCCTTAATAGATTCAAGACATAATCATACATGTACAACTAAGTTAACTTACGCAACAGTTCAATTTATCCCTCATAAACCATGTTCGCATTACCTTTTCCAGTTTGAGTGCAACTGGCGAGGGGTTGTCCGCAGTGACGGCGTCTGCTATCTGCTGCCCGACCTCGAACGCCGCCTCCTTACTGGCCCCCGGCACCAGGACGAACATCGAATCCGTGTCACCGTATATCACCTGACATTTACAATTACAATGTTTGAGCTATTAAATGCTATATTACAATTAAAGTTCTTAACGTACGTGATAAATCCCAACTGAATAGACATTGACTATCGATTGTTACTCTCAACGATCTCTTCTTACACTCACATCCATTAATATTATAATGCCCGTTCTTAAAGCTACGTTCAACTTCCTAAGCAACTTTAGCCATATAATGCTTTATCGTCAATGTTTCTTGGCCCCCCCTCAGCGAATTATTTATCAGGTATCTGTGTTTCTTAAATACATATATTTATTATTATTGCGCGTAGCCTTCCTCTAACAACAATTTCGCCCATCTTTGCTCTATCAATTCCGTACAAACATCTATTTATTAATTGAATTCTATCCACTAATTGAATGGTCTGCATTAAACATAACACGTGGAGTCCTGTCTTTGTTACTGTGTACAAACTTTCCTTCACCTAATCTCATATACATAATTTATACATACAGGAATGTACTTAAAAGTTACACTAACATAATAATTACCTTAACATTCCAATGGGGGTTCCCTTCGACCATCTTGATGGCCCTCTCGAGGGTTTCCCTGCCCTTGGCCACCACGCTGTCCCCCACTTCCACGCAGGGCATTCTACCACTGAAATTGGCTGCCGTATACCCATACGTTACGTTTGCTATGAGCTTTAAGCCTGGAAAAGTTAAAGAAATTTTAGATCTGAACGATTAAAGGTAACTTTTTATCCAGTAATGACGTTATGCTGGAAAATTGATATCAGATGATTAGGTGGCAACTTGTTACTATAGGCTATTCGCGTTAAGTAAATAGTGACGTCATGATAATCAGAGGTTAAACTGGCCAATGAGACGTGAGTAAATGAGAAAACAAGTCACATTGACCAATCGCAGACATTCGTTGTCACGTCTCATTGGTCAAATCGTTTGGGTATTGATGACGTCACTATTTTCTTAACGCGAATACACTATAATATAGTTATCCCGGTAAAGGTTTAGATTAGAACTGTTGTTGGTTAAGTAATGTTAAGTGAGAATTATTGTCTCTAACAAGTCAGTTTAGAAATTTAGTGTACATAAGTAGAAATTTTTCATTGGCCATAATTTTTGGGAAAATATTTAAAATGAATATAAATCACAATTCGCTTTAGAATACTGAAATGTACTCCAAAAATATGTTCGGACACACTACAATGGTATGGTTAGGCTTTATTATTTTGATGTAAAATTCAGTATTTTTTATGAACTCCATTTTTATAAATTTACGTTTAAATAAAAGCAACTATTTTAAAATCATCATCTTACAATCTATCTAAACAATCTATTCTAATCTATTCCATTCCAATACATCTTTCCACAACCTACCCAACTGCCGAGAATGCATCGCCTTCCTAACAGCTTCATCCGTTTGCTGTTTCATGGACTTCTTGACCGCCTGTCTGGCAGCCAGGATCCTCCTAAGCATTGCTGGTAGCACCCCCCTCCTCACTGAGGGTTTCACGAAGCCTACACCAACGGGAGACCAATGGACTAAGCCTTGCTGGTTCAGGGTTTCCAACTTAGCACGGGATATCTTCAAACGCCACGCGCCGAATTCGTATGGAGCGTCGCTGTGAGAGAGTTTTGTAAGGAAGGTTTCTTTAGAGTGTAAGAATAGATTAGGGTTTGTCTATGTATGTTACATTTATACTATTAGTCACTTATATATTATGCTTTATTTAGAATATTTAAGGTCAATAAAGGTAATAAATCATACTTTTTTGGTTGTCACGTATTTAATAACAGATAAAAGTTCATATCCCTTTATGGTTAAGCAGGGATCATCGGTTTCGAATATTTTTCTGCTGGATTAGGTAAAATGTTTACGAGGCAGGAAATTGACCTACAATATATTTTTCTCTAATATTCTGTCGACCTCAAACAGATTAATGGACATGATTGTATATGTATGATAACCAGGCGATGTGAAGTTCGAAAAAATCTTAAATTCCTATGTATCTCCTTTCCTTCAGAAGCAAAGTACAACTTACCCATTGATATTATGAACTCTGCCTATACACGTAGAGAAGCAGTAGTTGTAGGCGATCATCATGGAGGGGTACAGGCTCTGGAAGTCCAGCACTATCACCGGATCCGAGTAGAAGCGGGATTCTGGAAATGTATTACTTGGTTAAGATAATACGTATATGTGAATGTCACGTTTATTTAATTAGAAAGGGTAATAATAATATAAGAGCATAAAAACGAGTGAAATTTCAACTAAAACATGATTCACGGAGTATATTTCAAGTGGATGGCAGTGACTATGAATATAAATGATTATAAATATGGTACTCTTGGTTGACGGTTCAATAATATATTAAATGCGATGTCAATCCCATTTTTTGTGCGCATACTGAAATAATTGACGATAGTTATCTGTCAAAATTCAGGAACATAGAATATTTGAATGACAAAATATTAATGTTGTGTAGTACACTTCTGTGAACAGTGAAAATAGAGCTAGAGTCACACTATTTATTGCTGCTTATCTACGTTGAAAAGGCATGATACTTCTTGATTTGAAATTCGTTCAAAAATGTCAGTCACTCACAGGCTTTTAACCCGATACGATACGTCAGTCAACATAAGTCAAATAACTAAACAAACATCATAGACTCACCAGGCTCAAATATAAGAGGCAGGCACTCCGGCGCCTTCATAGTGGCTCTTTGGCTAACCGTGGGTGACAGGGCTATTAAGTTGAGAGGTCTCGCCGCCCGCAGCATGAGGGATTCGACGCGAAACTGCGACCCTCTGGACAGAACCTCCCACCATTGTAAGCCGAAAAGACGGGCCAGCTCTGACGTGCGATCTGTCAGTCAAAAAATGACAGTTATTAAACGGAGGATAATTGATAATATAAGTGTGTGTATATGTGAGATTAGTTAATATTTTATGAAGGGAAAGTTTAATATGTATTTACTTAAATTAAAACTATATATAGTTTGTCCAATGCGTCTCTATTTCTCATTCTCTATCCAATCTATTCAGGCAATATCAATATCAATCAATCAATCAATCAGCCTATGACAGTCCACTGCTGGACGTAGGCCTCCCCAAGGCAACGCCACAAAACACGATCACTCGCGGCCCTCAGCCAACCACTACCAGCGACCTTTTTCAGGTCATCAGTCCACCTGGCAGGGGGGCGTCCTACACTACGTTTACCGAGACGCGGTCGCCATTCGAGAACCGCCTTGCTCCAACGGTCGTCGGTTCTGCGACAGACGTGACCGGCCCACTGCCACTTCAGCTTGCAACATCGATAGACAATGTCTACGACATTGGTTCTCTGCCGGATAATCTCGTTCCGGACTCTGTCCCTTAACGAGATACCCAGCATCGAACGTTCCATTGCTCGCTGAGCGACATGTAATCGGTGAGCCAGCCCGACCGTCATGTTCCACGTCTCGGCACCGTACGTCATTACAGGTAGGACGCACTGATTAAAAACACTGGTCTTAAGACACTGCGGTAGTGGCGACGAGAAGATATGACGCAACTTCCCGAATGCTGCCCAGCCCAGCTGCACTCTTCTGGAAATCTCACGCTCGAAGCTGTCCCTACCCATTTGCAGAGCCTGGCCCAGGTATATATATTCCTGGACCACTTCGAGCGCCTCTCCACTGATCGTGATCGGCCCCGGGACAACGAGTTCGTTGAACATGACTTTCGTCTTGTCCAAGTTCATCCGGAGACCGACCGACCGTGAGGCAGCGTTAAGACTGTGCAGCATTCCCTGCAAATCCTGCAGCGACTCCGCCATTACGACAATGTCGTCAGCGAAGCGGAGGTGTGTGAGGTATCTGCCATTGACATTGATACCCATCCCAGTCCAATCCAGAGTTTTGAAGACGTCCTCCAGTGCGTTCGTGAACAGTTTCGGGGATATGACATCCCCCTGTCTCACTCCTCTGAGCAACTGTATAGGACTTGTCTTTTGGTTTTGGACTTGAACAGATATCGATGCCACGCTGTATAGGCTCCTCAACACCTGCACATAACGCCAATCGACCTGGCATCGCTGCAAGGATTCCAGAACAGCCCAGATCTCGATGGAGTCGAAGGCCTTCTCGTAGTCCACAAAGGCAAGACACAGCGGCTGGTTATACTCATGAGACTTCTGTATAACCTGCCGCACTGTGTGGATGTGGTCTACGGTACTAAAACCTTTTCGAAATCCGGCCTGCTCCGGCGGCTGGAAGGCGTCAAATCTTGAGGCCAGACGATTTGTGAGCACTCTCGAGAACAACTTGTAGACGTGGCTTAGGAGCGCGATAGGCCTATAATTCTTCAATAGGGTCTTGTCTCCCTTTTTGAAAAACAAGGCCACCACGCTCTCACTCCACGCCGTCGGGGTAGTCCCATTAGCTATGACGGAATTAAACAGGTGCTTGAGCTTCTGCAGGACTGGAGCTCCTCCCGCCTTTAGAAGCTCAGAGGTTATTCCGTCTTCGCCGGGAGCCTTCCCATTTCGAAGTTGTTTGAGAGCGCTCCCAATTTCGTCTTCGTCCACGAGCGGGAGATCATCAGTGTAGTGGCGCACCAATGTGGCTCTTGGGTCGTTCGCATCGGGTGGAGGCTTCGGGGCATGCGAGGCGTATAGATGGCCGTAAAAGCCCTCAACCTCGTTTAGAATCCCCGGAATTGAAGTGACGGTTCTGCCCTCTGAGGTTTTCAGCTTCGTCAGATTAGATGTACCCATTCTTTTGCTGAAGACTTTCGACCCCCGATTTTGCTCAATGGCCTCTTGAATGAGTTGCGCATTGTAGCTACGGAGGTCGCGTCTCACCGATTTCCGGATTGTCTTATTGAGACGTTGGGTATCTGACGAAGCTCCCTCTGGCAATTCACGTCGAATCCGCATCAATTCCAGGGTTTCGCTTGAGAGCTTAGACTTTCGGCTGCCTCGCCCTCCCCTGAAGCATCTCTGACCCACCTCGCGAAGTACCCCCACCACATCATCGAGGCTCTCGTCAACACTTGCCGTGGTATCCAGTGCCTCGAAGCGATTGCGCAGTTCCAGCTGGAACGCTTCAGAGCCATGCACGGATTGGAGCATCGTTGGGCGAAGAACGGACCGTCTCAATCGCCTTCTCTCGGCCTTGAAGTCGAAATTCAGGGTGCCTCTCACTAGGCGGTGGTCACTGCCGGTCTTAAACCTATTAACCACTGAGACATCCCTGAACACGTACTTCCTGTCTGCCAAGATGAAGTCGATCTCGTTCTTCGTCCTACCATCTGGGCTCTGCCAGGTCCACTTCCTATGGGGCTTTTTCTCAAAGAATGTGTTCATGCAGAACAGCCCCTCTTTATCCAGGAAGTTGACCAGCATCTGCCCTCTGGCATTCCTGCATCCAACCCCGTGCGCTCCGATACGCGATTCATCGCATTCGCGCACTCCCACTTTGGCATTGAAGTCCCCCATGACAACGGTGTAGTGGGTCTTGGTGGTGTTATGCATCGCCTTGGCGATATCTTCATAAAGCACCTCGACCTCACTGTCTGAGTATGCCGACGTCGGCGCATATACCTGCACGACCTTAAGAGAGTATCTCTTGGTCAGTTTCAGTACAAGGTACGCTACCCGGGTCGACACACTCGAAACCTCCAGCACGTTGTCACGGAGAACCCTGTTGACGAGAAAACCTACGCCACCCTGTGACCTCTGGTCGCCCTCCCGGAAGTAGAACAGATGGCCTGATTCTAGGGTAATGGTGTCCTCACCAGGTCTTCGGACCTCCGATATC
This sequence comes from Leucoptera coffeella, assembly GCA_030578115.1. NCBI lineage: Eukaryota > Metazoa > Arthropoda > Insecta > Lepidoptera > Lyonetiidae > Leucoptera > Leucoptera coffeella. Next base: position 223,467 of record JAMBLF010000261.1, read on the forward strand.
CCCAGAACATGCCACCTTAAATTCGTTAGTTCCACTTCCAGCTGCGCCAGGCTTTCGTCCAGCCGTAGACTGCGTCCATTGTACGTCGCCAGGGTCAATTTGTGGCAGCTGTCCGTAACCCGGGGATTCTTAGCACCCCCTGCCCTACCGTAACCGAGACCCCTGCCGTGGGCCGGAATAGTAGGGCGACCGGGAACTGGGGGCCATGTGTTTCTCGCTTTTTTCATGGGGGGTATTGCCCTTACTCACCACGCTGGGCAGGCGGGTTGGTGAGCGCAGAACGTAGGTCTTCGCACCAGTGACGCTGCTGCCCGTCACTGGTCTGTTGCATTTAACCACGCTTGATTACGAAATGGTTATACCGCCATTTGTCGGTCGCCAGAGCCTCGTTCGTTGGACAGCAGGATGCACCACGGGCAGGTGAGGTTGGCTTGGGGCACTAGGGTGATAGAGTGCCCCCTTACATCCCAATATCAATAATAGCAATAAAATTATAAATATATGTATAAACCAAAAGGGTCAAAAAGCATAATATTATTTTCTAAAACAGTACAAAACATAAAAAAGCAACTCACTTATTATATCAAGTTTCTCCAACATCCTGATAGTCCCCGATAGTCTCATCAAGTAGTACTCCACAGGTACCCATCTCAAGACCTTCGACTCCTCATTCCACCACTCAGCTAGCTGGCAACTGGTGTACTTAGGAGTCCTTTCCTTCAAAACTTCGTACATACAGTTCTCAAAACTATAACTGGATAAGGCTAGTTCATGACGAAATATACGCCAAACATTGAAAAGAACTCTGCCTAGGATTTTCCCTTCAAAATCCTTGTCGTCTCCTCTCCATTTCTTTTGGCGGTTCTTCGCTGTTATTCTAGAACATTCTAGAATGATTTCTAAGCCTAAACACTGAGCTCTTTCTAACACATAACCCCAAGACTTAGATTCGATTTCAAAGCCACAAATCAAATCAGGATCGTGTCTTTTTACCGATTCTATCAGTTTATTTAATAGTTCTAATTCATCTGAAACATATTTGATATCTTTCTCGAATACACATCTAGTAAACTTTTCTTGTTGGTCGTCTATAACGTATATTTCTGTCACATTTTTTGACAGATAATGGTCGTTTGGACAATCGTTGGTAACTTGTATGAAGATTGCCTCTATCTTGTCTATGGCCGGATCGGAGTTAAGCTCGCCTCTCACTGCCGAGTGGATTTCTAAGACCATCACAGTTAAAAAGTCCACCTGTAATAACAGAGCTTAAATTAATAATCTATTCCATGTACCAAAATATTATTATGTAGCTCTTGTCATGAGGAAATTTATCTATTTCTTGGGATAGTTAAAAGTCAACTTTCTACTGTACAATATAGTCTAATGTCTATCATATAGCATATAGATAAACTAGTAAAAAGCTGATAGATATTTTGAATATTCACAGCCCTTCACAATGGTCACTTAACCTGCCCGAAAAGGACGCATAGTGCCAAATGGCAATCGATAATCTCTGCCTATTCTCATGAAGTGGACACGTGAATATAACTATGTATTAACTTACATCAGATACACTCTGTATACTGTTCTCGACTGGTTCGCTGTTGAAGCAGAGAAACGAACCATCCGGCTGCATGGTCACTTGTAGGGTCTCGTTCAACTTTTCTTGGTCCTGAAATGTCGTATATTTATTTATTTACTTATACATTCACGTCCTTTAATCCCTTTCGAGGTGAACTGAACATACATACATACGCTTCACGACTTGTGTATACACACTCCCTTTTTTATTATGATGGTCTAGTCTGAGGCTTGAATGCCCATCTCCGAAATTTCGAATGCATGTTAGGTATGGGTCATTCGTAGCCCGCGTATCACTAGATAGACAGCACCCAACGTGATAGGTAGTGAACCGTATCGCCGTATATAGGCACTGACTATTACTATGGCAGATTTCCTCACGATGTTTTCCCTCGATGATGTTTCCCACGATGTGTACTGAACCTCGGAGAAATAATTTCTCCAGCGGCACTTTTTAGCATAAATATTGGGATTATGATCTCAAATGGAACATTTGTGACAGGTTAGCCCATAGGCCAGTTGATCACATTTACCCTTAATCCCTTATTCACCTCTTACGACATGCTCCGACTAGTTGTAGGTAGTGGTAAATGTGGTAATTGTTGTTCCAGTGATCATGTCGTATATTGACAAATACGTAAAAATGATTAAGAAAATTTCCCTTACTTAAAAATCATTGCAGTTTTCTAATGTCTAAAAAAAACGTTAGTTGTACATTAACTATACAATGCCTATAAATAGCTTTAAATATTTACCTTATCCTCGCTTTCCAAGCTCAGACTATTGTTGATCTCGTTCAACCCTATAGCTTGTGAAGCGTCCAAATCCTCAATTATATTTACTTCACACTGCGTTTCAATTTCAACATTTTCCTTCACTTCTGCCTCACTCCACTTCACCACTTCCCTTCTCGTTGGAGGTCTTCTAATAGGACATAGAACAGTTTTTCTTTTACTAGCTAATACAGCTTTTAAGTTATCTAGTTTCATTGCCAATTCGCCTGAATCGTGAGTTTGTAAGAAAAGTAAGTGTCGCCATTCTTCAATAGTGCTGCAGTTTAGAACTTTTTCATTCGCTTTTTGGTCTACTGCACTTTTGCTGTGTATTTTCACCACCATATTTCCTAGGTCCACTTTATCGCCTGAATCTTTGTGGTTACTGAAATGTGGCTCTATAGGTTTTGTAATAGGTAAATTGTACTTTTTGAGCGTAGTTTTTATGTAACTTTTAGTTGGTGGTCTGAATTTCATTGTTAAAACTGTTTTCTTTATTGAATTGGTTTTTGGAAGTTGTGTTTCATTTGTTTGTAAGCTTTCACTGTAGTGTAATTTTATATCACTTGTGTCTAATACGTTTTGAGTGTTATTAACAAATTCATCTTCGTTGCTTAACGATTGATCATCAATTTCATTCATTTTCGGACAAACAGTTATATCAAACACTCGCGACACATCATAAAAACTGGTAAAACCAACATCATCTTCCATTTCTGAATCACTATAATTAATATCACAGTTAGTCTTATTAAGTTCCTTAATAGATTGTTGTACATCTATTTTACAATTATTTTCATCTCCTGCATTATATTCACGTACAGTATTACTAATATCACATGTTGAATCACTTTTTACTTCTTCAAGATTGATTTTAGATGTACTAGCTACCGGAAAATTATTTTCTTCGTATAATTTTGTCGAGTCTTTTATATTATTAGCTTTAAATTCTGATTCGGTACTATATTTAGTGCCTTTCAAGCTGTATTTAGAAACCATAGTGCTTATATCAAAACCAGAATCATTTTCTACCTCTAAATTATTAGCTTTAGATGTACTAGCAACAGGAGATATGTTATCTTCGTAAATTTCAATTGATTCTTTAACAAAACCTTTTGAATCTTTATTTGCTCTATTTTCTTGTATAGTACCATTATGTTTACAAAATGTAGCGTCAATATCACACGCAGAATCATTATCTACTAAAATATTTACTTTAGAGGTACTAGCAATAGGTGAAATATTATTTTGTACTGTTCTTGACCTAGTACTAACTGCGTCTATCGATCTGTCAAAACTTTCTTGTGACAGAAATTCTTTTTTTATTTTACTAGCTTGCTTGTTGACTTTAACAACTGAATTATTAATTTCATCAGGAATAACATTATCTATTTTGACTAGTGGTTCAGACTGGTTGTCTTTTTTCTTCCTAGGTCTAGATAGGCCTAATTGCATGGGTCTCATCTTTCTTTTGCGAACTTTCTTTACGTCTGTAATGAAACAATTACCATAAAACATACGCTTCACGACTTGTGTATACACACTCCCCTTTTTTGATTATGGCGGGGTAGTCAGAGGCTTGAATGCCCATCTCGAAATTTCGAAGGCATGTTAGGTATGGGTCATTCGAAGCCCGCGTATCACTAGATAGACAGCACCCAACGTGATAGGTAGTGAACCGTATCGCCGTATATAGGCACTGACTATTACCTATCCTGAGGGATAGGCAGCTTTCCTCACGATGTTTTCCCTCACCGTTTACAACTGTCTAAGTAAAAAGAAAACTTGGTATGTAAGTTGAAACCCATAATTAAAAACCAGAAACACAAATTAACGTAATTTTAAATCTACTGTTACTTACGTTCATCATCACACGAACCGTCGAGCTGAGGGATGCTGGCTCCATCCCAAAAGGAATCTTCCCACTGCGGAGAATCTCTATTCTCACTGAAACTGTTTATTTGTTTACTAAGACTTGACCAATAATTGCCGAATTATCAATTTATCACAAGATTATTTGAAAGACTGTAAGTGTACATATGTCATCATCATCAGCCTGTATCAATCCACTGTTGGACATAGGCCTCCCCCAAATGACGCCACTTCTCCCTGCCAGTGGCCGTTCGCATCCATTCGATGCCACCCAACCTGCGCAGGACGTCTTCCCACCTAGCTGGGGGGGGCACCTCACACTACGTTTACGCGACGCGGTCTCCACTCTTTGGCTTTTTGGCTCCAGCGACCATCAGTCTTTCTGTATACGTAAACAGCCCAATTTCACTTTAGCGTGCTATTCTTTTCATTATGTCATGTACATATGTGTATATTTGGAATTTAAAACGAAACAATACTGTTTATTTTCCTAGAAAGTCGGAAAAGGCGACTAAAACTTAATGTCTATACTAAACGATTATGGAACTAGGGGTATGCTGTGTATATCAGTATATCATTATATATAGATAGTAAGAGGTTCCGATAGACCTAGGAGATACTGGGAGATACTGGGAGATACTGCATCTAAGGTAAATTATGTACGTCTCAACACTAACTCTACTACTATTACTACGTATTAAAACAATAAGCTTACTTTTCTGTTCCTTGATCCATGACAAGAGTTTCCTCATGGTAGAGCATATCTTCTTCCGTTCTGTGTTCCTCATCATCCACCCCATCATCAGCTGGCGTGGCCAAGATACTGTCTTCTTCCACTCCAGGTTTCTCATCCAGTTCTCTTAGGATGTCTAGTAAATCTAGATCTTCGTTATCCACTGGAACAGTTTTACAAGTAACGAAATTGGGATTGAAAGAGTAAAATATTAGAAAATTTGAGGTATTTAATCCACAGATTTTCAAAACTAGGGTGCATAGGCATTTTCTGGGCAAACTCTGTCTGTCGCCTCCTTCGAGGTGCAAACAGGGTCAAGAGTGAGCCCATTTCAGTTAAAAAAAAAAGATTCAATTAAATTTATTTCAATCTTCAAGCAAGTTATACGTGTTTATTTGAAGATTTGTTCTTATTAACTAAGCTACTCAGTTAAGCTAAACATTTTGACTTAGGCCAATCTATATTTTTTACTTCAGTGATTCGAAAACAACCTACTCGAAAAATAAAGGAAAAAGATATAATACGGAGCAAAAAATGATAATCATACTCACACAAAACTTGACTATAATGCACTGACAGACTGCTATTCAATGCAACATTTTCGTCCACCACAGTACAGTCTAAATCATCATTTATCTGCCTCCTTACACTGTCATTTATTGAACCCGACAACGAATTTTCCGGTACATGTATACTCAAATCCATTGCTGACATTAAAGCTGACGAATCCATACTTTCCGCTGGATAGTGTATACCATCACTTGAAACCAGATCTGTCAAATTTGACAGTTTATCTAAAAACAAATTTTGAAACTTCAAATGCGTTTCCGTTTCCTCTGTCAGTCTTCCTTGAGTCAAAGACTTAGAACCCATTGACATATTCAACTCTTTTCTTCTCCGTTTCTCTTGCTGCCAAACCTCTTCCAACCCTGGATTCTCCACTCCGTCACGCTTTCCTACCCTTTGCCGGTTGATTATATGAATCGCCGAGCAGTCCGCTTCATAGTAACACACACTTTCAGGTCTCAACGTATCTGAGTTATCAAAAGGGCTGTTCTGGCTAATACCTGTCTTACGAAAGGATATATCTTGTAAATCTATGTTGCTCATGCCGAATAGATTGAAGTCTATAAAGAACTGAAGGGTGAAGTTCAAATGGGCTTCGTGAGGTTGGAATGTCTGGCCTAGGATAGCGCCATTGCTGCATAGGTCGGCCGCTTGCTTCAGCAGTCCTGGGTTGTACAGGAACACTTTCAAATACAAATGTTCTTTATCGTGGAAACCGTAGAATGGGCTGAAAATAAAGTATGAGACAAAATTATATTTCTTAATGTCCAAAGCTAGTTACAATTTCTTCTTAATAATAATAATATTTAGGACACTATTACACCAATTGAACTAGCCCCTTGGTAAGTTCATCGAAGACTTGTGTTAAGGGCACTAGTCAACGTATATTTAAGAAATATATAGTTATTATATATAGATAAATACATATATAGCGTATATAATGAACGACCAGACTGGAAAGCAGAAGAAAAGCGTAGTTCTTAACTCTGCCTCCACCGGGAATCGAACCGGGACCTCACAATTAGCGTTCAGGTGGTTAACCAATCGCGCCACAGAGGTCGTCTTCTTTCTTAATTACTTCTTGATAAACAGGTTATGCTTTAATTTGATTTGTACTGATAGGAAACTAGAGCTATGAACTTATCAACTGAATAATTTCGATGTAATTTCATAGAGAATTACAAACTGTTGTTTTAGCAATAGTGTTATATTTCAGCTAACTATCAAACTTAGGACATTTGGATTAGTCAGACAAATGAGGGAATGTCTTCATTTTGACGACCTCCGTGGCGCGATCGGTTAGCCGGCGGAACACTAATCGTGAGGTCCCGGGTTCGATTCCCGGTGGAGGCAGAGTCCCGGTAGAACTACGCTTTTCTACTGCTTTCCAGTCTGGTGGTTGATAATATATGCTATATATGTATTTATCTATATATAATAAGTATATATTTCTTAAATATACGTTGACTAGGACCCTTAACACAAGTCTTAAATAAACTTACCAAGGGGCTAGTTCAATTGGTGTAATAATGTCCAAATATATTCATAAATCACTAGAGAACATTTACATAAACTTTTACTTACAGCCCTTTGACTAGTGCAATTTTGTACACATGCTGTTGCGTTGAGGTTGCTTGCTTTAAAGCTATGTTTAAGGCTTTATCCAAACTGGCTGCCATCTGAAGAATAAAACAATTTATTAACTATCTCATGACTGTTATTATTATATACTTAATATAGGTATATAGTACTACAAACATAAAAAAACTATCTCTAACAACTCTAAACTTAAGTTTACAGTACCCGAAGTGATGAACAGAGGAAAAAGTCAGGAATTATTGTGGTAAAAGGATTGCAGCAAGAAAACATGCTATCCTATAGTACATAGAAACTCACGCCTCCATTACTATTCACGCCTATACATCCTTAACTGGGAAGGCAGAGACTATACATCACCATACATATCTATTTCTGTGGGCATCGAATGACCCATACTTAACATGCCTTCGAAATTTCGGAGATGGGCATTCAAGCCTCTGACTACCCCACCATAATAAAAAAGGGAGTGCGTATATGCAAGTCGTGAAGAGTATGTATGTATATCCATACTATAGATATGCATGTACATATTTTATCGAAGTCTAGGTAACTAGTTTAGATTCAATCATGCGCTAGTCTTGGTTTAATATAGTTTAATAGAAAGTGTTTTATTCACATCATCATAAAAGATATATGTGGAGGGCACTCACCTGATACAGAAACTGAGGTTCAGGGTTCGATGCTGGGCAGGGTACATAGAAATATGGGAACACTCCATGTACATGTAGACATACTTTGCGTCCATCTGGTGCTGGGCCAAATATCCTTAAGACTGGTACCTGGATACAAAGATAGTAACATATATACACATCACACCTGATTCCCTGTAGAGGGATAGGCAGAGATCACGGATCCTTATTCGTCCCAATCCTGATAGACCACTTTTGCTTCGTTGACACTCATACATCTCATACACACTGGATAAAAAAAAAATTGTTACATATCACACCAATTTTTCCCATAGTGGGGTAGACAGAGTTTACAGATCCTGAATGGGAAAGAGTTGCATTCTGCACAATAATATGTCATAGTTCATGAATCTTGATAGTCTGGTCACAGACATAATAATAATAAAAAGCCTTTATTTACGGCCACAAAAACATACACAATACAAAACGTTTACAATAAAAAACTTACAAACTAAGGGGTATGACTTGTGCATGTTATTGTTGCAGCAAAAGGTTCTAACTCAGCTGGGTATGTTGCGTCTGGTGGCAAACGCAACACAATTCATAATTGGCAATTTAATAATATAAGAATACTACACTAGAAATATACTAGTAGGTCCAGTGATGCTTTATACTACCAGTAAAGCACTGAGAAAGGGGTAAGTGTAGTTTCATACTGAGTACTGAGTTAGCATGCACAAATATAATCTTACTAGTGACCAGCTCCGGCTTTGCACGGGTATAAAATATATAGCCTACTCCACTATTTAATGGTTGTAATTATACATATAAACCTTCCTCTTGAATTACTCTATCTATTTAAAAAAACCGCATCAAAATCCGTTGCGTAGTTTCAAAGATTTAAGTTTACAAAGGGACATAGGGACAGAGAAAGCGACTTTGTTTTATACTATGTAGTGACATTCGCGTCGTTAAATCCCTTTCGGGGTTGACAGAACCATGGAGTTATAATATCTCCTGCGACTTTGTTTTATACTATGTAGTGATAATCATATTAATACATATATTACAACCAACATCCTGAGTAGGATTCCCTTCTAACCTTAATTTGTCAGTGGTGTCCATACACTTCATGGTATTCTTAAATTGAAGTGTATACATACATATATACATTCTAATCCTTTAATTCCTTTCAGGGTGGGCAGAATCTCAGAGACATAATATCTCCTGGATTAATTTTAGCATGAGATTGTCAAAAGTGTAAAATTTCATATAACATGATTACCGGATAGTCAATATCTATAATGATAGGTAAAGTTATGTGTTTAAATATGCAGCTATTACCTTTATATGAATGATTTCAACAATTCAACGTAGCTCAGTTGTTAGCGGCTTGACTCTGAATCGAGGGTACAGGGTTCAAATCCCACTTGAGCATTTACCAATGGAGATGAAGTTTAATGAATTTCTATGTACATTTTTGTAATACATTTACAAAATACGTCAAATACTACGGTGAGGGAAAAACATTGTGAGAAAACCTACCTGTTCCCAGAACAGATAATAGTTCGTGCTTGTAAATGGCGACATGGTTGACCACCTGTCATATTAAGTACTAACTATCTGGTTAACATGTGGGTTCAAGGTGGCCATAGAATTACTACCTTGGCAATTGCGGCGATGGACACCTGTACCTCTAACTACCCCGTAAGGGTTAATGGTGGTGAATGCGTACATATAGATGGATTTAGATAGATTTTTATATACTACTACAAGATATACTAATGTACAAGTGGGGTACCTGCTTGATATCGGATCCTCTGAATTCTGAGTAAATAACATCCAAACCAGGGGTTGGCTTGGTCAGGTAGTGGTCACACACAACTATTCTCACTGAAAATGTTGGCTTTATGTCCAGTGTTGTTGACATGCCTGTAAATAAAAAACCAATCTTTTAAAAAGTTGTTTTATATACTATCTTTAAAGTCACAATTATAAAACTTAACAAAACTACAAATGCACGTTATATCCTCATAATTATTAGAATAGCTATGGAATTAATATTTTAATATCTTTTCTTTGTAGAAGGATTTGTTTGGATAATAAGGTAAATAGGTAACGGTGATATTAAAGGAAAGATTTGTGAGAATTTCTGCCTATTCTTCAATAGTCACATTTAGTGATTTCAAGCTGGTGAAACATGGGGTTTGAAAGGCCAAAGGTCTTCGGATATATGACGGTGGTCAATCAAGCCTCTACTAGTTTAAAAGCATGTCTCTGACATAATTAGAGAAAATAAGATCGTAATAATTTTGTTGGGATTTCGTACGATGGAGCACAGACATATGCAAGATATTCTCAACTACAGTAAATTGTTAGGTATTACTTTAATTTTTCTTACTTGTTTTCGAAGACATTTTCGAGGCAGTACGTTTGAAAAATCAAAGTAACTAAGTTGTTTAAATTTACCATTTCTTTTTAACGTAGAATGGCATATTCCAATAGCATAGGTATAATTAAACTTTGAGCATAATTTACATGAGTAGTATAATTTGTAAACACACACAATCTTTCTTCTTGTTCTTAACAAGTTAAAATAAGTTGGAAAATGTAAATAAAACGATTTTTTTAATCAATTCAATTATAATTACAATTCAGGTGCGGTTGATACACTATTTTCGTGACAGCATTAGCGGTAGAGTACCCGCCACATAAGGTGGCAGTTGGAGGCGTCGCCACAGTCGCGTAATCCAGTGTTGCCAGTAAACACGCCAAAACTAGCACTCACTGTGCCATACGGCTCGATACATTATATTGAGGTTTCATTTGTAACGATCTTTGGTTGCAGAGCTATAAACTCAAATAAAACAAATTAATATACTCAAATAAACATAATTAAACAAATATACCAAAGTCAAAAGTCAAAATATTTTTATTCAAAATAGGCCCTATCATAAGCTCTCTTTGAAAGTTATTTTATGATCTAAGTACAAATTAAAAAAACTATATATTGACAAAAGGAATATATATGAGTGAAGTGGAAGGGCGGTTACGTAGGGGCCGGCCTAATAAGACATATATGTAACAGTCAGATAGACGCTATATTGAAAAAAGGTGACGTTAGGAGTACCTATAACCGCCGAGAGTGTATTAGAGAATGTATGAATGTCAATGAAGCGAAAGTGGTCTGTCAGGATCGGGACAAATGGGGATCCGTGATCTCTGCCTACCCCTCTACAGGGAATCAGGCGTGATGTGTATGTATGTATGTAAAAAAACTATTTCAAACATGGCACTGAGCATTGTCTTTACATATTTTTACCGAGGTTAGTTCACCAACCATTTCGGCTGCTCAAGATGCCACGTCATGAAGACCACGACCGCTCTGATAAGAGCGTAACGATTGAGAAGAAGAAGTTCAGCGGAGAGCCTTGGAGAAGAACTAACAAGAAACTCCAGAAATCAATTTATTATAATCACCCTTAACAATTATAAAAATTACAAAGAGTGGGCAAAAAACACAACGCTGGTAATACTAAATTTACCTTTCATACAAAATAACACGCAATGGCGGAAACGTCAAATTTAGTTCCAAGTTTGGTACTGCCACCTTATGTGGCGGGTACTCTAGATATCAGCAGTAAAAAAATATTGCAAACAAATACTGATCTTCGTTATATCTAATATCAAGAAGTTTTCATTTTACTTAATTAAATATTATTTTTCATTATTGTAAGAAGGTTGAAAACACTTCTTTTTTTTATAATTAAAGTCATGTCATCATCATAGAAATACATTCATTATTTATGCATTCTCGCAGATGTATACGCTTAATAAGTTTGTTTCTAATGCTTCCTTTTAACAAATTTACTGCTTCATTTATATCCTCAAATTACATGTTCAAAGAGCAAACATTTAATTTATGAATGGCTATAAACATTTTTACATAAAACTTATTGAAATGTTTCTATTTTCAATATTATTTGAAATGCCTAACTTTAGCGAGCGAGCCAGTTTAGGTTCTGCTAATATGAGGTCGTGGTACGAAATTGCGAAGCAGTTCAGAATAGGTCGTAAACTGAATCGCTATAAGAGCTTGTGGTAGGCCCCCAGGACTAAAACAACGTTGCGTACATGCAGATTAAGAAATTAATAATTATAGTCTTTTTTGAGTATTTTTGGTTATAGGCCAGCCAGCCATCGATGTTTTCAAATAAAAATATTCGCAGAAATTGATTTAAATTTTGAACTGATTTGTCATGTTTTTTAGGCATGTCACGGCGTCAGTCAGTCAGTCAGTCGCTTGCGTTGCGTTGGTTGGTTGAATCCATTGTTGTTCTTTCTATTTTCGATAATTACAAAAAATATATAAATTTCTTTGTGCTATTTCATAACTATGGAGAAAAATGTGTAGTGTCTCTTGTGTGGTGTCAATCTGAATTTACTTATTTCAAAACTGATACAATGTTTTGGTGGGACAAAGATAATTTTTACGTGCACGGAACATAAACATTAGCTTTAAAAAAAGACCAAAGGTGCTGATGGGAGATGATGGAAGATGAGGAAGCTGATTTGCGGGAACAAATCTTCCATAATAATGTTCGAGAACAAATTGTAAGTTTGATCACGTAATACTTATTTGATTAGTTCTGTCTTTTTGTTTGTGCACGAACGAAAACAAACTATTTCCGCACTTGATGAAATATCTAAGCAATTATCTGAACAATATAATGAGAATTTAATTCTAAAATTATCTAATTACACCTTATAAAAGCGTAAATCATTTTACAAACTGTCTGTTTATCTCGTGTTGCATCTTCGTCTCACGTGTTTTGTTTGTTTAGTATTGTACTCATACATCCATAAAACTACATCAAGGTCATTTAATATTCAATCTAATACAAATTTGTTACTTGGTAATTTAGACAATTTATGGTCAGCCTATGGTACCCATCTGAATATTAGTTCGCTTCATATATTATATTACCTAGTTTAAGGAAAATTCAGTGAATAAACAGTTGTTGTGACACATGTTTTCCTTCAATCACCAATTCTTATTTGTTTCTAAATATTTTGGGTGATCACAGGCTGTATGGGATTTGGCTTATTCATCAGAATAGGTAATAATCAGGATATATGAAAGATAAGTGTTTCACAACCATAAACACTTACGGGATATACATAGGTTCATTTGACAGTTAGTAATATTATGATCCCCCAAATCTGCATATTTACTAGATAGTCAGTACGCAATGAGACAGTTGGCAAGCCATGTTACCAGTCAAAAGTACAGTAAAGAATAGCCTAAAATGGACAGTTAAAACTCACATATTGGTTAGGTATTAACCTTAGCACCTTGTTCCAGATCTTCCTCTTATTATTCATCCTCCTATACTTATCGTCATTCTCAATCATTGAGAAGTTCCGAAGGCGAGCGAGTGAGGATTACTTCACCTCTGACGAAGATGAGGTGAAGGTATACCGGATAAGCCTGTGGCTGTGTACGTTTGCCCTGGCCGTGTCTCTGGGGTCGGCACTCCTGCTGCCGGTGTCAATAGTCAGCAATGAGGTGTTGTTGCTGTACCCCAATAGTTACTATGTCAAGTGGTTGAATAGCTCTCTTATTCAGGGTAAGTTAGAAATCAATATATTTTTTAAGAGTTATATATAAGTTAAGTAAAGATAATGTATCAGTAAGTGTGTAGGATGTGAACACATACTTAATTAAGAGCTAGTTATGTTACAGTTGAAGACACTAATTGAATAAACACATGTGTTAAATGACTAGTGATAAAAATTGCTCTTAAGTTAATATGCAGATGTAAAATACATGTAATAGTGGGTAGTGACCTTAGAATACTAGGATCCCTTAAATCAGTAAGAAATAACTATACATAGTTATCTCTATCTTGGGACCATTGAGGTTTTTCATTGTAGTACTTATCACAAGAATAAAAACAGATTTTGCTGTGCTATGTATGTATTAACCAAGTTCATCTAAAATTGTATAGAGCACAAAAGTAAACATCTAATGAGGCTTAGTCAACATATAACTAAGTCTGTAATGTTACAACAGTATTTACTAAAAGATTTAATGGAGTAAACACTGTTTTATGGAGTTTGTGTTTGTTCTTGATTAGGATCTATTATGGAGAGTAATTATCAACAACATAGTGTGAAAGAGAACAATATCCTTTAATTTGCTTAAAAAAATTACTGTAACTATGTCTTTAGTGATTAAAAGTAATGTTACAATTCAGTAAATTTAAAAGTTATAATCTTCAAGTACTAAAATAATATCTCTTTAAATCAGATAAAATAACATTGCAAATATGACTATACAAAAAAACAAAACAAAATTAACTGAAAAAAGGGAAAGCGGAAGCTAATGTATGTTAGGTATTTCTAGTATGATATATGATGTATAAATTAAGTGACAAATTCTGAACAGTAATATTATAAATAGCTATATCTGCACAGTATGTATGTTGAGTAGTCATTAATGCAACTTGCAGGAAATAGGGCATTTATTTACATCCAATCCATGGAAACTTCTAAATGCCATCATCATCAACATCAGCCTGTCTGAATCCACTGAATCTATTTGATGCCGGCCAACCTGTGCAGGTTGTCTTCCCACCTTGCCGGGGGGCGCCCCACACTACATTTACTGAGTGTAATCATTTACTTTGAAATGTAATCTTATAAAATGTAATTTTAACCTACATTTTCCGCATACAGTATTTGTATTCATTATGTATTGTGTTCTACAAGAATTCAATATGAATGTTAATGCATGTATGATGAATTAATGTGTTGAATATGCATGAAATCTGATTTATTTATGTTCTACGAATGAATAATTACCAGTTATTTTCACATGTAACATGTAGTTATTGGTTAAGTTTGTGTTTCATGAAACTTCTAGTTTCTAAATGAATTGACATATATCATGAAACAGTTCGTAGATATAAAAAAACTGGGAAATTATGTAGTTTTATTTTAAAGATACCAGTTTCTAATACTTCATGGTTCTATACACCGAACATGGTCCATTCCCATTAGAACCTTACTTCCTTGTATAGACTAAGCTATTATGAAGACGTAATTAGTAAAAAACCCAAGACCGATAGACCAATTTTACAAATGCGTTTTAGCAAAATCCTAGTTCAATATAACTTCAGCAATGGTTTCGAAGTGGTTTGTAGATTAGTAAGTGACAAATTTCACCATTGAGGGCAGGACGCAAAATTTTCATAGTTCGCCCTAAAAGTTCAGTAACAACTTCACACCGTCACTGAAGTGATATTGAACTACGATTTTGCAAAAAGAACTAGCGGACTCGGATTCGGACTCTCAAGAGGATTGGTCTGTTCTCCATGTGACAGTAGGTTAACCATTTCATAGCACATACAAACTTGTACATTAACTCATATTTTGTCCCCTTGTTACAGGACTATGGAACCACGTGTTTCTCTTCTCAAACCTGTCCCTGTTTATCTTCCTGCCCTTTGCCTATCTGTTCTGCGAGTCCTCAGGGTTCGGAGGATGCAGAGGCTTAAGGGGCAGGGTGTATGAGACCTTCACGGTGCTGGTACTCCTTGCTGTGGTGATGCTGGGGCTGGCCTATGTGATATCAGCGTGGCTAGAGGGAGACCGATCTGGTGTGGATACGCTGCTTAGTAAGTATACGGTTTTTGTAATGTTGTTCGAGAGTGTGTATTATAGTTTTAAGAGAGAGGTAACTTTATTATAAAAACTTACACGAAGTCCCGTTAGTTATTAATATAGAGTGTGTATTGATTGAAAGAATGCAAGTTATATATGTCAAGTTGTGCATGTTATGATGTTTAGAAAAGCTATAATAGATATTATAGTAATAGTGCGTTACAATGTGATTATACTGTCGGTAGAGATATTGGTACATAAATGTCAACTTTAATTTAATTAATATAACTGTCAGTCAAATGTTTCTGGCGGGAAAACGTCATGTGACGGTCAGGTATTGTAATCTGTCACAAAATATCATTAAATCAATCATTTACTGTCATAAGCTGTTAGATGCTACAAGTGTAGGTCGTTTAAGAAAATACAAAACGTAGTTCATAACCTAACAAGGTTTATTAAATTGCAAAATTCAAGTTATTTGAGGTTACCTTTCCGTTCTCACACAACAAACATTCTTTTGAATCTCTTTCTACTTTAAATGGTAGTTTATCTGCACATTACAATTGAATAAGTTGTAAACCCATTACCGTATTGTGGACAATGCAACATTGACTTTCAAACGCATAGAGCGGAACCGCGTTGCTTTATGTTCACACACAATTAGGCACCAAATAAACCAATCGCTATTATCTAATGAATCGTATACAAATTTGCAAAGTGTTGTCTTGTTTATGTTGATATCGTTGTAACATGTATATAGCTTAGCGGCTCCTAAAGATATATGCCTGCGATAGGTATGAATTTCAACTTTAACTTTTATTAAATATGGCAACACCGTTTTTCATAACATATTGCTACCAGCTTAAAGATGAATTTGTTCGGGGTTAAATTATATACCATAGATTGTAAATTGTATATAGAAAAGTCCTAGATAACTACAGGTAAACTGCTATCTATTGCAATCCTTCCACATTATTCCGTAAATATATATGGCATGTTTAAATAATAATAAGGAAATGCATACATACATATATGTATGTATTTCTTTGAAAAATATTTGCTATTTTATTCTATTGTTTGGAATGAGACAATAGATGTTATGCTTATACATCCGTACGTAACATCTACTCTTGATGACTGTGAATAGGCGATAGCAGCTCGACACTCCTTCAAATTAGGCCGTATTTTCCTCATGGATTGTGCCTTATGATAGCTATTTCTGTAATCAACCCATATAGATCTTAATTTAATAAGCAAAGCTAGAGATTAGCAATTTTACGGAATGTCGTAAAAGGTTTTAAAAAACTATTTGGTTATTAGTTTTGATTCAACTAACATTGACATAATTATTCTAGGAAGATTCTATTTACTTAACTTAGGATAGTTATGCAAAATGAGATTTAGTTTAAATGATTAGGGTTCAGTCTACCCTTTCCATAATAAAAATGTGAATGTAATTTCCAATAAATACGCTGCATTCTTCAAACGCATAACTGATATTTTACCAAAACCTGTTTCGGTACTAAAGCAATCAAGCTAAGCTAAATTTATACCAAAACTGACTTAGTGCAGTGACCCTTGAGAATTAACACACATACGTAAACCATCAGGTCTGTTTTCCTTTATAGGGGTAGGCGGAGATCAGAAACGCTTATTTATTCTATCATGCATTAAACTACTTCCATACATCTACACTTACACTGTATTTCAATAAACTTCAATTAATAAGAACCTTATTGACCGGTTGTAATTAATAAACTTTAATACTATATTTCAAAGCCTTATACAAATTCATTATAATAAAATACTAGTGTAACATATCATAGTACTAGTGACCCGCTCCAGCTTCGCACGGGTATAAAATATATAGCCTACTCCACTATTTAATGGATGTAATTATACATATAAACCTTCCTCTTGCGTAGTTTCAAAGAGTTAAGCATACAAAGGGACATAGGGACAGAGAAAGCGACTTTGTTTTATACTATGTAGTGAAGCCAGGCCGTGGAATAAAACTAGTATTTTTTGTCAACAGGTTTATGGACATATCTACCTTTCTTGTATTCCTGTGTGTCCTTTGTGGGAGTTCTCATGCTGCTTGGTAAGTTCATTTTATATATAAGTAGAAAAGTTCTAAAGGGTATACACAAAGAATGTTGAAGTAATTAAACTTTGGTATAGCAAGACAACAAAATGAACTATTTAAAATGCAATATTATTATTCTTTTTGTCGTGTATGTGTGCAATGAAAACAGATCTTTCTTTTTTCCATTATCTTTTAGCATTTTGTCTGCACTTTAAATATACAATATAGTGATTCTACAATGTACATGTATACTAAATGCATTCAAGACCGTACAAGCTTTTCAGGGTAGGTTGAGTGTCTACAATCAAGTAAGGTTTTTGTGATGGTCTTTAGTGACTCGTGACCGTTTGTTCAGTTTAAAACCTATTTGTAAGAGGTTTTAATAGAGTATTATATGATGTAATAGTTGACTATATAATAATTATTATTGGAACAGAAAAATACATACATAAATATAAGACATTTCTGGCAGTGGCTTGGTGTGAAGAATTATCTTGCTAATGTATTTTTAAGATTTAAAAATAAAGATTTAATTATTTCCGTTTCCTATTATTGGAAGCTATCGTTAGTTTACTGGTTTTTCAATAAAACAATAAAATTTTTACTTGACTGTAATTACGAAAATTGATGTAATCGCTAGGTAAGGAAAGTGTTTATCGAAATGTAAAATAGCAATCTTAAAACCATAAATAGTTTTATGTACGAATATAATTACAAAATGGCGGAGCCCAAAGAAACTAGCCATTAAGCCTGTATGATTCATTTTACAATTAAAAATCATTCAAAAATACCGTAGCACTCACGCTTGTTTTCGGAAACAGGGGATAAACAGTTGTAGATCAATAGCAATTGATATATTCTAAAGTTGACTTAGAAACTTATGTTTTGCTAACATATTATCATTTAAAATTTAATCGTTGGGGTGTTATGGTGGTTATTATTCAGGCGATTCCTCAAAAACTTAATAAATCCGATAATATACATCTACTCACGCCTCAACATCCCTGGCAGGATAGGCTGTGACTATCCATCCAACTGGAACGATCCTTACCAATCTCTCTTGCTTCACTCACATTCTTCTGTTGTTCACGCTGTAATGTATATCAACATCTAAAACATAAATAATAACTAACGGGACTTATCGCGTATGTTTTTAAATAATAAAGTTACCTTTATTCACCCGACGTTTATAAATTACGAATCTCTTAAAACTATAATCTAAAACATAACTCTCCATACTAGTATCCATACGTTAAGGTATTATAGTCGTGAATATACAACTCGTACCTTACCCGTTAGTCGTGAATGCTAATTGCATATGGCACAGTGGTTGCATAAAGCAACAGGCGTCGAAACAAAGGTTCTATGATAAACAAACACAGCGGTAAGCGCGAACGGAATTATTTAACATAATAACACAATCCTAGGGCCTTACCATGGAGTTTTGAAGTAATGTTGTTAGATTGATTTTTGTAAAAGATTACGAAATCTGGCGTGTAGAGTAGTAATATTGAAAAAGATGTAGTGACTAACATTGAAAAGGGCATGCTTCGATGGTTTGGACATGTTATGCGGATGAATGATAGCAGATTGACAAAAGGAATATATGTGAGTGAAGTGGAAGGACGGTTACGTAAAGGCCGGCCCAATAAGTTATATGACAGTCAGATAGCCGCTATATTAAAAAAGGGTGACGTTAGAAGTACCTATAACCGCCGAATATGTATGAGTGCCAATGAAGCGAAAGTGGTCTGTCAGGATAGGGACAAATGGGATCCGTGATCTCTGCCTACCCCTCTACAGGGAATCAGGTGTGATGTGTATGTATGTAGAGTAGCAATATATAATATAGTAGTTGATATCTTATATACAGGATATGCTTCAAATAAGGTTAGGGAAAAACATCGTGAGCAAATAGGTAGGTATTCGTCAGTGCTTGTAAATTGCGACACCGCTAACCACTGCTCAATTAAGGTCCAGCGTATCTAACGAAATGTAGCTTCAAGGTAGTCATAGAATCACTAACCCTGCATTTACGCAGATAGTCACGCGAACCTCTGATTACTCCGCTAGGGATAATGTAGTAGTTCATACAGCCCTCGATGCATATATGGTATACATAAGTACTCGCATCTTTCGACTATAATGCCCAGCTTATTGCACTTAAAATGGAAATAGTTAATGTGCTAATATATGGGTACAGGACTGCATAGAAATGCAAGAGACTGTCCGCCTACTAATCTTGGGAGTGGGTTGACGGATTTCTAGTTTGCTAATGAACCAGCGTTCTAGTTGGTATGGAAATGGTATAGTATACTTGTCACTATACCATGTACATACTAGGGTATTCAAAACCTATCTAATTATGATGATCTATGTTTCATTCAGCGTATTATAAGTGTAAAGCTAGGTTCTGTAATGTATTTGTACGACGAACTTGGAAGATTTAGTTTCAAAACAGCTTTGAATAAACTTTTCGGGGTAATCAGAGGTTTAAGTGACTATCGTTGGTTTTGGGACTGTCGTCATTTCGAATGTCTTTTTAGTGTACTCAAAAGCTTATTTTCACCAATTACCTTGTATTCAATATGACATTCAGTATAGTTGATATGAGTATCACAAAGATTTGCTTTGTAGTTTACTACAGTGATTTTATAATTTAAGGTGTGGGCTAAAAATAACGCTTGACAATTGAAATTTCTCCACCTACACCCCCTAATTATAGGTAGAGATACTATTTTCAGTATACAATCCAATTAAATACCTATAAAAGCCAGTATTGACGTAATGCCAGCAATTCATTTACCCATATGAATTGAAAATGCAAGTTGAACACTTGAATAAACAGAAATAATCTTATCACTTTAATTGTGTTTGAATCAATGGATTTAATATTTGACAAAATGGAAATGTCTAGATACAACCTTTATATAGATAGTCAGCGAATCCCTGCTCAGGCTTTTAGTATGTATGACTATTGCTTAAAAACTATACCTATTAAAGACTATTTCCAAAGAAACTGTATTGTGAATAAGAAAAATGTTTTTTTCGAATTTTACATAATGTTATATTGGTACATACTAAAAATAGAAATTGAACTTGGAACCTTTTGTCCCAAATCCATTAAGCCACCATCTGACCTGTATCTATACTAATATTATAAAGCTGAAGAGTTTGTTTCTTTGTTTGTTTGTTTGTTTGAACGCGCTAATCTCAGGAACTACTGGTTCGATTTTAAAAATTAAATATCACACACCCTGTTACTACAACATCACCCTGTTACTAATAGGAGCGAAGAATATAATATAAAAATCAAATTATAATTAAGTGCCATCTATGTTTCATGGAAAGAAAACTTCTGAAAAATAAAAATGTACAAATGATTTGATATTGCTTTTCGTATATAATTAGTGCACATTTATATAACTATAACCAACAATTCTTCATAGTTGATTGTACTATTTCGTAATTTCTACTTAACCTCTTAGATTACCACTTACCAATTACTAATCGATGTCTTATCGTATTATGTTATCAAGGGATTATTTGATATTCGATGCAATAGTATTTAATAAATATAATTGCGTAACTAAAGTTGCATTTTGGTTATCCTATTGAAAACCGGCTTCCAAAGATACTTTATCGTAAAACTCGATTTTATTATAAATAACTTTGTTGATATTATCACTCGGAATAGGCGTAATGTTAATGTATATTTAAATTTCCCTCAATAGCTGATGATATCGCAAAGCACAGGTTTATTTTTAGATGTGTATGTATGTTCCAGTACATAATACAATTGATTTGTTAGTTGTAACGTTTATTATTAGATGTGTACGTATGTTGTAGTACATGTTATAATTGATTTGGTAGTAATAGCTGTATTATTATCGATCCTAAACCGATTTTATAATATGTTCTAATATGTTTATACTTTATACAAAAGTTCGTCATTATGCGAACTATGTCGAATATATACAAAATGCATACATACACATTACGCCCGTTTCCCTGTAAAAGGGAAGCTAGAGATCACAGATCCTCATTTGTCCCGATCCTGACACTTTCGCTTCATTGACACTCATTCATCTCTTCATACACACTTTGGGTTTCATATAACAATACAACAAATAATACAAATCATTGAAAATTCTATTGAATCATACTTGGCAAAAGATTGAACCCAGAACCTTTTGTTTCCAAATCCTTTTAGACGGATATAGTTCAGTGGTTAATAGATAAGTTGTGACAAAGTGTCATATACCAGTTTTCTGTCTTCGATAATCGCATTAAGTCTGTGACTGATAAGCATTGCAATGATTACGTGGATCCTCATAATTGGATAAGCTGTAGTTACTCGTATGTAGGTATTTAAAACTTAACGAGAGGGTTTTAAGGCCTTAATAGCAATATTTAAGACATTTGTCATTAGCAGTCCAGTCACATTTTATGCTATCTGGTAAATAAGGTTTCGTAGCGATTATTATATTATTAGTCCATGCTACTGAATTGTCCATAAGAATACTTGGAATAGACTAAAAGATAACCCCAAAAGAATTTATAGTGAAATTACACGGTTTGAATATACTCTACATCATACATTCATGTCCTTTAATCCCTTTTGGCATGGACAGAATCTCCGATACATAATATCTCCTAGGTCACTTTTTAGCATTTATATTAGGGTGATGTCATATGGAAAATTGGTGCACAACATAACATACATGCACATTGTGTCCGATTCCCTACAGAGGAAGAGACAGAGATCACGAATCCCCATTTGTCTTATTTCTGACAAACCACTTTCGCTTCATTGACATCTATTAACCTCATGCGTGCTGTTAAATTAGAACAGAGCAATAAATAAAACATCGTGAATAGAAATCGCAAATAGAATTTTATTTATAATCAAGAGATTAAAGTAACACTTTAAATTATAGAGATAAATTTTAAGCGAAAGTAATAATTATTATTAGCTTCTGTCTCAAGTATAGTTGAACAAAATACATAATATAATTATTTTTAATACTTTGAACTTATTATGACATGACTAATATAACTGAAAATAAAGATTAAAAAGACAAACATAACAGTATACAGGAAAACATACAATAAATTTCTCTTTATCCTCATAATGTCGTTGACTTGGGTATTCACGTGAATAAAATTGCGTTTTACCGGGAAAAAACCTAATAATATTATAATAAATATTCAAAGTAGAGATACTTTCTTTACTCACAATAAAATTTCATATATCATGGTATAATATTATAATTACTACGGCCACCAAACTGACAATTAAAAATTAAGAAGATGGCGCCACTGTATGAAAAAAACAGGGTTTAATTCATACCAAAACTTGACACTACTTTAGCTTTTATCACCAGCACCACCTTGCTCCTCAGTCATATCTTTCTCCAGAAAGTATTCCACCAGCTCTTGATGCTGTGGGTACATCTCTTGCAGTTTGGTTAGGGTTTTCTCTAGTCTTCTATCATCGTCAGTCTCCTTATACGCTTTGGCCATGTACAGGCGGGCTTTGAAGCTCTCTTCGTTGAGACGGATCGCCCACTTGCAGTCTTCGATCACCTGGGTATAGAGGGCGGTAAATATAAGTTTATAGTTGGGGTTAATTGTAGTGAGAGTTAGGTTTAATGCATTTACGTAACTATTAATAAATTTAAGTGAGGTATTTTTAGGTGTTTCCGGAATAGATTGACTTCGCATTTGAAGATATAGTTACATAAACTTCGGCTAACTTAAGATTTAGAAGTAAAGTTAGCTTTATTGAAGCTGGATTCGTAAGGTTCGCCTTAGTTAGACTTCCGAGGTGCATATCTATACTTCATAATACAATGACACCAAAAAAAACAAATCCTTAAGTAGTCTTCGAAGCATAATTTACTAATCTAGAAAAACAAACATCTAATAAGTTTAAAACAAAGAAAAAATACCAAATACCTTTATGACCCAGATCTTACGCAAACATCGCCTTTGTACATATTTACCTACAGTATATTTTTGAATGTCAGGTCATTACCAGCATGGAAGACTATTTAAAGTCGCCTTATCAAAGTGTTACAAGTTCGTTAGTCTCAATATCAGGTTGTATCCAGCGAAGAGATAAAGTTCAATATGCGTCTTTGCTTTAAGAACTGGGAACTGCGTTTAAGTCACGTGTCACGAGTATGATATGAATTTATTTAATAGCGCAGGATAAAAAAGATTTAGGCTTGTGTAATAGGTACTTATAAGTATGCGTTTATATATCTATGCGAAAATTGTATGCTAGAAGTATAATACATACATACACATCACGCCTGATTCGCTGTAGAGGGGTAGGCAGAGATCACGGATCCCCATTTGTCCCGATCTGGACAAACCGATTCTCGTCTAATAAAACATTTTTTTTAAGACGTATAATGCAACTAGGTAATTGATTTTCGACATGTATGTTTCTGTAATGGTCATCCCGTTAACGTAATTAACTACACCTTATATCCGTTTCCTTACAAAGGGGCAGTCAGAAATCTCGGATTATTTGTCTTTTGATTCATTTGCCTTGACAATACACACTCAGCGGTTATAGGTACTTCCATCGTCCTGTTTTTCAATATTTCTCAGTAACATAATTATGAGAACAACAGATTAGGTGTGAGAGTATTTTTAGATTATATTGATTCTGTAAGCAATATCGACGCGACTAAAAATATGATTCCGGAATCTCATTCTAACCCTGTGATGTGGTGTGGGCGAGTATTTATGAGTGTTGAATATAGTATACTGTTGATATATACAAAGGTATCCAATAATAGGTGTGAAAATAAACATTACTGCTTTTATATGACTCGTACCTTAGTTTTTATTACTGCAGTCAGGCATATACAAATAAAAATCAAACAAAGCTTTATTCTCGACAAGTCGTAGAAGGTGACTAAAGGACTAGGAATAATTTGAAATCGTTTATCAAGAATATTACCATCTTTTCACCAATACGCTATATCATATACATACATAACAAACCCTATACTAAAGCTTAACAGTGACCAAAGAGATATATCCAATGTTTCTTGTTGGTTCTTCTCCAAGCTAGGGCTTCCAAACCAATGGTAGTCATAGTTGTAAGATAGCCAATTATATCTCGAAGTTTAATGAATATAATAATACTTAACTTAAATAGAATAAGTTATTTTTTTAATTTAAAAGGGGATTAAACAGAAGAGCATGTATGAGCAGGTTAATGGAAATGAGGGAGCAAGAGACATTTGTCAGGATATTCTCAGGTGGCGATCGAGAGTGACTGCCTATTGTGTGGTGTTAATGTATTTATGTATGTCTTACCTTATCATAGCGCTCTAAATGCAGATTAGTCAACGCCCGATCACAGTATAACATCGCGCTGTCTCTGACTTGGTCTATGGCTTTGGAAAAGCAGGTTTCGGCTCTAGAGTATTCGCCTCTTTTGAAAGCCTTAAGGGCTTGAGTCTTGAACGTTTCAGCCTTCTCCTTGCTAACTTTCTTGTTCTGGAACCGCATCTCTGCGTCTTTGCTGACTTCGTCCATCCAGGCTGCTTTGTCCATGGTACCGTCCTGGTAATAAAGATGATATATTTACAGTTAGCGTTAAAGTGAAGTCCCAGTAACTTTTTATAAAAGAACAAAAGACAATCACTACATAGTATAAAACAAAGTCGCTTTCTCTGTCCGAAAGGTCCTAGGTTCGAATCCCGACTCTGGCATGTACCAATGAATGAAATTTTAATGTGTTTTTCATTTACGTACATAATTTACAGTCGCTAACGGTGAGGGAAAACATCGTGAGAAAACCTGCCTATCCCTCAGGATAGATAATAGTTAGTGCCTATATACGGCGATACGGTTCACTACCTATCACGTTGGGTGCCGTCTATCTAGTGATACGCGGGCTTTGAATGACCCATACCTAACTAGCCTTCGAAATTACGGAGATGGGCATTCAAGCCTCTGACTACCCCGCCATAATGAAAAATGGAATGTGTATACACAAGTCGTGAAGCGAATGTTTATGTTTTATGTTTTTTACAGTCAGCGTTAAAAGTGCAGTCCCTGTAACTGTTTATAATCTTTAAGTTAATAAGAACAACAAAAAAACATTTTAAAACTGGCGCCACTATGCATTGTCATGGCCACTATGCGTTCGTGTGCTTCGAAATGATAAATATTGTCTTTTGTTCTTATAAACGTAAACCTTATAAAAAGTTACTGGAACTGCACTTTTAGCGTTAACTTTACATACATTACATTAAGGTATTTAATCCCCTAACGGGATAGGCAGAGACTGCT
Organism: Leucoptera coffeella; assembly: GCA_030578115.1. NCBI lineage: Eukaryota > Metazoa > Arthropoda > Insecta > Lepidoptera > Lyonetiidae > Leucoptera > Leucoptera coffeella. Next base: position 249,300 of record JAMBLF010000261.1, read on the forward strand.
AACTTAATCGATCCTGAAGAATCTCTCACCTCACGTCTATTGTTATATGATAGACAATTTTTATTTGATTGTAATAAAGCTTGTTCAAGAAAATACTTAATTCGTTACAAATTAATTGACCATTTGCTTTGAGACGACGTTTGACGTTTAAAAGACCATATTCTATGATTTTCATTAATTAATTTTTTAAACTAAGAACGATATACCACTCATATGCACGCCTCTCCTTAACTGCCCTAATATAAATGATATACATACAATAATAACAATCGCCTCTTTACAAGAATGTGATACTTATCAAATTACAACTTTTAAAATAGCACATTATTTTTGTTAGAATAACATGGTATTCTGTAAAACACAACTTGTAAAAATACCACATTATTCTTGTAAAGAGGCGATATGTTTAATACTGTGTGTTTTTATTTACTCTAGACTATTTATTTGGTGAATTATGACAGTGAATGTATGTATTGATGCGTTTGACTTGGAAAGTCACCTATCGTTGACTCGCGAAAGAACCAGTGACCTTCTTTTTATTTGCTCACTAACGGAATGTCTACTCTATGCGGGTCGAGTGACTATGCTTAAATATTTAGCTTGTACTGTTAAGGTGGAACCATTTTTAGTCTGTTCGGTTAACTAAGAGTTTACGAAACTTTGTGGCAGTGTTTTGTAGTATTTTCGGCTTGTGAAAGGCATTATATGGATTTGAACTTGACTAGGATATAATATTTATATCAACGGTATACTGAGAGAATGTGATTGAAAACTTAGTGACCTAAAAATACATATTATGATACGCTCTACGTATACAATGTAAGAGCAGAATAATCGTTGAATTTAATTATATGTACTAATAACTTTTATTGCTTGATTCTCGGCAACCTATTTCGCACATTTCGTTACGCCAAAGCCCATAACATAATTTATAAGGAGTAGGTTAAATTCTCTTATAAATTTTCCTACAATTTCCGGTCGCTTTTAAACCGATTAACCATATATTACCTTTATAGGCTTACTACTCGGAATCTAATCTAATACTGCTGAACCTTTCTACATTAATCTGAGTTTATTACAAATCTCTCTCGAGTAGTAAAGAAGCAAACACAATCTCATTAAATTGATGTGTCACTCGTACTCTCGAAGAAAGCGGTTGCCAATGCATCGCATCGGAGGAAACCGCGAAGAAACTGGAATTGCTAACTAGCAATGGAATGACAACTAACGGGAAACGTATTCGCTAAACGGTTACGGTTTTGATAACGTTCGCGTGTTCAAGTCGCCAAGAATGATGAATATTATGTTTGGCTTTTGACAATAAGTAACTGAAGAACTGATTAGAATAATAATGGTCGTAAAGCATTTCTACGTCATTTATTAAAATTGTAAATATGCGACGAAGTTTTAGGGTCAATCCTCCAAGAATTTTAGATTTCTATCTAACGTTATTTCAATCACAACGTCGCTGCTTTAAAACTAAACTGAAGAAACTCGATTTTATTCACATGAACATTTTATCTCAAAAAGATTAAATAATAAGTACATAAAACATATTGAAGTTAGTAAAAAGGTAAAAAAATTATCATTTTTTTAAATTATATGCAATTTAATGTCAAAAATATATCAACTATATTATAAAACAAGGTTTTTTGCAAAATAGTGTTTTTTGAGTTTCTTCAGTTTAGTTTTAAAGCAGCGACGTATTACGTATTTTTCGATCTTTTTCCATTGCTCAAAAACCTAGTCTTATTTAAAAATATTGTTCAAATAAATCTAATCTTCTCTCAAGTTAAATCTATAGTAATACAGAACTATGAACTTTAGTTATCAATTCCTCGATTACATCATAATCGCATATCAACTTCAATCGTTACGCGAATACAACCGGACATTGACACTGGTTCAACACTTCGGAAAGATGTCTCACATCACCTTGAGAATGTAGGTGGGCTCGCAAATAGAAAGAATGACAATTAGATCGCGTTTGATAGGGATGCGAGCCAAATTGCTTTCACTAATACCAATTGCGTACTCGCTGCATTCGAACGAAGCGTGTTTGCATCGCCAAGCACATATCTATAATATATATGTACATATTTATCACGCCTGATTCTCTGTAGAGGGGTAGGCAGAGATCACGGATCCCCATTTGTCCCGATCCTGACAGACCTTCACGTTGACACTCATTCATCTTCCCATACACACTTGTCGGACTTTTTCCTTGTGTTTAGATATGTACTTGTCTCTTCTTTTAGTTTTATATGCTAGGCTCTATCAATATATATACGGTTATCTCAACTTGGCTCTACGGTTATATTGACTCTTGTTCATACATACATACATATCACAAGCAGTCTTCTTATAAAGAGGTAGCCAGGGATCATGAATCCCCATTTTTCTCGATCCTAAAACCTGCTTTGGCTTCTTAAACATCCATACCCACTCAGTGGTTGTAGGTATGTACATTCAACGTCACCCTTTTTCAATATTTCGTAATGATAATCACTTTTACAAATATTTTTAATTGATTAGGTATCACCATGTTTACTTTACACATTGTAAGTGTTAATTCCTTTTGGTCTAAGTCTAAAGTCTGTTAAGGCCATTTAGGTCTGAATTTACATTTATTTATCTACGAAAATTACACAACTATGAACCTACATGGTTATAAAAAAACTCTTTCGAAATTCATTAATCTTTTGTTCGTTGTATAATTTATCATATTATTGGAAACGTCGAATGACGTTTTGTAATAGTAATAATTGATATGGACGTCATTTTAAAACAAATCTTAAGAATAAACCTTTAAATTGTGATTTTATTGTCAATTTTATTATTCCTTTAGTAGAATAAATTTCAAGGATTTATTAATTATGTAGAAAAGAATGAAATCAGTTAGTATTTGTACATCTTATATAAAGAACGTTTATTGTCTTATGTTCATTGTAAGCTTGATATTTAATACTTCATAACAATAGTTTCATGAAATGAACAGTTATATCGAGTCACAATAGAGAATAACCGGTTAGCAACTAAAATGTATTAAACATGAAAAGTCTATTGTTAGTTGCATCAATTATACTTTTAATATTAAGTATTTAACTCTTCGATTGGCACACCAACAATAATCTTCGTAAAGATAGTAAATATTTTATTCTCTCTCTGGTTAAGTTTTTTATTTGCTACGAAGAAATAAAAGCAAATTGTTTTACCAGAACTTAAGAGTCACGCTATAAAGTTGTTGCTGTTCAAAATAAACAATGAAAAATAATGGACTAAAAAAAATGAAAATTCCGCGTACCTCAGTTGTTAGGGGCTTGACTCTGTATCAGTGGGTATAGAGTTCAAATCCCGTTTGAGCATGTACTAATGGAAATAAAGTTTAATGAATTTGTACGTACGTTTTCATAATAAAAATACATTAACGAAATGCGTCAAATACTACGGTGAGGGACAACATCGTGAGGAAACCTGCCTGTTACCCAAACAGGTATTAGTGCTTGTAAATGGCGACATGGCTTACCACCTGTCACATTGAGTACTAACTATCTGGTCAACACGAGGGTTCGAGGTGGCCATAGAATTACTATCTTTGCGATTGCGGAGATGGACACCTGAACCTCTGACTACCCTACATGAGTGATCGTGAACGCGTTGCCATCACTACATAGTATAAAACAAAGTCGCTTTCTTTGTCTCTATGTCCCTTTGTATGCTTAAATCTATGGAACTGTGCAACGGATTTTGATGCGGTTTTTTAATAGATAGAGTGATTCAAGAGGAAGGTCTATATGTATAATAACATAGTAACATCCATTAAATAGTGGAGTAGGCTATATATATTATACCAGTGCAAAGCCGGAGCGGGTCACTAGTATGGACATAAAATGTAATACCTTATTCTCAGTTTTCCGAAAAGCTTTCTGGTTAATGACAGTCCTGTCATTCTTGACTACAACTTCGACGTTCTCGTCAAATATCACCTTGCCTCCAAGCAGCATATCAGCTCTTTTAGTGGCCGCCACCGATAGGGCAGCATCATCACTGGACATGTCCCGAATGACGTCATTTACTTCCGTCACTCTGTGCATGAAATTCGACCACTCTTCGTTGAGTATAGGCCTGTCAATAGAAGCTAGGGTATTAGAGATAGGGTCATTGTAAAATGGTACGGAGATGTCAGTATTTGATTTGGTTGGTGGCATGTCTATGAACGTTTTGATCCGTTCGCGTGGTGGGGTTGGTTTGGTTTTGGAAACTGTTTTGTTCGAGTTTTCTGTAGGTTTTTCTTTGGAAGTCATTCTAAAGTTATTGTAGTTGAATTATATTATATTCAATTGAATAGTCTTATTACACTAGTACTACTATACGGAATACTATAAGGAAACTCTACAATAATGTTTCTTTATTTACTGAATCTAGTATTCGATATTCACGGTTGCTACGCAACGTTATAAACATTCTTTTATGAGCAAAACGGGTTCGATAATTTCGTAAATATCAAGTAGTACCTAATAACAAAAAAATAATAATTAAGAACTCAGTCGAGTTGTATTTATAAAATAGATTTTGTAAAATAGTAAGGTAATTTCATTTGTTTGATCTTTTTATGTAACATACTGGTTTAGTAGAAACTAACTATATGAATACACCGTGAATATTTCATTTGATAAAATATCGATACTGCAAGTATCACGTATCTTTATGATGATATATCTGATCAGTTAATCTTACTTTACCGTAAAAGATAAGTGGTATGGTTTATAGTATTGTATGGATAATAATTCTAAGAATCATTTATTACATTATTTGCATTAAGTTCCATAAAATTTAAATCAGATTTTAAAAGTTCTTTCTACCCATCTTAGTCTGTTCTTTTTTTATTAGATATTGATAATTATGAATTTGTGATCGTCGTAAAGAATAGGAAAACATGCATGAACCTTTGTGTATATCAAAGAGTGTGAGGCGAGACTGCTTCTATCACTAGGGAAGAAAGACGTATTTGTATTGTATCTATGTATAACCTAACCGAATCTTTAAAGAGTGTAAGGCGAGACTGTTTCTATCATTCAACTCGTGTAAATACGTCAATATATGTATCTATACATTAAATTATCTGAAATGTCCCACAATTCAATGCTAGTCCGAAATTTATTTCTTTGGTAATAACGACTGACTTTAGACTATTTCTTTCTTTCTGATGTTTTATAACTCCATTCCAGTGTTCACCCCCCTGGGCTTCGTGCGTCTGTTCGGCGTGGTAAGCGCGGTGCTGGTGAAGCCTCAGTTCCTCCGGGACCTCACTGAGGAGTACCACCTCTACTCCCTGGAGGAAGACACGCTAAGACGGCGGTTACAGCACGCTGCTGCCACAGGTATGTGCTAAGGATCAACTGCTATATCGCACCTTCGGGACCAAACTCGCACTTATGCAACAAACCTAATTTAACAGGAGAGCGATTTTGCACTCTAAAATTCTCTTTCAATTACGCGTAATGACATAACATACTCCCCCGCCTCACCGCTCCATTTTTCAAAGGATTTTAAAACTTTTTGCCGTGTATATAAAATCGATTATCGCGGTTAATTCTGTATACTTAAGTCATTCTCGTAAAAAGTTGCACAAGTGCGAGTTTGGTCCCGAAGGTGCGAATATGTACAGTCAACGCTAAAAGTGCAGTCCTAGTAACTTTTAATAAGGTTTACGTTTATAAGAATAAAAGACAATATCAATATCGTCGTTGATTAGGTAGAATTCAATTATTATGAAATGTAAGATTAATCAGTTAAAATTAGTTCAGGGAAAACGTCAATTAATGCACTAAATCCGCAAACAGTTACCATCAACAAACTCTAGAAATATTGGTAATATTATTTGTAAATAAACTAATAATTTGTTTCCAATATTACTTAGATTACGTAAGACAAGGATAACGCAGTATTACAATCCTGATTGTTATGTAAGGAAGATAGTATGATAAAATAGATAGATAGTATATCTTTAGATATTCTTCATCTCAAAAGGACAGCCTATCTACTGTTTTATGTTATATTCTTAGGGTATTATAAACGTAACGTATCTATGAATATGTTACGAGTATGGTAACACGTGCTTGCAAATTTCATGCCATAATATTCGGACACGATAAAGTGTTGTAAAGATAACCTGATAGCGATCCCACGTTTTAATCTTAAGTCTTAGCCCAAGAGCCAAGGTTAGGTGTACTAACGTCGTAGTATGAAAACTGAAATTTTAACACAAATATAGTAAGTAACCTACATAGTATAAGAAATCAATTTTTAAGAGTTTCCTCGTTGTATAGCTAACGTTTTTATTATAGTTTTAAGAGATTCGCGATTTATACTCATCAATAACTAACGGGACTTATCGCGTAAGTTTTTATATAACCTTTATTAACCCGACGTTTCGGCTACGTTGCAGCAGCCGTATACGGGCCGTATATTTTTGAAAAATTTTTCTCACGTTAGGATTCTTTAATTTGATTTATATCTGTGACACTATTGTAATAATCTACATATATACAGAGAAGTAGGCATATATCACGTATCTCCATTTGTCACGATCTGACAAACCACTTTCGCTTCATTGACGTCTATTAACCTCATGCTCTGTTATATTAGTGCAGAGCAGTAAATAAAACATCTCAAAGTAATCGAAAATGCACTTTTATTGTTCATACATACACCTTATCATACACACACGGATATAAATAATAATTTAGCATAATTAATATACAAATTATAAGAAGTATAGAAGAGCATGTATGAAGGTTAAGGGGAGTGAAGCAAGGGAGATTTGTCAGGATCGTTCCAGGTGACGATCGATAGTCTCTACCTATACACTTTGATGTAGAGGCGTAAATATATAAATATGAATATAATAATAAAGTCACCCGGGAATCGTAAAAGATATCTATCATATTTCGTATATTTTTTTAAATCTTAGTAGGTTCGTGCCAAGTAGGTTTTAAAATTAATCAAACATATGATGCCTTCCTAGTCACGTTGCTGTTGACCTTGTTTTTTAGGCATTAACAGCTGGTGACCTCGACACTGAAATGTTTCGATTCTGCTAACGTGAAACCGTTGGTTTGGGTTGATTAATGGGGTAATTTATTATGAATAACAAGTAATTTGTTTAAACTTTAAAGTATACGTTTGAGCTGAGTAATCTACAATATGGCCTAATTCTCTTGACGGTAGGAAATAGCGCGTTTCCCTAAATACAACAGGTCTATAAAATTTTATGATGTAATTAATAGTTATAATATATAAAATAAAACTATGATTTATATCAAGTATCTCACAAAGCACAATTATCTAGTCCCTTAGTCGCCTCCTACGACATTCCAGGAAGAACGGCAGCTACTTAGAATTTTCTATGTCCCAGCTAATACGGCACAGTACTAATAATTTGAGTATTATGTCTCCGGTTCTGTCCACCCCTAACCTGAATGTATGTATGTAATATTATACCATGGGATAGTGTACTAATAATTTGAAGATTAATATTATATTATGACAAATGAAACAGCTGCAAAGTCATGTTAACTATACGATTACAGTTTTAATGCTCACGTGAATTCGCGTAACGACAGTGGCATTATTTTTATCTGTTTTTAACGAGTTGCGTGCGTGTGATGTGATTCGATCTTCGTACTGTTTCAGCGTTTAAAAATAAGTGAAACGTCAATGAATGTTGCATTAAATGCTATTTTGTTACGTGCTCTTGTTCTATGATTTTCACACACACAAGTTTTTGTTATACTTCAGTTTTAATGTTTTTGAAAGAAGATGTTGTGTCTAAGATTGAAGGGCATGCTTCGATGGTTTGGACATGTTATGCGGATGGATGATAGCAGATTGACAAAAGGAATACATGTTTGTGATGTGGACGGGCGGTTACGTAGGGGCCGGCCTAATAAGACATATAACATTCAGATAGACGCTAGATTGAAAAAGGGTGACGTTTGGAGTATCTTTAAACGCCGAGTGTGTATGAAAGGATGTATAATTGTCAATGAAACGAAAATGGTCTATCAGGATCGGGACAAATGGGGATCCGTGATCTCTGCCTAATCCTCTACAGGGAATCAGGCGTGATGTGTATGTATTTGTTACGAGCTCTTGTTCTATGATTTTCACACGATAAATATCGATATGCTTTCATTTTATATTAGTATTTTGGTACATAGGAAATAAATTAATAATTATATACGTCAAGTCCGTATCCCTATAATGAAATAGGTGGAAATCACTATTAGGTTTACTAGGTTATACCAAACTTTGTTTTGATTATAAATTGGTACTATAATAAAATGAAGTACGGTCTATTCTAGATGGTCTGGAATACGATGAATGTTTTGTGTATGAACTTATTAAACTAGTTATAAACTTCAACTTCAATTTACATTGTTTACTTGTAGATATAGATTAATTGAACTATTTTTGGTTGTTATTGTGTAAATTGCGTGACAAGTCATCATCGATCATCGTTCTAATATTAGTACAAGTTAATTTATAACAAGATTCCAGGTTCAAACCCACTGAACATGTATTAACGTATACCAGTTTTTGTAAATATATTCCTTTACAACTTTTTGATGTTACTTGCGAAATCCAGTCAGTTATAAGATAAGGGTAAATTTGTTACGATATCTATGTATTTCATTACCCACACACATTACATGAACACATAATATTATTTGCTGTCTGCCTGCGAAGCTGAAAATTACTGTCCAAAAATACCTTCGCAATACAAGATACAATCAAACTGTGTATATTTTGAAAGAAAATACTCTTCTAATTCAAGTGTATGTATGTATTTACAATGAACTACCTAATTCCAAGGGTTACTTCTAACATCACTTTCCTTTCGTGATTCATGTTATGTATATATTATATAACAATTTTATACCTAGACGACCTCCGTGGCGCGATTGGTTAACCACCTGAACGCTAATCGTGAGGTCCCGGGTTCGACTCCCGGTGGAGGCAGAGTTAAGAAATACGCTTTTCTTCTGCTTTCCAGTCTGGTCGTTGATATATTATATATGTATTTATCTATATATAATGTGTATATATTTCTTAATAATATATACGTTGACTAGTACCCTTAACACAAGTATTAAAAGTACTTACCAAGGGGCTAGTTCAATTGGTGTAATACTGTCCTACAATATTATTATTATTATTATATCTTTCCAATTACAGGCTCTAGCTACATAACCCCAGAGCCAATGTACCAAGACAAGGGCGAATTGTCAGCTGCATTAGACGATCTGGATACCACAGTCAACTCGTCAACGAAGGAAAGCAAGGAGCTGATGAAAGCCCAGAAACCCCTGCTTCAGCTGAAGAACGGAGCTCTGCAGGCTGGGCTCAGTGAGAGGCTTGTAAGGGTCATGGCCAGACGGATGGTGAGTGTAGATCGTAAATTTATTTCTAGTATGGGTGCCAGCCAATGATTAATTGTTATTGGAATTATAAGGATGTGGATTGGGTAGGGATGTTCGTAAAGAATAGTGACGTGAAATGTGAGTTTTATTTCACTTTCTGCTATAGCTCAATGATTACAAGAACTTCTAATTCGTGAAGAAAATATTTTTTTCTATAAGCTGTACTTCACCGTATTATCAATCCAATTTCGCGATTTTTCGCCAGTATTGTCACTATTTAAGCCATTGACAGAGCAATATAAATAAAAACAAAAAATAGTAATACTAGTGCCGTTAGAATTTAAAGAAATACTTTATGAAACGAATTTTGCGGATAAATTTCCTAATCATAAATTTTATTTATTAATCCTTGTTAAGTTTTTTAATCCTTATTTCCTTATTTAATCCTTATTTCAATCTAGCATTCAATACCCTAGCACGGGACTACAAAGCACGTTGTATTTAATTTATGTTTCAATCTAGCATCCCATACCTCGGGACTATAAACCTCGTTAATATTTCCAGGAGGTACAGAAACAGCGTGGGCGTTCCTCCTTACAGCGCAACGTGGCGTATCCGCTGGCAATGCTGGCGTTGTTGGCGTTGACGGCGCTGGCGGTGCTCATGGCACTGCAGAACGCGCTCGAGCTGCTCATCGGCCTTAAGGCGCTGCCTCTTAGTACACGGGTAAGTCACACGCTACATTGATTAATAACTAGCGGAACTTATCGCGTATGTTTTGTATAATAAAATTACCTTCAGTCTGCCCGTGACCATGGCTGCTGCAACGTAGCCGAAACGTCGGGTTAATAAAGGTAACTTTATTATACAAAACATACGCGATAAGTCCCGTTAGTTATTAATCATGAGTATAAATCGCGAATCTCTTATAGGTACATTGTACAAGCTATGACCGCCGAGTGTGTATGAAGAGGTGTAATACACCTTAGAAATCTGTTAGGTCACTGCGCTATACAGATGCTTTCATATATCACTGAAAGTACATGAATTATATAATATATTTGAGTGAAGTGGAAGGGCGGTTACGTAGTGGCCAGCCTAATAAGACATGACAGTCAGATAAACGCTATATTAAAAAAGGGTGCATTAGAAGTACGTATAACTGCCAAGTGTGTATGACAAGGTGTATGAGTGTCAATGAAGCGAAAGTGGTCTGTTAGGATCGGGACAAATGGAATCAGGTGTGATGTGTATGTATGTATACATTTTACAATTGTTGTAATGCATGCACTGTGTATAGGAGTACAAATAATGGGTCCGTAAATGATTGATTTACATTTATATTAAATTTGTAAGAATGTGAAATTGTCTGATTTGAATGACTTGCTTGAATCCCCGTAGAGGGGTAGAATTGCGGATCCCCATTTGTCCCGATCCTGACAGACCTCTTTCGCTTTATTGACAATCATATATCTTATCATACACACTCGCCGGTTATAGGTACTTATATAATAATAATAATAATAATAATAATAATAATATTTATTTACATTAGGACATATATTATCAATAATATAGGTGAATAGATACATTGGGCAAGTGCTGGCTAGTGTATAGGAAATAGTAGAAATAATGGTTCCGTAATTGAATGATTCACATGTATATAAATATGCCCTTTTATAGCTATAGAAATATAATATTGAGGGGATATTGAAAAGTCATATGAGATGATTGATATGGGGTATTTTTAGCTTCTTAGATATGCTATAAAAAGACAGCTACATTGTATTGTTTTTAAGTTACACAGTAATTAATATACACAATAATCAACAAAAGAAAAGGTCTGAATAATCTTTCGTCACACTCGACCCTAATTCCTTACTTCCGTATTACTATATGCTAAGACCGATTCCGTCCTAATGTTACCGACGTAATATATAAATTAAAAACAATATAACAATAATACCTAACACCTCCTTTCTCTATTCCAGCAATTCACCCTCGGCATAGCGTCTCTCTCAAAGCTAGGCTGGGCGGGGGCTGCCTTAGAAGCAGTCCTAATACTGTACCTACACGCGGCCTCGCTCACAGGCCTAAGCATGCCCGCCAGAGCCCTAGGGCTCCTCCCGCAGGTCCATAAGACGTCCCTCTCGCGGATCATTGCGACGTGTGCCGTGTTGCTTCTGCATAGCACGGCCCAGCCACTACTTGTTAAGATTTTAGGTGAGTTGGTTTGTAGGGATTGTAAAGAGGCGTACGTTTGTGGTGAAATGTGTATGTACAATAAACACTGCCCATAAAATAGAAACAGCTGGGGATAACACATATAAATAAACGTCCTTTCGGGGTAGACAGAAACTCGGACATATAATATCTCCTAGGTCACTGTTTAGCATGAATATTTTGGTTATGATATTATAATGGAACATTGCTGGCAGGTTGTTAGCCCATTGCCCAATAGATTCTATTAATAATAATATGAATAAATCCGTATTATTCTGCTCAAGCGAATTAAAATATAAGCAATTCGGCGTAGCTCTGTTGTTTGGGGCTTGACTCTGCATAAGTGGGTAAATTGTTCAAATCCCGCCTAAGCATGTACCAATGCAAATGAAGTTTAATGAATCTGGTCCTCTGACTACCCCGCAAGGGTGAACGCGTTTGTTTGTCTATTCTGTTCCTAATGTTACAACATTAAAGCTCTATTTATATTATATTGTGAAGGACGCCCCCCAGGCAGGTGGACCAATGACCTCAAGAAGGTCGCTAGTAGTGGCTGGATGAGGGATTACGAACGATCGTGTTTTGTGGCGTACCCTTGGCGAGGCCTACGTCTAGCAGTGGACTAGTATAGGCTGATTGATTGATTGATATCACTACATAGTATTAAACAAAGTCGCTTTCTCTGTCCCTATGTCCCTTTGTATGCTTAAATCTTTGAAACTACGCAACGGATTTTGATGCGGTATTTTTTAATAGATAGAGTGATTCAAGAGGAAGGTTTATATGTATAATAACATCCATCAAATAGTGGAGTAGGCTATATATTTTATACCCGTGCGAAGCCGGAGCGAGTCGCTAGTTGTATATAATATTATCTTTCTGTTTTCCAGGTATAACGAACTTTGATCTCTTAGGCGAGTTCGGCAGGGTAGAATGGTTGGGCAGCTTTCGTCTCGTGCTCCTATACAATGCAGTGTTCGCGGCCACTGTCACCCTGTGCCTAGTTTGCAAGTTCACGGCGAGTGTGCGACGCGAGCTGTATAACAGGTTGGTGGAAAACATACATACGGTGGCACATTGCGTGTCCTTCCTACATAATTGAAAGGGGCTGTGGCGGATTTATTTGTTAGAAGGCGGTAGATTCATATCTGCTATGTGTACTTTAAGGTTATAGAAATTTGATGATTAGATGTTATGTAAAGAAAGTTTAAATATTGAACTGTAATGTTTAATTCGGATAGATAGGTTAGATAGAATGACCTATCGACATAATTAAGAAAATTTATTTATTTCCAATGTCATGATTTTAATATTTGACATCTAGTAAACAATATACTAAGAACAATCTCTTCAATTTGTGTCTCACGTATTTTTTTATCTTAACGTAAACTGTAACAGTTTTAAACCTACAAGTAACATAGCAGATATTGATTTTACAACGACGCCATGTCAATAATAATCAAATGTGTGTATGCGTTAGTGTCGCCATCTATACGAGAATTGTACAAACTACTCTTACGTGTTGACTGAGAATTTGTTAAACCTGAGTCAGTCGTAGAATGTAATTGGGTTGTACACACATTGATTTGACATAGATTGCACAGCCATTTTGTTAAATTAGGAGATAAATTCGGTTATACTATAGGTGAAATATTTATTCTAGAATAGATAACCATTTGTGATTGAACTATATTTCTTTGTATTTGTTAATAAGCGTGCATTGACATTAAATTAATATTTATTTGATAGATATAGTACGTCAAAAGTGACATACTTGTCAAAAAATGTAAGATAGACTATACACAGTCAAGTTTACATGTTTGTTCATGATTAAGGATGTACGAGTATTGTAATTTACTTCCATTTATCTGTAGTGTGTAGTAGTCCTTAGAATATGTTTACTATACAAAGAGCTATATTAATTTATGTAAGCTTTCTATAAATTATTAAATTATAATTATCTGAACAGTATAAGACCGTAAACTTAATTGTGTATTGTATACTTAACATTCATATGGAAAGATATAGAGAATATCATACTTACAAGTATGAATTTACGTATCATGTTTTGACATAAACTTCTAATACAATATAACAGTTGTAACAAAACTGCCTAAATATTAATATTTTGATTTATGCAGTTACTTGACATATAGTAATAATAATTTAAAATAAAAGTGCGTAATATAAGCACGTTTAAAAATAATGTGATTAAAGTTTTCAGTAAGAAAACTGTGTCTAAATTAGTTCGTTTTTAAACAACTAACTTTAGTTTAGAGTCATATCTATAGAGGCTTACGATTTACCTTAAAAATATGTGAGATTTTTAATAAAAGTAGCTATGCATGTGCTTTTCATCATATCACTACACTTGAACGCTAAATTATGAATCTACATTGGTTATGTTATTATAGGAATAACGATTATTACGAAGTAAAGTTATATAGTTCAATATTTTTACAATTATACGTAAACCGTATTTAAGTATTAGGTAATTTTACTCCTGGAGTGACATTGCATGTAGAGACATAATTATCGAGAAAATGCTACTACACGAGTGTGGTTCTTTCTCTTAGTCACCTCTTATGACATGTTATATCTATTTTTAAAACACTCGTGATTTATACTCATTTTATTTACTATGTGAGACTTCACGCGACCACGGCCTGTGCTACTGGGTCGAAACGTCGGCTAAAATAAAAGTATTTATATCTTTACGAATTTATCTTGAAACGACCCGGTCTCACATAGTAAATCAATTGTTATATCTAAAGGATATTCTAATTTCCTGTTTAAGGCATAAAACACGGCCTTTTTAATTTCTATATTTTAGATCAAGATTAGAACATGTTTAAATTTGCAGTAGTCTTACATTTTGTATTATTACTGTAGAAAACAGTTGGATTATCCAATCAAGGCAATTTTTTTTTATAAAATTGTCACTATAAAACAAAAAATATGTAAAATTAATTAAGAAAACATTACTATAAAAGACGCATTGCATTTATTCGGTTTATTCGTAGATAGTTAATGTTAGCTTTTAAAATTGTTTTTGCATAAGAACGCACAAATTCGTAAAATGTAACATTATTGTGTACGTAGCTCATATTGCATTTAATAATGATAATTTTAAATTAAGGACGCGAATCTGGTATAGTAATTTTTGTGAAAATGAGACTGAATTGGTTTATGAATGTACATAAGCTTAGAAGATTATTTGCACAATTTTATTTCCATGACTTTTGTAAACGGTGTTCGTGGTTGCTCGTCTTTTGGAAATGTCAAGACTGAAGTAATTAAGTGATGTGTAAATTGATTATGTTGTATAAAATTAAGTTATCCATAACACATACTCACTAAAAAGTACAACACTAAAAATACAGTCCCAGTAACTTTTTAAAGGTTTAAGTTTATAAGAACAAAAGACAATATTTTACATATTTTCGAACCACCACGCGAAAAGTGGCCATGACAATACATAGTTCCGCCAGTTTTAAATGTAAAATATTGTCTTTTGTTCTTATAAACTTAAACCTTTAAAAAGTTACTGGGACTACAGTTTTAGCGCTGACTGTACCTACTAGTGTGTATGTGTTATGAACTTAATTCTATTGATTAAATGTTTATGTTGTACTGTTTTGAGGCTAACGTGTGATCTAGTCTAGGCTTTAAATAATTAAACCTAGAAGCAAGAAATAGCTATAAAATGCTTTGGTAAAGAAAAAAATGTAGCTATTTTATATTTTTAACTAAATTGCATATTATAAATGCGGTTTTCTGTCATATTTGTATTGTTTTAAACTTACAATAAGCATTTATATGCCTATGTTCACACATTAAGCATGGTGCATATGTATTTCGTATTGAATTGTAATCACGAGTGCCAGATTTTATGTAAGGGACTTTATAGGTGTCCTATGTAATTGAGATTGTTGTAATATAGGAATTTTAGTACCATTTATTCCAAAATATGATAGTAAATACGCCTCTAGTGTTTCAATATATTTGGTTTCATGGCTTGTACGAAATACGTATTTTAATTGTTGTTAATGCCAGTTTTATACCTTTTCTATTGCCGTGTATGAAATGTTGAGATTGCGTTAAAAATATAGACAAATGAATTAACTTATGTTTTATTTTATCCCCCTTTTTAGCAATTACATAAATTGTAACATAACTTTTAAAAATATTATATATAGGTACCTATATTATTTTTTCTTTTCTTTTGTAAATAATTATGTATATGTTTTTTTATTTAATTGTTATTATACATTCATTTAAACGGTTCAGTCTCATCTATATTTCTTCAATGTATATTTTTGTTTTTTTACAATTAGACTAATGCATAGACGTAAAAGATATTATGATGGTTAAATTGCTATTGAGATAACAGTGTTAGGTTCGATCCCTGACCGCGCTTTACTATTTAGTATAAGACAATTTTTTGTGATATTTTTTTTAATAATTACTTTGTTTTATATTATTTATGCTAATAACGTTTATACTAACATATACATTATACTAACATAAATATATCTACATATTAATGTATCTACGTATAAATAGGTAATGGATAACTCACTATGTATTCACCACATTGTGTTATTACACATATGTACCTACACATATTATCAATTCAACATTTTCAATACGAGATAGCTTATTGAAAGTGTGTTTTATCTGGACTATCAAATATCCCTTTTTGGTATAATCATAATATTTTCTTTCATCGTAGACTTCTTTTACAAATACATAGAAATTTATGAAAATACTAAAAGATTTCTTCGGTTTAGCATTGTGCTAGGGTGAGGATCCAAACCTGTCACCAATGTTTTCTTGACTAATCTCAGGCACATACTAAATGGACAATGCAAGAACAATTCATAAATACTATTATTTGTTAGTTTATTTGAACTCCATCGGCTGCCCTTGAGGTCCTGGTGGACTTGGCGCCCTTGGATCTGTACATTCGGCAAGAAGCTACTATGGCCGCAATTAGAATCGATAACTCGGGCCACTGGGCTCGCAGCGACTGTCCTCACACTAGGATACTAAAAAGGGCCCTGGCAAGGGAACCGCTGTTGGGGGCATCGTGTGACAGAATCCCTGCCGTGTGGGCAATGCAAAAAAACTACAGGATCAACATGCAGGAAGACGGAGATCGAGCGGACACCAAGTACGTCCGTATATACACGGATGGCTCCAAGACCCATAATGGCACTGGAGCGGGTATATACTCAATAGATCTCAACATAAATATATCACTGTCTCTGGGGGTCCACAGCTCCATATTCCAATGTGAATGTGTGGCAATTATCGAGGCGGCGGTCGCCGTTCTGCGACGTGGACTCAAGGGATACCACATAAAGGTGGTCTCGGACAGCGCTTCCGTTTTGATGGCGCTGTCCAGTACGACAATAACATCAAAGCTAATACACGAGTGTCATCTCCAGCTTACCAAGGTGTCCATTATGAATAGTGTGACACTGCAGTGGATTAGAGGGCATAGTGGATCACTTGGGAACGACGCAGCGGATGAGCTTGCAAGAAGAGGAGCGGGGGCGGCCTTGGTGGCTCCGGAGCCTTTGTTGCCCCTACCCTTTAGCAAGTTCAGATCATGGATAAGAACCTGGACCAGGGAACTACACAATTTGAGATGGAGGGAACACGATGGCTCGAGCCATTCAAAGGAAGTTTTTCCGGAGTTGGCCCCCAAATTAACGAACAAATTGCTTCAACTAACGAGAAGAGAACTGCGTGTGATGACCGAAAATATCACCGGCCATTGCAGACTAAACGGGCACCTATTCAAGCTCGGAATCACGGATAGCCCACTGTGCAGGGGCTGCATTGACTCCACTGAAACCATTAGCCACGTTGTCCTGGAGTGCGGGGCCGTGGCTGAAGATCGGGCTAAAATCCTTGGGAAACCGGGG
Organism: Leucoptera coffeella; assembly: GCA_030578115.1. Lineage (NCBI taxonomy): Eukaryota > Metazoa > Arthropoda > Insecta > Lepidoptera > Lyonetiidae > Leucoptera > Leucoptera coffeella. The sequence continues at coordinate 266,884 of JAMBLF010000261.1, forward strand.
TCGCTTCGGGAAGCCTGTGAAGACACTAGGCGTCTTCTGCGCTTCTGGCGGGTGCTGGGCTGGCTGGAATAGTCAGCGACATCACGCAAAATGGTCCCAGTGTGGACTAATTGCGGAAACCACGGAGCCCAATAAACTAAACTAGTTTATTTGAACAATTAATTACTTTCAGATATTTTTAATAACTGTCAGTCAAAACTGTCCAATGACACGAAGTTATTCTGTGACGGGGAGGTTATTTGATTTGTCACAAAATGTCATTCAGTCAGATGTCACTCTCATTAGCTGTTAGCTGCCAAGAAAAGCGTCGGTCGCTTGAGAATATTACGTGTGATGGTGATACATCGTGGTATTGTAATACCTACCTGAAGTGGTGCATTAAAAAACCAAAAAGGAAGAACGGGCGATCCAACTTTTAATTTTTACATACATAACATACGCTTCATGACTTGTACATGCACACTCCCTTTTTATTAGCATGTTTGTAAGAGGCATTTTTATAAATTTCGAAGGCATGTCAGGTATGAGCCTCTCAAAGCCTGTACTCATATATTTATACCAGAATTATTTGAGATTGTCTTTTGAATTTTTATATCCATGTGATAATTCCAAGAATTTACTCGATTTGATAAAATCAAATGGAACAACTATTGACTATATAGCACATAGTTAATTATTGTAGTATTATGCTGTTGTTTAATTATATATCTTCATTGTTTCAGATTGAAATGGATAACAGACATATTCCAACCTAAACTAGATATTCCATTGAATACAGCGACTGTCGCTTCATCAGAACCGACTGCCTCCAAAGTTGTTGCCGAGAATAGTGACGATGGACACTTAAAAGAAGAGTAGTGTGTGTGTGTGCGTTTAAAAAAAAGATCTTTGTTATCTTGTTGTAATGTTAGTATGAATATCATTATTGAACTATCCTTAAAAAGGAATAATAGGATTCTGATACTATCCTACTGTATTCTCACAAAATTTTATCTCCATTTGTGCAATTTCATATAAAGCTTTCCAATTGTGAAGTTAAGATATCAGTATAAGATATCAGTTTACAAAGTACCTATAAATTGTATTCAATAATGAGTTATATTTTCAAGCTTTAATATTCTAATGTTACAACAAGATAACAAAAGTCGAAAAGAAATTACCAAAATATATTTCTTGCCAGTGTGTTTTATTTATGTGTGAATGCGTTATTATTTACTGGTATATGTACCTTATTTTAGATGTATACTTATGGCACAATGTTATTTTTTATTAATTTTAATTAGTATTTTGCCTCTCTATACATTTTTAGCTTAAAAGATAAAGAAACTTTTGTGTAAAATGAGTATGAATCTTAGTATATTGTACCTAATAGAAAAGACAAGGTATATGTATAAGAATTAATGCCGCATTCAACTTAGTACCAGCGGCGTTATCCAGTTATGCTAGTGTGAAATAAGTTTTGGTTTGACAATCTGTCAAACGGTGTGTGCTGTGATGTGATATTTATTTTTATATGAGAATGCTCAGTACAAATTTGTGTCAGTATTTGAGAGTGCTTTATTGTATGGTTTGAAAATAATAAAATATTTTTTAATTCTATACAGTTTTATTTTCAACATTCTCTGTTTTGTCAATGATTTCTATGTACAATTTACCGCATCTTCTGCTGTCTCCTTTGATTATGAGTTTCCTAGGGTTTAATCGCAGTACTTCATGAGATTTTTCCGTCAAGCCAAATAATACACTTATATTGTAAACATCATTAACACCTCTGACAAAATTTGGACTTGTGGCCCCACTATTAATAACTATATTCCTCGATTTACCAATAGCATGGTACACATGTGCTAAACTGATGATGTTCTTCCTCATTCCGGAATCTTTTATAGCTGGGGCATATAAGAGTTCAAAAAATATACCCCTATCAACAGCTTGAGAGTACAACCTACGATTCAATTTAAAAGGCAATCGGGTCTCTGGTTCAAAACTGATTAAATCAATATCCATGGTCCCGGAAGCATATTGGAAAGCCTGTAATGTTTTAGGAATAACAGCAACTATATGGTACTTTCTAAGGTTTTCGGATTGATTCAACTTATGGGCGATACTTGAGTCAGTCACTCCTATGGTTATTCGGTGTATTATCTTCAGCTTTGTCCTGGATGCTATGTCACTGGGTATTTCAACTGGAGGAGGAATGAAGTCTAATTTCTCTTTAACTTCGCCTTTCTTCTTCTTTCTCTTTGGTTCTTCGACTGTATCCTCGACGTATGTGTTTAAGGCTATAGTAGTGTAACCTAATCTTTCTAATATATCCAATTTATTAAGATCAAATTCGGAGCTCAAACATAAATCGCAATATCCTGTATTTTTGGGCAGCATTATCGTAGAATACTTGCTAAAAGTGACAACAAAGATTTGTAATTATTTGGTATCACAATTATGGTTATCAAATCACTTAAAGTAGCTAAAACTATTAAAGTAAGTTAAGTTTAAGGTTATACTTAAGTAAAAACAACACAACGAACGACTAGTCGAGTATCATACCAATATCAGTACTTGCCATGTAAAAACAAATTCGACGTGAAATGTAGATGTCAGACACATACATTACAAATTTATCTGTTGATTACCGTTTATTTAATTACTGTCTTCATAATTTATATTCGTGAAACAAAATCTTTTTTTACATTAATTTTGTTTTACGTTTTGTAAAGTTCAGATAAAATGCTGCGTGGGGAAAAATAGTCTGGTAACATTGAAGTTAACGGAGCCTGACTGAAAGGCTGTTCGTTCATTCAAACGTCATTCAATTCGAGTTATTTTTGACTTTGTTTGTTAGTCTTAAATCAACCTCGGTTTAGGTAGGACGTTCGCTTGTTGGTCTGATGTTATGACGTGCTGCTCCTCTCTTTGTCTAAGCGATAAAAACAACGCGAAATCGAAATTAACTAGAGAATAATGTGATGAATTACAGTCGACATGAAGTGACACTAATTGGGATTGCCGTAACTAAACAAACTCCAAAGTATGAGCGTGCCAATAGGAATAATTAGCATAGTTAGGTTTTCGTATCGTTTAAGTCTCGTGTTTGTTGTGCCAATGAGATAGTGAAGTGCTGTGATGTGCCCGTGGGACATGAAGGCTGTGTTGTGGTTGCTGGGAGTGCTCGGCGCAGTGGCGGGCGCTGCGGGGACTCCGCTAGAGTCTTCACCCCCAAGCCTGCAAGGTGAGAGATTGGGCCTCGCGAGTCGCCACCTACACGACGCAGCCTGCCAACCTCCTATCTAGCTTATTTGCTAACATTGCACGCACCGCTTCATTCTTTCATTCATGTTCTAAATAAAAAGCTAATTAACCTGTGTGAATGTTATTATCATTTGCTAAACCGATTTTGTAATTAACGTCTCTTGCATGATAATTTGCTTCCACAATGTTTATTTATGCAAATCACATAGAATTTCTATTTCGTACTGTGTTTCATTCATTTGTACTATAAATAATTGTTTTTGTAAACAATTACACGATTTATAATATTACTTATTATATATAACTTAATTATAATTAGAGTTTTATTTAGGATTAATTAAATGATTTAAGATAAAAAAAATAAAAATAAAATCATACTTATCAAATGCTTTTTGTGCATAAATACTCAATTAATCTTATTAATCTTAGACTAGAGGTCTCAATGTAAGGCCTACTTATAATGTTTTGGTACGTAGGCAGGTATTTAATTTATTCAGAGTAAATAGAGTTCTTATTTAGAGTTTCTTTTTGTTGCATTTTAACTAGTTACTTGACTAATCTTCCTTTACTTAGGTTTATTAGATAGTTATCAAATATCGTCGTATAATAGAACATATTAAACGTTTGATATGGAACGTAAATTGAATATTCGATGAACATGTAAGCGTACCTTAGTATTTAATCGCAATGAATGTGGCCGCTCTAATGAGAAGGGTCGATCGATTTATTCCCTTTTGGAGGCGCTGCAAATCCCCTCAAATTGCCTTCGGAGACGGTAATCTGACAGAAAAGTCAAGAGTCAGGTTTTGATAAGGAGTTCGTACAGATTTGCCTGAGTGCTTACCCCTGTCCCGCTACGTGAAGGAATGCTCTCATTTTGTGCAAAACGAATCCCAAATTGGTTTCAATGACTTGTTATTGGATGTAAAAAACAAGACAATGTATCAAATGATGAAACTCAACGATTTAACAGTGCTGTAATTAAAAAGCAGTTTTATATAAAAACATTGTTATTTTTAACTTTATAAAAGAAAAAACTAGCTAAGTAAATGATGAAACGTTCGATTACAATATAAAATTGCATAATGTAGCGACGCTAGCCAATGATCGTGTGGCCTAACGGGACTCCGAATGAACAGAGTCGTGTCAACGAGTCAAAAGTAAGCTCTTATTGTTTTCTATTATATTATTTTGTTTTTATATTGTGTAGGTCCCCTTTTGTGTAAGTTCAACACACTTTATACTTCCTGTTATGTGTACGTCAGTTGCTCATGTCAAATGTGAGCGCAAATGGCGGGCTTAACGGATTTACCTCGTCAAATTCTCAACTTTACATTGTATTTTATGTTCAGATTAAGTACAATATAATAACTTAACGCTAAAACCATTCCATTTCATAAATGTAAATATAAAATTGTGATTAACGTTCCCAATTAAATCAGAATAATAAGCATATTTAGTTATCTATGTACGTAAAAAAATCCGTCTTATAGTAACTAAAAATTCACCGAAAAAGTATTCCTAAAATGCTGACATAGGAACGTGTACAGGTAAGTAAATAGGTAGCTAGACAAAGCACCTACAAAAGCCTGACGGATACAGTCGTATCGCTGGAAAAGCGTTTTCTGTGTTCAGAGAACAAGGTCAAAAGGCGACGAAACCGATTTTGCTGTCGTTATAGTCTACTTAATTGGCTGTTCGAGTAACAATCTAGTTTATGCTCGTATTACGTCCAATTTTTGATTGCACGATTCAACAAAAAATTGCCTAGGTTAGCTTAATAATACAGCTTAAAGAGATCAAACTTACTGGAATTTCCTCTTAGAAACTTTGCTAAATTGAAGAATCTGCCCTTTTAAGATTTGGACTTCATGGAATTTCGATCATTCTATAAAACTAGAAAGTTTTTTTCTGGGATTGCAATTTTTACCTACGCATTCATAAGTAGCTACGCCCTTACTGAATTGATTAATGCGTGTCATTTCCTAAGCAGCAATAATAACTGACCTAAAAGTATCGTAGTTGCAAATTATATTAACTGCCTATGACCAAGATCATGACTTGCGTAGGAGGTCATGAACCAACAAACTTTCACATTTTACGACATTTCTTCCTAAAAAGGTGTCCTTTAACCCACTTTTCACAGAATGCTGGTCCATGACAAACTCAGAGCATTTCTTTATTTTTTACGTATTAATGAGGTTCGACTACCATTTTTAGTAACTAGCAACATTTGTCAGTGACTAATGTTGTTTTTTTTTTTACGAAAAATGATATTTGATATTATATTGCTTACTGTATGTCTAACCAAAGGCGTTAAGCAATGATTTCTTTGAGTTTTCATTCCATATTATAGTTAGTAGTCAGTGAAAATTAACTTTACAAAAAATGACTCATGATCGCACCATTTGTCATGTTGACAGAACAAAATATTCGACATTTACTTGTTATTACGCAATATTCGTAAGATAAAATTAAGGAAATAATATCGTGGATATACAAAAGACTTCTAAGACATCAAAAGACTCATTTTTAGATTTTACACCATCACTTAACTTTGGTGCACACTAATAAAATATTGTATAGGAAGAACAAAGACGGAAAACACCCACCCCAAAAATCAACTGTGTTGGGTTGCAAGATCCGGGCCAAATTTAGTTTTACAGTAATTCAATCACAAAACCTGTCAGATTTTCACAGTGAGGCTTTATCACGAATAATAACATCTGAAATATCATCGCCCATTCTGAGAAATGTTGCAACATCATCACGAACAAATCTTTTGACTTTAGAAGTTCTTTGTGCCTCAAACGAGACGGCCGAAACCTTGATAATTCTTTATAAACTCACCGAGAGAAGGCAAGCCAGCATTATTCTCGTTCTGTGAATTCTCTTTTCTAGAAGAACTTTAATCATATAGCATCTAGATTTCAGCTTACTACCTAATTAAAAATAAATAAAGGAGTTCCGTTCCATGTTGAATAACGAAGATGTTGGAAAGTCGGATGGATACTTTTTCATACATACTTACATATAACTCAATCATTTGAAGATTAGACAGTATTTGAAGAAGATAAATAAACCGGATATTCTACAGATTGCAAGATAAAACGTTATCTGGAATTATGATCAAGTCATTAAAACCAACATTACATTTACTTGCAACTTTATACTTCTTATATAACAATGTATTATTGTTTTTATCACTTAACGTCTATCACACGCTTTGTGCGACTGAATAGCCAAAGCTCTTGAGTTGATAATATCTTAGTCTCCCATAATCATCTGAGTACTAAGCATAAAGGCATTACGAAATCCCAATTAACATTTACGCTTTGTTTTGTGCGAATTATAAAAAATACTACTCAACTATTGTCTCCTACGGTTGACCTCTAAGTTACATTCACTGAGCCGTTAGTTCATAAAGAATCGAAGCAACTTATATAATAGCATAGATTCTATAATAGAGTACGAGTGTGCGTAGCGTGAAGAACAGAAAAGCAAGGTTAATGGATGTGAGTGAAGCAAGAGAGATTCGTCAGGATCGTTCAAGGTAGCGATCGATAAGCTTTGTTTATTCCTTTAGGAAATAGAGCCGTGAATATGTAAGTATATAATAGTAAGTAAATGTTCATCTTGGAACCTTCACATTTTTCCTGTAGTCCTGTAGAGTGCTACACACACTCTGGATAACATTACTATTTTTCATTGTGATATCCAGGAAAATTGTCCGAAATAAATATAAAAGTGGGAAAGACATGTACGAGCATTTTGTGAAACTCACGAAAACGGTAAAAGCAATTACGTAATAGAAACCGAACCATATTTACTAAATAAAGAAGTTTATTTTTGTTTTTTTTATTAATTCATTCAAGATAGAAAATGCTTATTTTTAATAAAAATCCTTGTTAGTACAATAAACGGCGACGCATAATAAGGAAGAAAAACAATGGTATCGCGGATGTGCGATTGAAACCAGTCATCTAAGAGGCATACAACAGAAAAATAACTGTGACTAATACCATAGAGGCTTTACAAATGGGAACTAGCAGAACAAGTATTCAAATGCCTCAGAGACGACCATGCTAAAAGGTTACGTTCGACGCATAAGGCAGAGCAGCTTGCTTTATGCTTGTATTATGCATTTATAGTAATAAAAAGTACCAGTGCTACTGCAGTAAATTCCTAAGGATATTAAATAAATATGTCCCTGCTGGAATAGGCTACAAATAATTTATAAGAAGCGATGTCTTGGAATGTAATTCTTGTATACGATGGACTAGTTATACAGTTTCTTGTTTCGTTGAGAAACCTAACCAAAAAAATTTAAAAGATGAATTTTACCAAAGATCTGTCTATCGCTATCCAGATTACGAGTATGGTAAAAAACTCTGTCTAAAGGTTAGTAAGTACAGAAGGTTAACCACTTTCTAAACTATTTAACTAATGTCAGATGCGACCAATATGACAAATATTGTGACAGTACGTTCGAAATTAATTTAAATTTCTAGTTTTGACTCTACATAGAATGTTGGTACAACATATGACTATTCTGCATTATCTGCATGTCAGAAAAAGTTACTAAGACCAATTAATGGAAAATAATTTAGTTTTCTCTAAGTGAGGTAGTTAGCTATAATTTATCAATGTTATAGCTAAGGATGATATAGGTAAGTATGTAATTAGTCCAATTAACAAGCTTACACTGTAATATTAGTGCTTTCAATTAGTACTAATATCTGCGTTTCATCGCTTGCTTAATCAATCAGTCTTAACAAGGATTTCCAGAGCTATTAGTAATTAAATTAACTTGAGCAAGATAACAAGTTTCGCAAACTTTAGCATCCACGTAAACGAATTTATTACTTATAAAAAGCTCGCTCTTCATAATAACTCAACTTTATTACATTTTGAAGTAGCCGTTCAGACTGCGAAGATGGATTTCAGCAATTTGGCTTAAATTGCTTTAGAGACATGTAGTCATTCTTCTTGTTACGTACGGATGTGCGAACCAATCGTGGAATACGGTATTAAGAAATTAACATCGGTCTTTGATGTCCCGTCCTAGCTGGAACGTAAATAGAATACTAATTAGCTGACGACCAGTCCTGCGGTCAAAGGAATCAATTGAGGGATGTTCTTGCAATCTGTCTCCAATATTGCACATTAATAACAATGCCGACACCTAAAGTTATGTTAGAAGAAGTCTGCGAAGTTATATCCATCTCAAAATGGATAATGATCGTGAAGTTTATGTTCATTGTACTAGTATTAAACGCTGTCTCATTTACACGTCGCAGGGTAAAAGGTTGTGTCTTACTATGAATAAGCAGTAGGCGTAACAATCTAACGAAATTACCTTGACATGCTCCAGCTGTCGTATTAAATAATAAATAATACGCAAGAGCGGGCCCAAGAACAAAGGCTTATTGGATTAGGTTGCGTTGCTGGGGATTCGCGGCCATCTTGCTTTTCGCGGACGTAATCAAAATGGACGCCCATGGATAGGGTTTTCATTAAATGCCATGATTGGGTTATTTGCGAAAAAAGAAAAGGGAACAAAACAGGGAAATGGGATTAACAGGATATTTACGAGTATTTAAAAAATTTGTTTTAAGTCTAATCACTAAGTTTCCTTAATATTACGTTTCTTTTATGTTGAGAAACTGATTGCAGCATGAGGTTTCAGAGAATTCATGAAGTTTCAATTATTTACTTATTCTAATTCAATAAAAGTACTTCACAAATATACTTTTTTATATGTACGTTCTAAGTAGAGATCATGTCAGTCAACTATAAGTCTAACCCGACAGCTGTAGATAAGGATCACGCTAGCCACCTGTACCTGACAAATTCGAGAACAAACGTGATCAGGAAACATTTAAGTTAGAACTCTAGGTAGTGTTCTTATATCGGTGCTATAGGTATTTTAAAAACGTCAATATGTAAGTATGGAGTCCGCTCTTTAAAAGTCAGAACTCAAGCAGAAAAGCAGCGATTTCTCTAATTTTATGGACACACACAAACGGATCCTCGGAGATATATCTCCTAGGTCACTTTTTAGCATGAATATTGGGGTTGCGATGTTATAATGGAACATTGGTGACAGATTGCTAGGCAACGCTTAATAGATTCTATTTACCCCTAGTCCCTTAGTCGCCTCCTACGACATGTCGGGAACAACAGCAGCTAGTTAGCATTCTTTTTACGACCCAGAGTAGCACAGGACAGTAATTTTATTCCATTCCTATGATATGACAGGTTAATCAGGAAGAAATGCAACGCACTTTTACTTCACAGTTAATTTAGCACCTTTCCAGTGCACTGTCGCAAGCACTACAGACTGGCGTGAATGGGTTGAGTAACAAGTGATTAGTGTGCGTTGATCTAATTGCTGGGGCAGTTCGCTTGCCAGATTCCGTTATGAAAGTTTTGCTGAGGCTTGAAATCGCTCAATTAGTTCGCGCTTAACCGATTTCGACAAAGCTCTTAATTCGGTTTAGCTACAAAGCCTCTTTAGCGCGTTATGTAAACTGCCAATCAACGTACACTTAATTTTTATCGTGGTTTGTATCTTTAATGTGTTATAAAAACATATTGGCTATGTTATAACAACATATTGGTGATATCGCTTGTGTAGGGTAGTTAGAATTTTACATATTTGAGTGAAAGGGTAAGGGCCCCATGGAACTTAATTTTGAACAAATTTTAAATATTTTATAGGCGGCAGGTGGAGACTATTCAGAGTTCTACTTATAATAACTGAACTATACTTATGATATAATAAATACGAAAGTATTTTTTTATTATTAGTTAAAGTATAACCTTTCATGAAGTTGAGTTTTTGTGACTAGGAACCATTCTGGACATACATAAAAGTACAACTTACTTTTATACTGTTACAATAAAAGAACCATTTCTCACTTAGTAATTCATTAATATTATAACTATAAAAATGTTATATTAGTTATTTTGCAATAACAAAAACATCACGTCTCTAAGTTGTTTCGGTGAAGTAAGAGGTTTAAGTGAGTAGCCACTCAAAGTCAATTTTCTCCAGAAAGCTTATAACATGTCCAGAGGTATATATAGACTTATGTTTTCCACAGAAATTTTATCTCACTGACATATTTCTCTACATAAAAACCCAAATTATACAGATGTTCAACTCATCCATAAGTTTAAATGTAATCAAATGGTTAATTTTACGTACCAACCTATGGGTTCCTATAACATAACCTCATTTCTTTCAAACCTCCTTGTGAAGAAATGAAGTGGCTCCCTCAACTCAGTCCCTCTACGTTAGAGTCTAGGTTATTTACCTATTTACTGAGGTTCGTGCGTCGTGCCATTGCATAACTGGTTATTACCTTGCTCTTGTTTCCATACAAAGTGTTTCTCACACCGCCGTACGGAGTCTTTACGGTGAGAGAGTTTTTTCTATCAGCACTGCGATTGTGGAAAAAGTGGATTGTATGCTATTTGTGCTAGCGGTGTATTGTTCCAATTAATTTTGAATACACGTTCGTAATTAAGTAAAAAGTCAAGGGAATGATCCCTCAGGAAGTGAAGAACTGGTCAACGAACCTTTGGAATGCTTGGTTCAGATGGAATATTTTAAATGATCTGTTTTCTGATGAATATGACGTCCAATATGATGTCTGGCTATATGTGAAGCAGTAGGGTAGTTAGATGATAATATTATACGTAGAAATTAATGGTAGCTAGTGTCATTGGTGTAAGACCCGTAACGGTGTATCAATTTAACCCAGAGACAAACGAATGCCATATAAACACAGTAACCAAATTGATATTCAATATAATCGCTTATTCATCTCAGTTACTATAAATTGACGACCGAATAATAAAGAACGGTTGCCAGTAAGAAATTAGAGCGAAACTGTTTATTAAACAAAAAAGCTGAATTCTTTGAAACCCTAATTAACTTGGTAAAGAAAGCCTTTAACAGAAACCGCAAGTTTTGAGACGAGCTGGGTTAACAATAAGGAGAAAATGAAAGCGTTACTGTTTGGCTTACAAAAGATAAATAAAAGGGTGTTGTTTATGAGAGAAAATAAACATGCCTCCATATTATGAAAACATTCTATCATATAGTCAGTAGTGGCTATTAATCGTCATCTTGATGGTATTTGATCACTCGATGCCCAAGTCAACACAAACAACCAGATATTGTGAATGGAGGCATAGACAATTCACAGGATTTTTTTTTCATAACGAGATCAACAATTCTTAGTTATTCATCCGGCATTGATAACGTTAAACGTTGCTTAACTACTTCGTTCGATCGACATGCAGGGAAACGATATTGTATTCACAATAAAAATAATATAAACAAAAGAGAGTTAAGAGAGGGATGTGAAGAGAATGCCACTAAACAATATAAACACTTCACGAAAAGCTCGATAGATGTACATTTAACATCACAGTCACCTTTGGCATACGAGGTGAGATGGAGTATTTCAGGAATGTGTAAAGGCGCATCCCAGTGACCCAAAAATAACCAAAATTACTCAACACGAACATTAGTCGTACACTGCGATACGTCGTCATTATTTACCAAAACATTTTACCCAGTTACATAAAGAAAACATTGTGGTTACTTTGTTATGGCTAGGATAAATTTAGGTGTTCAAACCTGCTCGTGTACGCTTTTATAGATTAAATTTTACGACTTACGGGATAGGCAGTGCAAGATTGCATCGTCTACTTGTAGATACTAAAGTTGTAATAACTTTTCATATTCATACTCTGCATACACGTTCGATGTTTTAAATATACCATAATCTTTGTCAACCACTCACTTACTGAATAAGGGTGACGTTACAAATATCTATAAATGGCTACTGAATATGGATGTAAATGAAGCCTAAAAGGGTTTGCAAGAATCGGGAGTGCTGGGTATCAATTATCTCTCGTTACACCTCTATAGGGAGAGGGGCGTGATGTGTACGTATGAAACTTGACATGATGCAGTTGAGACCAAAAACTTCTCATAAATTTTTATCAAAGACAGACCTACTTTACAGTTGAAAAATCCCTGAAAGACATCAAAACGAGTGTCGCTAGATGACATAATAAGCGTAGCTCTGTAATTTAAAAAGTAACTTAAGTTATTTTATGCGAATAATCTGCAAGTAAATTGCAATTAGCATTACATCAGAGGCAGGGCTCTGTGAAAGATTAATTTATGAGATCCACTCTCGACGCTTTCCTTTTGCGATGCGAGCCGAGATATGGGGACGAAGGACTTCTTTGCTAAATTAGAACGAGCTTAGTTATGAAATGAGGTTTCCTACAGTCTTTAGTTCTGTAACCAGGGTATCTCATGTTTTTGTAGGTCACTTTTTGTAATAACTAACTAACTACTACAATTTGAAAATATGCTTAGAAATGGCTGTTATTTGTATCTATATAGTTTTTAGTTAATATAAATAGATTTACAGAAAACCATAATATAATTTTATTTTTGATTCTAATCTATTACGGATTCATGAACACAAATCCAAGTGCGTTTCCCAGAAAATAAATATTACAAAAACAATTTAGAGATCCCGCCATATAAATTGGCAGTTGGGGGCGTCGCCACAGTCGCGTAATTCAGTGTTACCAGTAAACACGCCAAAACTAGCACTCACTGTGCCATACGGCTCGATACATTATAGGTTTCATTTGTAACGGTCTAAAAATATTTTGACTTTTGACTTTGATATATTAATTTGTTTTATTTGAGTTTATAGCTCTGCAACCAAAGACCGTTACAATGAAACCTATAATGTATCGAGCCGTATGGCACAGTGATTGCTAGTTTTGGCGTGTTTACTGGCAACAGTGAATTATGCAACCGCGGCGACGCCTCCATCTGCCATAATATATTCAAAATTATAAATATCACAAGCTCTCTTTGAAAGTTATCTTATGATCTAAGTATAAATTAAAAAAAAACTATTTCAAACATGGCACTGAGCATTGCCTTTACATATTTTTTACCGAGGTTAGATCAGCGGAGACCCTAGCTTGGAGAAGAACTAACAAGAAACTCCGGAAATCAATTTATTATAATCACCCTTAACAAACATAAAAATTACAAAGAGTGGGCAAAAAACACAACGCTGGTAATACTAAATTTACCTTTCATACAAAATAACACGCAATTGCGGAAACGTCAAATTTAGTTCCAAGTTTGGCTACTGCCAGCTTATGTGGCGGGATCTCTAGACTGGATGTTGTACTACTTACACTCTATTAGCAAAATATGTCTAAAATATTTAAGGATTGTCAATGAAAGGTATTGAACGAAAGGTTAACACTGTGTCTCCAATATATTCTATTTCCATGCTATCTCGTCATTGATAGTTTTGCTGAAATCAAAATCAAAAATCAAAATCTATTTATTCGTGAATCATGTGTACAAAAGATCTTAAAGTAAGTTACAGGGTCTCAACATGGTCTGCCGTCATGCTTCGGCGTACAAATTAATTATAAGAATGTCAAAAATAAATAGTTAAAATGAAAATTACATTGTCAAAATATTTTAAATGCATCATATAATTATCGCTTAAGCGATTTATCATTAAAAAATTCTTTGATAGAATAGTAAGCTCTATCTAATAGGAGCTTCTTAAGCTGAACTTTGAACACGGCCAGCAGCTCTATCTGTTTCAGTGAAGTAACCAAGAAGATATAATATCTCCAATAATGTATTTCATCTGAAATATATTATGTTATCGCAATAAAAGAATAAAACTGGACGTAGCTCAGAAGGTTAGGCATAGAACTTAGAACAAAATGTGATATAACAAGATGTATCAGTAGTACAAAGATTTTAATTAGCAACACAATTACACTTACAAACTTAGGGATATACTAATTTAAACTGTTGAGTCGTTTTTATTGTAAGGACTTTTTAAAATTTCCATTGTACTGTTGTATAGGATGTATGTACATTTCCGTAATAAAAATACATTAACGAAAAGTGAGGGACTACATCGTGAATTCGTGACGAAACCTACCTTTCCCCGAACAGGTAATAGTTAGTGCTTGTGAATGGCGACATGGCCTACCACCTGTCACATTGAGTACTGACTATCTGGTCAACACGTTGGTTCGAGGTGGCCATAGAATTATTACCTTCGCCATTGCGGAGATGGAAACCTGAACCTCTGACTACCCTGCAAGGGTTAATGGTCGTGAACGCGTTTGTTTTTTTGTTGTATCGTATCTAAATTTCCATGCATAATTATTTTAAATCAAATTCGTCGCGTGCTTGATGGGGCCTAAAAAGAATGCTATTTCAATCAATCAATGGAATTTGTTGGGCATTCAACTACCATCTTATTTAGGACAGCTCAAACTCAATATTGTGTTAAAGGATAGAGATCGCCCCACATAAATTGGCAGTTGGAGGCGTCGCCACAGTCGCGTAATTCAGTGCTACCAGTAAACACGCCAAAACTAGCACTCACTGTGCCATACGGCTCGGTACATTATAGGTTTCATTTGTAACGGTCTTTGGTTGCAGAGCTATAAATTCAAATAAAACAAATTAATATATCAAAGTCAAAATATGTTTATTAAACTATTTCAAACATGATTAATAATTAACGGGACTTATCCTTCTTATTACATATTACATATATTATGTGTTCCTTCACTTTGTACGCAATAGACCGTTTAGTCTGTTCGACGTAGGATTTCCCACAGCTGCAATCAATCTTATATACACCCTTATATCTTATATGATGAGTATAAATCGCGAATCTCTTAAAACTATTATTTCAAACATGGCAGTACTGTTTTTACTGTTTGTTAGATTTAAGTTTTGTTTTTGTTTTAATTAGTACATATTTAGTTTTATTTTGTTTACAGTATAAATTGTTCAGTTAATATATTATTATTTCTGCAAAAACATGGCACTGAGCATTGTCTTTACATATTTTTTACCGAGGTTAGATCAGCGGAGACCCTAGCTTGGAGGAGAACTGACAAGAAACTCCGGAAATCAATTTATACAATCACCCTTAACAAACATAAAAATTACAAAGAGTGAGCAAAAAACACAACGCTGGTAATACTAAATTTACCTTTCATACAAAATAACACGCAATGGCGGAAACGTCAAATTTAGTTCCAAGTTTGCCTACTGCCAATTTATGTGGCGCGATCTCTACTACTTGTATTTGCGATTGTATGGTATTTATCCATTTTACTCTCACATGTTCACTTTGCCTGTGCTGAGTATGACCTAAATGTCGAGATAGTATTTTTTACTGAACTGCAAACAGGGATGATTGGTGAACAGCATGATCATTTATGTTTCTTGCCATTTAAAAAAATACGTAAATCTGCCCTGAGTTCTAACCTCTTTGATCAGTTATTGAGTTATCAACTGTGACTGAATTTTTTGTTAGAGTACCCGCCACATAAGGTGGCAGTTGGAGGCGTCGCCACAGTCGCGTAATCCAGTGTTGCCAGTAAACACGCCAAAACTAGCACTCACTGTGCCATACGGCTCGATACATTATATTGAGGTTTCATTTGTAACGATCTTTGGTTGCAGAGCTATAAACTCAAATAAAACAAATTAATATACCAAAGTCAAAAGTCAAAATATTTTTATTCAAAATAGGCCCTATCATAAGCTCTCTTTGAAAGTTATTTTATGATCTAAGTACAAATTAAAAAAACTATATATTGACAAAAGGAATATATATGAGTGAAGTGGAAGGGCGGTTACGTAGGGGCCGGCCTAATAAGACATATATGTAACAGTCAGATAGACGCTATATTGAAAAAAGGTGACGTTAGGAGTACCTATAACCGCCGAGAGTGTATTAGAGAATGTATGAATGTCAATGAAGCGAAAGTGGTCTGTCAGGATCGGGACAAATGGGGATCCGTGATCTCTGCCTACCCCTCTACAGGGAATCAGGCGTGATGTGTATGTATGTATGTAAAAAAACTATTTCAAACATGGCACTGAGCATTGTCTTTACATATTTTTACCGAGGTTAGTTCACCAACCATTTCGGCTGCTCAAGATGCCACGTCATGAAGACCACGACCGCTCTGATAAGAGCGTAACGATTGAGAAGAAGAAGTTCAGCGGAGACCCTAGCTTGGAGAAGAACTAACAAGAAACTCCGGAAATCAATTTATTATAATCACCCTTAACAAACATAAAAATTACAAAGAGTGGGCAAAAAACACAACGCTGGTAATACTAAATTTACCTTTCATACAAAATAACACGCAATTGCGGAAACGTCAAATTTAGTTCCAAGTTTGGCTACTGCCAGCTTATGTGGCGGGATCTCTATTCGTGCAATCGCGTGACGGGTCGTTGACATTGTTAAGCCATTGTTAATTCCGCTTTTGACGACACAAGCGGCCATTTTGATATTCATATTCCAGCTGATCCGGCTGTCAACCCTCGTGCTTTCAAATGCTTCATTTACATGTCACATTTGATATAAAAGAGAGATCACTGACCTACTGTAATCAAGAATATTAACTAGAAGAATTATACTATAAATGGAACCTTGGTTTTTTGGTGGTTAAGGTGTTTATTCGTCTACGGAAGTGATAAGTGTCGCAGTGGCAAAAAAAAACCTACAAGCATTAAGAAATTAATTTCTGCATTTCTTCGTTTAACGATTAACTAATATCCGTTTAAACATCTTCGGGAAACTTACAACCTACTTATTTCTTGAAACAAGTAACAATCAGAGCTATTAAATGGCGACACGGTTTACCATTCGTCACTTAGGCGATGACTATGTGAGTGCGAGATGATCATTGAATAAATAACGTTGCAATTTCAGATTTGGACAGTCTGATAATCCTGGGTAATGTTCATGAATGTTAATGTCTTGAAAACCATCTCATTCCGATCGTGATCTATGATAAATGAGTCAAAGAAAGAATAGAAATCGATTAGACAATAAGATCGTGACTAAGTTTCGGTAAAATGGCCGAAACGCCAATATACAATAGTGTTGATAGTTCACGTAAACAATATCCGAAGAGATCACGTCGTGACCCACAATGTCAATTTAACACTTTTCTACCCGTCTTGGGAACTCTCTAAATTTTTATAACTTTTTAAACGCGTTTTGAAATCGATAGTTAGGATAACATTGCATCGTCGTTGCGGCTGAATGTTGGTAATTCTATCGTTATTTTTGCTACAAGTAACCGAGATTATCGTAGTATATTTATTAGGTTCTGTTCACCCTAAATTTAGGGTGAATGTATGTATTATATGTAACGTAGAATACAGTAGGAAATCCTGCAAAACAATAACACTCCCATCCTATTTCCAGGAAGACGCATTATCAGAATTTAGTTTCCGAGTTTCGTGTGCATAAGAGCTGTGTTTGGGCGTTGTTGTTTCATATAAAAGTTCTCGTAAATCGCGTACGTGTTCAATTTCGTCGAGACTCTGCGCCGACACTGACATATTGTTTATTCAACAAACGGTTGAATCTGCGAATCTAAGTCCACATACCATAACTTACTCTTCTCTGTAATCCCTTCCATTTTGTCTATGGTATATCATTGACGTTTCAGCTGATAGATGCCGACTTGTCTCAAGATATTAATTACAACATATAGGCGATTTATCGCTGTTTCAATCATTAACCAACAATTCTTAGTTGAATCATTTCTTCTTAGTTGTATTGATTCCCAAAAATGAGACCCCTCAAACAGATTTACCGAACGGAAATAGAACTTGGAACCTCAATTTGTAAGCAATGCATACACCCTACAAGCCAACCATCGGTCACTGACATTGCCTGACATATTGTTTATTCAACAAACGGTGCAATCTGCAAAGCTAACGCTCCAGAGAAAAGTTTCAGAGATAAATTCATGAAGGACTATCTAACTCTTAATAACATGCAAATAGCTTTCTGGCAAACGAAAAGTAATGCTTTTCTAGTCTGGTACTTTTAAAGAGTGCTATCAGCTGCTATTTTTATACATACAGCGTAGCTCAGCCGTTGGGACTCTGTCTCAGTGGGTACAGGGTTCTAACCTCGGCGCCCTGTACCAATGGAGTTTAAATGGCTAATGGGTTCGATATGGCCATAGAATTATCACCTTCGCAATTGTGGAGATGGGCACCTGAACCTCTGACTCGCAAGCCTTAATGATCGTGAACGCGTTTTTATTGTGTCTTATACATTGGCATATTCTAGGATTGAAGTAAGAAGTAATTACTTCTTTGTGTTCTTTTGCACTTGAACATTAATTAGTTACTTAACAATTTAGACTTAATACGACGAAAGTACTTGCTGCAGATGTCCCTTTGGTACTTGATGAGCAATTGAAGGAGTTATCATCTTACTTCATTCCCTAGCCTATTCGTGTTACCAGCTAAGTCTACCGCTTTCGTTTGGGGAATCTCTCTTGTTCTTAGCGAATGGCTCCCTCGGGTGCAATTTGGCTATTTTGCATAGCAACTCGTTCAAACGATCATTTTGACTTACCTGGGTATTTGCTTAAGTTAGCCAAAGCTTTGAGCTTAAAGAGATCAGCTAATTGTTAATTAGCGAGTGTCTGAAACTTGCAAAATTGAAGAAAAACAATATTTGCTAGGAGAAATATAAACTATAAATTTTCGAATTAATTTAGCAGCTTATTAAAGTAACACAAATATTGAAATACTTTTATAGGTCAAGAAGCAGGTTAACCTCCCATTAAAACGATTAGCATCAATAAAGAACAAATAGGAAGGGAATTGAAATTAGCAAACAAATTTTGAATAACAAACGAATAAGTACGCATTTTTCCCTCCAAACTTTCCGTTCCCAATAGCGCTACTTGTAGCAGTGCCGCATTTTCCCTTTCATCAATATTCCTCCCCGTTCCATTGTTGTCTTTGGATTGTTCATGCTTCGTCGCCCACAATCATCCCTTGTTTGGCCGCTGACGCCAATATTGCTTCATTTGTTTCTTTTTCCTGTCATCCCTGACAAATAAAGGCTCTCTCCCATTCCAACGCTGCTGGCTTACGTAGTTTGGGATACTGGCGAGGTTTTTATAGGTATAGTTGAGCTAGGCTATAGAATAAACATAATTTAATTACTATTGGATAATTTATATCAAGAATATTAATGTAATCACAATTCTGAGGTTGATGCTAAAAGTT
This sequence comes from Leucoptera coffeella, assembly GCA_030578115.1. Taxonomy (NCBI): domain Eukaryota; kingdom Metazoa; phylum Arthropoda; class Insecta; order Lepidoptera; family Lyonetiidae; genus Leucoptera; species Leucoptera coffeella. The sequence continues at coordinate 286,307 of JAMBLF010000261.1, forward strand.
GCAAAGATACATAATCTCTGTAATGACTTTGTAACTCTTTATATTAGTATAACTACATATATGACACACAACATATACTTTATACTACACATATATCTGTAAGTACAGTACACAAACTTAGCAGAAAGGTAGATAGTTTAGTATTTTTTTAAACAAGCTTCAAATAAATGGCTTCAAGTTTTTATCTATTATGCAAATGATGTGGCAACGAGTAGGTTTACTTAATACATCGGTTACTTATTGTTGTGGCATAAGATATTGATGCTAAAGCCATAAAAATATATGTATCTACAAATATATTGTTATTTTAATGGATAAAGATTTATTTTGATTACAACATCATTTATATAGTAGTGTTGCTCATACGTAATATGCCTTTGAAATTTCGGAAATGGGCACTCAAGCCTTGGACTACCCCAACACAATAAAAAAGAGACTGTGTTTTATTTATTTGCAGTAACTACAGTAGATAGTACTGTATCATATTATAAACACTAAAAACCAAAATATACACATTCATTTCCTTTAATAATTTTCCGGGTAAACAAAACCTTAAAGAAACGTTAATATTTCCTAGTTCCTCTTTACCATAAAGAACATTGTTGAGAGGTTGCTAACCTATCGCTTCGTTTTACCCCTTCCCAAGTCTAGTCCCTAAATCGCCTCATACTACATGATGGGAAGAACGGCTGCTAGTTAGTTTTTTTTATGTCTCTCTTAAGTAACTGGCACGATACTATCTCAAAAGTACTACATGTACTTACATATTTCATTAAAGGATAGTTATTACCATCAGAAATCAAAAGTAAGCCCTCGATTTACTACCTAAACAGCCAAATACTCTTAGCATATTGTAAAGGCGCCTTCACATTATCAGATGTTTATATTTGGGACAGAAGCACATTGTGTGGAATATATTCGCTTCCATTTGGAGGTCATTTGGAACGTCGTTTCTCCAAATGTGGGCTCGCTTCAATTTTCCTAATAGATTTCTGTGACACACAAACACATATAGGCAAATGTCTTCGTAACTGTAGACAAAGACTGACTCTAACTTTGGTTGAGTCTAACGATAGTTACTCTAGTGTAGTTAACAGATAACAAAATACACCCATGTAATATAAAATTAATTTTGTATAGTTGTATATTTCATGTAGCAGAAATAATATAACATCGGAAAACTCCATTGTTACATTTAGCTGGTTGTTGGGGATAAACATTGAAGGTATTCAAGAAAATATTCATGATAACAAATTAGCATAACGCCTTTTAATACCTAAGAAAGCTCAATATATGCCGGAAGAAAGAAGCCGATTATATTCTACTCAACTCTCTATAAAATGTATAGTTAATTCAATTTCCAAACCAAACTTAAATTAATACATACTCTTTTTAATTAAATCAATTAGATTAGAAATAAATTACACGATTAATAAAGTGCTCATTACACTTCATAATTACGTATTCTGTGAAGCATGTGACCCAAAACTGCATGTTACTCTATGTAACGAGTTAATTTGACAGTTTCTGCTTTCATTCCGCCACATTCGTTATTGCGATTGACAACATTCGTTTCACAATCCCCCCACTTCATATTGGATCTTTACAACCTATTTGTTTGGGTTGAATTGCAAAATGGAAATTGTGATGATGTGAATACTATTGTAGATTTACCTAATAGTTTTTTAAGTAGGGTTTTAGACGTTTTATGAAAAGTTTACTTACTATTGACTGTCATGGTTACTCAAACCAATAAAGTTATTTATGTATTTCTAAGTTATTAATATATAATTTTTGATTTATTTAATATCTAAATAAATATTGTATTTTTTGTTACAGGTAATATTCTCTCGATATCAGTTAAAAAGAGGTTTCCACAACGAGGTTTGTTAAGTTAAACTAAAAAACAACTAAGCAACAAATTAATACACCATTTTTACATCACACCTGTTTTTCTACAAAGGTATATACAAATTAACGATTAACACATAAAAACATAGCTCTCATACCCATTTAAGCGTCAAAGGTTAAGCTACACCTAGACTGTCTTTGTTTCAATGCATAGCATCTTGACAGATAGTTAGGCCTTTGTTTGACAGCTAACGGTCCGTCAGTCACACGGACGATACGGTTCAACTGATTTGCCCCTAACCGTGAATGCAGGTAAACGTGCGTGCTCTATATCGCACGGTCCATATACCACGGCACATGTCCATTGAGGGAGAATTGAGTTACAGCGACTAACTAGTAGAATATATCTATCTAGGACACTATTACACCAATTGAACTAGCCCCTCGTTAAGTTCATTTAAGACTTGTGTTAAGGGTACTAGTCAACGTATATTTAAGAAATATTTACTTATTATATATAGATAAATTTATATATAGCATATATAGGCAACAACCAGACTGGAAAGCAGAAGAAAAGCGTAGTTCTTAACTTTGCCTCCGCCGGGAATCGAACCCTCACGATTAGCGTTCAGGTGCTCAACCAATCGCGCCACGGAGGTCGTTGAAGTAGTGTCTAAATATAGTTAAATGTCCAATTTGTGTTTGGTTTCATTCGTTGAGCTATTGTGACCTATCTATGTAGGTAACTAGTCTGTAGTTATTTGGTAGGTAAATGAGTTATTAAATCTTACATTAAGTTATAAAGTTTGGGGAATTAGAATTGACTAAATAGAAGAAGCATTGCTATGTAAATACGCCAAAAAAGTTCATAGCGCACCTTGTACCAGATCAATATTACATGAAAGGTTGCCATGTCGTTCAATAGAAGTAAAGTACGGGAATCCGATGATGTCTAACAATAACAGTTTCTTATCGGTCTCATAAATTACGGTTACTCCATTGAACCAGTTATCAATACTCGCATGGTTAAAGCTCTTTAGTTTTACTCTATCTGGTATTGAAGCCTGTAACCATGTTTCCATAATGGTGTGAGAAAAGAATATTGGTCTAATTAGCTTTTAATTTTAGTAGCTTGTGTTGTGCTGTTATCAACATACATACACGTCACGCCTGATTCCCTGTAGAGGAGTAGGCAGAGATCCATCTGTCCTAATCATGACAAACCACTTTCGCTTCATTGACACTCATACTCCTCATACACAGTCGGAAGTTTTATAACCTTTTGTATGCTGTAATTTGTATTTAATATATAAGCAAACACAGCAGTAGTTAGGTATGTGTTAAGTTAATTTAAGTACATTTATAATGTTCATTCAAATGCCCGTATCCCTGTTTCCTCATTTTTCGTTTAAACAATACGAAAATAAATTCGCTTTTACAAAAGAAAATGGCAGGCTTTCCTCGTTCAAACCCCAATCGATACATCCTGAATTGTTTCACTCCTTTGTTATATTGTAAAAGTCCTAAACAAACAGGGCCCAAGAAAATATTGTTCGACGTGATGGGTTTTAACGGGGTCCGGCGAGATTCGGACCCAATCCATAATAAAGTCTTTACATTTCTTTCATATACATGCATATGATTAATTTAAACCTTTGGGGAATGAAATGGGGCAGAAAGGGGTTTTTAGATTATGTTTTTAATTCACATCAAAGTTTTATAGGCACTTGTTTAGTTGTAATAATGAAAAATTTTATTGATAAATGAGCAATAATGACAAAAAAATAATTATTATATTTGTTTATATGTTATTAAAGTTAGTTATTTATTATAGTTATATTTCATATAATTCACTCCTGATAATGAAAGAATTTCAATATAGATAAGTCTTATACTTCATCATCATGCTCATTTACAATCTCCGATATGCCAGGAAGAAAGTCAAATATTACATTCAAGATAGCACGGAAAGTTTTTAAGCATTCTGTCTTAAGCAATTGTGATAAACGCTTCTTTTTGTACTCCGAAATACTGTTCCCAAATCGACTACATAACGAACTGGCGTCGGCGAGGCAATCTATCTTTTGCGATAACTTTTCCAGTCAAATTATGATTTAGGTTGAGAAACTTCGGCGTACGCTGGATCAAGAACATTAATGCCCGTGTAATTTATGGATATTTAAATTAACAGCCTTTTCGGGATACCTAACATAAATTACTTTTGCACCACTTATTTAGAGCTGTTTCGTACATCTGTTTTGGGAAAGGTTGCTCTGTGGATTGGGATTTATTTTACCAAATTCTGGCGAGAAGTTTCGGTTTTAAAAGGCTTGTTTTTTGTATTTTCGAATACATATTAAACCGTTAATTTGACTAGTAGTGTAGTACATAAGCTTAAAGAAACACTTAATATCCCTTAATAATCCAAGCATATCGTGTACATAATACTGATGAGATTCTTGACCGAAATCAGATAAATCTAGCCGTCGAAAATCTAAACCGAAAGGCGAACTGAGGTTCTTTAGGAGAAATATTTTGGTCGAGATCATAATATCTTATCTGTTATCTTTACTTAAGCATATTACAACACTAATGTTAACTTAATCATTACTAGGTACACACTAAAGTAACAAAAGTTAATGTTTCGTGTACGGCATAATTAAACAAAAATAGACTAAATAACTCAACTATCGAAAAAGAAATGTTAGATAGAGTTTCATAATGGCAGGGGCGTGGAAATTACTACTGAATTCTTAATGACGGCCGCCTATCATTCCATACATGATTAAGGGATCTCATTTGAATCGACATGTACCCTGTAATTACATACTTAATCATAATTGTAGACTTGTCTGTACTGTAGTGTGTTACGCTATTTTATTGGCTTCATATGTAACCTACACATACAAATGGAAACGTAAGGATTACGAACTTTGTAGAGTAATTAAAGGTACCTCTGTTTAGCCTAATAAATTATTATTAATTTAATTTATTTGAATAAATAATGTATATTAACGACATATTTTTAATAACAATTTTTTTATACTTACAATAAGTAAATTTATGATCCTTACATTGAAAAAAAAATTTTCATTTCATTAGCACTGATATTGTGATGTACATCAGATAGTCAACATCCAATGTCATTGTGTCGTGTGTCTGTGAACATGTGCTGATTATTTCCCTTCCCGAGACATAGACAAGTTTCCTCTCAATTTTTTCCTTCATATTATCTTCCCATTATTTAGGACATGACGTCCAAATAGGCGAAATACTGAAAATAGGTATTGTATGGTACTTCTAAGTATACCATTGAGTATGTATGTCAGTGAAGCGAAAGTGGTTTACCAAGATCGTCAAAAATGAGGATCCGTGATCGTGATCATTCATGTATGTATTGGTATTTAGGTAGGTACACATTAGTAATATTTCAGAATTAGTCGTGCTTAACGAAACCCATTGATTGATGTCTCATTGATGATGTTATCTTTCGCTGGTCACGTTATAATCGAATCTTTGGCAACCGTTGCATATGTGGGTTGACCTTGTGACACGATTGTGAATGAGGGTCTAAGATAAAGCAGTCTTCTTGTTAGCTAACTTAGCGAGGCTTTGTTAATAACTTTGTGACTTTTTGAACTTAGTAACTATGATAATTTATATAAAAGAGTGAAGGTCTTGATCTTGGATCCTGATGGATCTTGTAGTCGATATTAAGGGCACTTCTTTAATTAACTGCTGGCAGAAATTCATCACCAAATGCTGAATTAATTTTACAGTTGCTACATTATTTTTCATTCATAAATAATCATGGATAAAATAGGAATTATTGAAAATGTAGTTTCTTGAATCAAGGTATTGATCTACATTCCTTGTTAGTCATTCTCATGTAGTTCGATAAACTATTTATGATCGTATATTTTCAGTCCTTTAAACCCTCATAAATACAACCTTTTAATACACGAGACATCTACCATCAGTTTCCACTTCACTGAAGTAAACAGATCGAGTCTAAGCGGGTTAATAAAAGTGGATTTCAATTCAATTCCGTGGCAAGGAGGTTCGCCATCAAATAAGGTTTCCATGTTTTTGCCACTCTGTGGTCAGGGATGCCACTTGGCTGTGCAAATGAGATTTTTTCCCTCCCCTAAAGCGCTTCTGATTTATTGCATCAGGACGAGAAATGAAAGCCGCTTGTCCGTTGCCTGGAATTTTAAAAGGTATTTATTGGGACACGGTACAGGTATTTGCGTCAATGTTGTGATCGATTTTTAAGTACAGGAATTAATAATCTTTAGCTTAAAAGATTAAAAGGTTTTCAGAAAAATGATAAAAAGGTAACTGACTAGGTAGACACTGATTATTTCTCTTCTATATACATATATCTACTATAATATATCCAAGGACGCTTTGTATCACGAATTTAGAGTTATGATGTTATATGGAACATTGGTGAGAAGTTGCTAGACTATCGCCCAACAGATTCTATTGACCCATAGCTCTAGCTTGCATTCTTTTGCGTCCCTAGCACGGGACCAAAATTTCGCTGATCATGAAACTAACTATTCCAAGCTATTTTCACAATAATCCAATAAAAAGTAGTTAATTCTTCACCATAGAGAAAAGCCAGTTCTTACCTATACCCAGAGGTGGCTTATGAATAAACCATAACAGCCACGTTCTCAGTCATGACCAAAATAAATAGAGGTCCAAAAATATGTGTGCCAAAGTAATACTAGTTTGCAGTTCATGACAGAGTAAACAATGGGAATTTACAGTGCCCGTACACAGTTGTTGCGACCACGGCCAGTCGGATATACAGGATCCCTAGGGAATATATTGTTAGGGCTGGTTCACCATGGTAGGACAAAACGCCGCGCTTGTGTAGAAGATAAAACGTAACGTTATACATTATAGTATATTGTAAGCAAATCTGTAATATGTTGTTAATCTAAAATGACTGTGTAGAATATACTTGCGCAATGAATAGATTTTGTGTCTATGGTTCCTAAGAGTTTTAAAATGGCGACAGTTTTTAGGAATCTAGCAATACTACAACAATGTTTTGGGTAAATCCATGATTTCGATTAAATAATTAGATTTCTATATCTATATCTTGTCATCCTCTGGAACTTATACATATTTTGATAGGATTAAGTTAGACGAGGAATTTACTATTCTAATCCATAATATTCCTTGTAAAGCATCTCCCAAAACGCGCATCTTAGCATGCCAGTGTGAACTGCCCCTTAGAGCTAACCTCACGCGCTCACCACCTGTGTGTTGTTTGTGTTCACAACACACCAACTTTCCGTCGGTTCGGTTCCCTATCAAATAAATTACCGTTTTAGTTTCCAACTGGACTGGACAACTAATGCATTGCTATGCGGTTTGAGCAAATAGATAGACTTTAGCATGCAGCATTGAAAATTAAACGTTTGACTGGTTCCAAAGTTGAAATGTTAACGTATGTGATTCATGTTCTTTGTGTTATGGATGAAACATTAGCAAATCGATCACCTTGGACATCAGTTCATCGTGACCCTATCTGTTAAATTGAACAAAGTATTGATAAGACTTACAGAAACTTACATTAAAGTTAGTTTAAACGTGCAAAATTTAGAGGAAGGAATCACAAACCAAAAACGGACAACACAAGTTCCTAAAATGTTTCTTTTTAAACTCAACGTTCCTAATCACATCGTAAGCTGATAAATGTACTGAAAGGGTTTTATTATCCAGAATTCATAACCTTAGCAGTCTGTGTTAGTGCATTGCAGACGTAAATACAGACACGTATACATACAGTCAGAGATATAAATTTAAAAATGCAGTCCGCCTTGTTCAAGCAATCGAATGGTAGAGTTTGTGATGTTGAATTTATGGAGCTCAGCATGTGTGTTATGAAATGAACATTTAGTTCTACGAAAGAGAATTTTACCGTCCGTTTGAAACAGACTGTAATCAGCTGCTTTTATTATAGGCGTAGGTATTATAAGAGTTGTTAGTAGAGAGTTATGGGAATTATTTATTGATTTGGACAACAAATTAGTTATCATGAATAATATTATGCCATCATTAGTTAATTGTTATATAGTTAATCCATCTTTTTAAATTAGAATCATGGCTCAATTTCTATATTAAAAGAGAGTAGGGAATTTGAAGTATTTAATTACCTAGTGTAAACCCTTAAAGAACTATAGAAGTACAGACATAAGTAGCCTTACTTTACGTTCCAATTTAATTGAAATTGAATATTATTTTCCATATTCAACAACGGAATACTTAAGTATTTTTATTCCTTTTGAACGATATTACTCAATTTTCTATTCTTATATATAAATAATTAAGATAAAAAACCACCATCTGTTTTTATATTTTAATTTTTCCCGCTTTTTGTGTTGCTGTCAAAATACGCTTCTAAGCGACAAATCTGACAGGTCCCGCCCAGTTAATCTTGCTTTTAATTCCGCACCTTACTTAGGTATTTTCAAAGGCCGCCATGAAATATTACTTCAGTATTTTATCGTGACGGTCCCATGCTATTCTCAAACGTAAATAGAATGTAGCTAGTTAGAATGTTTGAGATGTTTTACTTACTGGGTTTTTTTCCATTTTCCAAGGGCTATCAATGATTTAAATTTCACTCTTCTAATCTCTTCAATTTATTCTTACAGTCAGTTATATCTGTCTTTTTATCTTTTATAAGGATGAAGTGCATACGTATAGTATATAGGATAGGCACGCACATCCTTCAATTTAGTTTGGAGAACTTTTGAACCCAAAAAAGGCTGGAACTTACCTTCTAAGACACGCTTTAAAGTAGCTAATTATCATTATTTTAACCTCACACTTTTCCCTTATACTTATATTTATTCACAAACCCTCAGCCGACTACACGTCGAGATTCAGCCACGCTAATCTAGCGCTTAACTCCGTGGGGCACATAATTCAGAGGCCGTGTCACATCTGCCTCGTTATTCCACCTAAACAAGCTTTCGGAGTAGAAAATGCACGAGATTTATCAGGGGATGCATTTGCTTGCATTCTCATCTGCGGAACTATGTTATACCATAGATATAAGTATAATTTAACTAGTACTATATGGATGTACTTTAAGTTTATAAGAACAAAATACAATAACTATTTTATATTTTAAAACTGGCGCCACTATGCATTATCATGGCCACTATACTTTTTTTAAATGGAAAATATTGTCTTATGTTCTTATAAACTTAAACCTTATTAAAAGTTACTGGGACTGCACTTTTAGAGCTGACTGTTGAAAGTAGACAAATCAGGCCATCGAAAATATTCATTTGTTTGTTGTTGGCCTTGATTATCTAAATCATTTTTGAACTATGTTATACCACACAGATAAGAATACTATACTAGTATATATGGTTATACATAGTGTACTGTGTAATGTTATACATAAATATGTACTACATGAGGTGTACATGGACGGTTGGTGGTGGAAGTAGAGTGTGGAACTCCTAATTTATATTTGATTATGCATGCAATTGCGAGAAGATAATTTAGCAATTATATAGCATTTAGACAATACAACATACAAACATATGTATATTTTCCTAATTAGGGCATGTTTGAGTGTTGTGTATAAACTATTGGGATAGAGAAATCATGTAAATACATATTATGACGTTGTGTCCTGATACGATATATTTATTATATTTAAATTATATTTATAGCAGTTCTTCATCAATAGATTAGTCGCAAAAATTGCTGTGCTGTTTTTCATATTACGCCTTTCAAGGATAGTTCACGTCTCTACGTCCCTAAGGGGATAGGCAAAAACTATCGATCGCCATCTGAAACGATCCTGACCTTCTCATACATGTTCTTCTGTTCTTCACACTACGTCCACCCGAGTAGTAAGGTTCTCTTACGGCTATAAACCTCTCGGAGTGTTTGTCCAAAGTTCCGTTTCCACAACACACGAATACATTATGCTCGTACACTGTTGCTTGCTTTGCTATAAGCTGGTTGTATGTTGAATATTTTCATAAGTTCTTGTTAGTTTACTGTCCTATGTTGCTCTTACTGTGGGTTAATATAATTAGCAATGTTGAAACTAAAATGTAGGTAAAGTTTATGGGTAATCTGGCAACATTTTGATGTTCACTCTTTCTATTATACTGCAACTTTATTATACACATTGCATGTGAAATTTTTAACGGTATATCCATATCAGTACGCATTTTCGCTAAGTCTGTAATATAATATAGCTGATAAAAAGCTAATATAGCTGATTGAAACTTTGAAAGTCTGTAATATAATATAGCTGATAAACACTAACAAATACTATCAGTGTACACTGCTCTTTATAAACAAAAATAAATAATGTTGCCAGCTCTATCAGCAGACGCCGTAGTTTTCCAAAATGGCGCCCCCATATTCTGCTCATTTGCATGGACGCCAGGTTTATCTGTGGCCATTGTTCATCGCAGAGCCGTATGTTTATCGGTTCATTCGCACGAATTACTTTCACCGAGACGCGTGCTCCGTGCATGCGTGACCGTGTTTGGATTTGACACTAAACTGACAGGAGACCGTTTGACAAATAGCCGTGACGCCTACGAAGCCCGCTTTTTCTTACGTCACATAATGTGCAATGTTGCGTTTTGTACAATACTTAATTCCAACTTAAAAATACCATTGGATTCTAGCTGGGTTTGGCTTGAGAAACAATTAATGGTTATCACTTGCCATGTTCTTGCTTATTCAGTCAAGTGGTAGCCTTATTTTTTTATATTTTGTTTGTATATTCGTTAATCCTCCGTAAAACCTTACTCCTCCATAAATATATGTAGTTTGAGAGGTAACCATTAGATTTTTCTTCAATTTTATGTATATTTTTGTTGTTATATTCTTGTAATTTATGTATATATAAATATATATATTCTTGTATTTGTATTTATTACCGTAAACGTGCGAAAAAATGGTTACTGAATAAATAAAGTATCCTGATATTTTTATACACACACAACAACGTCCTAAATAAAGAAAATCCTGTCCAAACAGGCCTCTTGATAAACTCATTTACGTGATGCGAAACGTAAATATTTCGGCGAAAGGAATGTTACACCATGGTGTGATGGCTGGATTTTTGCCCTGAGTCCGAAAAGGTTCATTCAAAGTATTTGGACAATGTTCTGTGACCGCTGAATATATGAACGGGAAATGGGGGCGTCGGGAAACCTTTGAAATTTGCAGCTCTTTTAATACCATATACAACATTAAGGGTGTAATATTTAGTTAATTAAATACAGGAGTGCGTTAATTGACTCTTAGGGGATAAATGTATACTTAATGTTAAATAGTTCACTAGTAAAGAGATTTGGAAAAGTACTATTCTTTGGAATACTTACACAATCATTAGTTATTATAGTTATTTACGTACATAATATACGTTAATTGATCAATAAAGCAATGGGCTACAAACTATCACCAATATTCCATATAAAATCGCAACCCCATGGAATGAATATTATGATAAAAAGTGACCTAGGTGATTATCGTGTATCTAAGGTTCTATAAACCTCGAAAGGAACGAAGGGACGTGAATATATACATATGTATGTATGGATAATTGTTGTGTTGGGATTTGGTTTTTTTATTTATTTTACTCACTAACTAACCGAAGGCTTTAAGAAACCGTTGTTTGTAAGAATAACTGTTCTGTAGAAGTAAACAAAATATCATTTCATTCGTACAGATCCTTCTAAGGCATTCTTAAGCCTTATAAATGTTGTGTCTTAATTGAAATAAAGGAACGGGATTTCAGACCGTTTTGTTTCAGTTTACCTTATTACTTACGTGTGTGTGAGGCATTATAACAATACTAAAATATTTCCGAGTGAAGTGGAAGGGCGGTTACGTAGGGGCCGGCCCAATAAGACATATGACAGTCAGATAGACGCTATATTGAAAAAGGGTGACGTTAGGAGTACCATAACCGCCGAGTGTGTATGAGAAGGTGTATGAGTGTTAATGAAGTGAAAGTGGTCTGTCAGGATCGGGACAAATGGGAATCCGTGATCTCTGCCTACCCCTCTACAGGGAATCAGGTGTGATGTGTATGCATGTAAAATATTTCTATGACATAATAAACGTTATACGTGACTTATGAATGGTATAATGCATTTTATTATTGTTTTATATTTATTGCCGTACTTATATTCTTGAGCTATACTAAACAATACTTGAATGACACGTATTATGAGTATGATGTAATAAAAAGGTACGTTATGTATTATGATCTGTTTTATTATTGTTTTAGTGATCTAACTAGCTTATTTTATTCCTAGTCTTACGTAATGCAAACTTAACTGCAAATATTCTAAAGGGTAGACAAGCAAAAAGAAATCCGATAATATCTTACGACATGTAGAGACAGAATTTGGTTAGGTACATTTAATTCTAGACGACTATTGTTAAAGATTAACCACTTGAACGTTAATCGTGAGGTCCTGGGTTAGATTCCCGGTGGAGGTTGAGTCAAGAACTAAGCTTTTTCTACTGTCGTCGATTATATACTATATAAGTATTCACCTATATATGCATACTAGTATAATATATTTCTCAACTATAAATTTACTAGTACCTCCAACACAAATAAGTATATATTTCTTGAATATACGTTGACTAGTACCCTTAAAACAAGTCTTAAATGTATTTACCAAGGGGCTAGTTCAATTAGTGTAATAGTGTCCTATATTATTTGTATTACCAATCCCAGTCTAGAATAAGACTACAAGATACGTCGGTCTTTCAGATCTCTATAAAGCTATGATTATATCGATAGCCTCAGGGGTTCATGGTTAGCTAATTTCAGCCAGCCAATCATATCACTTTCACAGAGTGTCTTCGCGTTTTTCTCTGCACGTAATCTGTGACGCACGGATTGGTAACACAGAGTAGTTAGCTGATGTTTACGTTTTTATTTATTTTAAAAAAACAATTATATTAAATGTAGAGGTCTTAAGGTATAGTCAGTAATCAAAGATAAAAACATCACTGCTGAAGTCATTGTAAGGAAATCTGTCTGTTCTTAGTAAAATGCCATGAATACCACTTATAATGTTGGGTATGGATTATCTATCAAAAATATATTCACGCCTCTACGTCCCTAATGGAATAAGCAGAATTTTACGACTGCCACCTGCAACGATACAGACAAACCAATTGATCTTTTCATATATGCTTTAGGAAAATATCGTATGAACCTAAATATACTTGGTGTATGTGTATGAAGACAGATGGGAATCCGTTATTTCTGCCTACCTTGCAGGAAAATTGATCTGTATGTTCCTATGAACCAGGAACCAAATAATAATAATAATAATAATAATAATAATAATAATAAAAGCGTTTATTTACAGCCACAAAAACATACACAATACAAAACTTTTACAATTAAAACTTACAAACTAGGGGATAAAACTTGTGCATGTTATTGTCGCAGCAAAAGGGTTCCAACTCAGCTGGGTATGTTGCGTTTGATAGCAAACGCAACGCTGGTCTTATGTCGGAACCATTGGAGGGCAACGTTTATATTATGAAGAATAATGAAATAGTGTATAAATTAAATATTCAAAATAAATATATAAATACATATGAAATTTAACTAAGATATGAAAACCGATATACATTCTATAATATGGTTAGTTAAAAATATTATAAATATATTTATATAGATAATTTATAATTAATATATACAATGTATTATAATAAAATCAAGTGGCAACAAGAAATTAGTGGCTAGTACGACGGGCAACAGAAGGAGCAGCCGCCTCCCTTTGCTGGCAGAGCAAATGATCCCGGACGGAACGTTTGAAAGTTGGTCTAGACGTCAGTTTCCTAATTGGTGGAGGAATATTGTTCCAACATTTGGAGGCGGCGTACTTAAAAGCTCCTCTAAAAGCGGTGGTGCGATGGCGAGGCAGAACAAGCGGTGGTACACAAGCACGGGTCGATTTCTGTTGCTGGGATCGCCACGTCAGTTTATTAAATAAATATTTCGGTTGTTTGTTATGAATAATGTCAAAAAGTAAGCAACTAAGTAGTAGTTTTTGTCGTGATTCAATATTTAGTATGTTAGTATTATTGAGGTACGGTGAAACATGGGTTCGGGGCGGAATGGGAAAGCAATACCGAGCGCACGCATTTTGTACGCGTTGTAAAAGCCTACGAGATTTCTTATAGAGGCACGGACCGAACGCTGCCAAAGCATAATTTAGTTTAGACAAAACCAACGCTTCACATAACTTTATTCTCATGTCCACACTTAAAAACGCGCGGCTTTGGTATAAAACCCTTAAGCGATAGAAACATGCAGACACCAGCTGCGAGACGTGTCTCTCAAAACGCATCCCACTATCCACCACGACGCCGAGGCTTCGAGCCTCCTCAACCCTGTCAATGACAACATCGTCAATTACAATACCTGGTCGTCGTGAAACAACTCCGGACACCATTCGCTGGCTGCCCAGCACCATGTACTTAGTCTTTGAAGGGTTGAGAACGAGGCAGTTGTCAACCGACCAGTCATATACTCGTTTCAAGTCGTCATTAAGTGCTTCTATAGCAGAGTCAAAGTTATTAATGTCAATATGTGTGTAGAGTTGAATGTCATCGGCATAGATATGATATTTACAGTTAGTTATGTGTAGTGCAATGTCTGAGGTATATAAAATAAATAATAATGGACCTAGGATAGAGCCCTGTGGGACTCCTCTACTAGTCGTGTGGACTGTCGAGTGTATTCTGGTACCATCTGGCCTTGTCAATGAAACTACTTGTTTTCGTTCGTTTAAGTATGTGTTAAACCAATTAACTGTTAAGTCACTAAATCCATAATAAGTCATTTTTGCCAGAAGCAGGTCAGTGTTCAAACAGTCAAAAGCACGAGAGTAGTCCAGTAGCACAAGTATCGTTGCGTTATGATTGTCTTCGTTTGTCAAAATATTGTCAAATACGTCCATCAATGCAGTGGTGGTGCTATGCTGTCCCCGAAAACCAGATTGATACAATGGTAAGATATTGTGTTTGTGTATGTATTCCGTCACTTGTCCATGTACCACCCTCTCAAGGATCTTCGATAGATAGGGCAATATACTGATGGGTCTCAGGTCGGACACATCAACCGGGTCGTCAATTTTGGGTATAGGCTTTATGGACGCCGTTTTCCATGCATCCGGGTAAGTACCCGACTTGATAGAAGTGTTGACTAGTAGTGTTACGGTATCGAGTATCTCCGGCAACATCAGATGCACCATGTCCCTTGAGACCCCATCAGACCCAACAGCGTTGTTCTTAATAGACCCGATCACCCTAGCCACGAATGCCTCGCTCACCGGATGCAGTTCAAAGGTTGCCGAGCCATAGCGGCTCGTATGAAATGAGTTGAGCAGTGCAGGCGGAGGCGAGGTCGGACCAGGAGTGTCCAGGATGTGTTGTGCTATGGTGTTTGGATTGTCGAAGTGTGGTGGAAGGTCTTGTTTGGGCTTAAAGTCCGCAACAGAACTCTTTAGAGTTTTCCAAAGAAGCTTGGGAGTTTTTAAGTGGTTGTTTATGTGATACTCAAAATAAGCCTTCTTTTCTGTGTGCATACAAGTGTGTACAAACTTCCTCAGATCCCTGTATTCTTGCAAATGAAGGTCAAGTTTAGTGTGTTTGTATTTATTGTGTGCTCTGTTCCTCAATTGCATCAAATACCTAAGATTGCTTGTAAGCCACGGTGTGTGTTGTGAGTTTAGTGTATAGAGTGTAAGAGGTGCGTGTTGGTCGAACAGCATAGTCGCCAAAGCATTAAAATGCACTATCATGTCATTAACTGTATTATGTCGGTGTATCACGGTCCAGTCAATTCGTCTCAAGTCAGCGTTAAAATTATTTATGTCAATGCGTTTGTAGGGACGACATAGAACTGATTTCTTATTTCGTTTAGGCTTAATTATTTTTATTGTCGTAGTGACAATAGCGTGGCCACCTAATTCCGGTATGTGAGTCACATCAGAGTCAATAATTCGAGTCGAGGACTGGCAACAGATCAAGTCAATAAGAGTCGCACTGTGATTTGTGTAATGAGTTGGCTGACTGATCGTGTTCCCAAGTCCCATCGTAGTTAAAAATGTCATAAGCTGCTTGGTCAAAGCACATTGCGAGTCAAATACAAATTGCTTAGTAGTCGGGCAATGGTATAATAATATTTAGATACTGTAATACCAATTGAACTTCTTCTCAATCGTTACGCTCTTATCAGAGCGGTCGTGGTCTTCATGACGTGGCATCTTGAGCAGCCGACATGGTTCGCCGCACAACCTCCCGCCACCTCTGCCTGTTGGCCGTCATGCGGGTGCATTCGTGTACCGGGGCACAAACGGCAGCCTTGATCTGGTCTGTCCACCTATTTGAACTAGCTTCTTGTTAAGTGCTTTTAGACTTGCATTTAGCGTACTAGTCAACGTATATTTAAGAAAGAAAAACTTGTTATAGATAAATAAATACACATAGCATATATAATCATAGCAACAAGCATACTGGAAAGCAGAAGAAAAGCGTAGACCAACTCTGCCTCCATCAGGAATCGAACCCTCACGATTAGTTCAGGTGGTTAACCAATCGCGCCACGGAGGTCGCCATAAACCTAATATTTCAGTAATAAGCTCTTAATAAACTAGGTTGCATATCGCCTAATGTTCATAGCACAATCGATGTCGTGATCTTAGTTTCATCTTTGCTCAGACCACCCTGTTTGTCCACTATTAAACTGCATCTCTAATCACGACTTATCTCTTTACTGATATAATAATAATCTTATATTGAAACTCCACAATACATAAAATTACACAATAGTATTGATGAATAATTATTATTATACAATACAAAATAAAATTAATTAGCTATCCAGCGGGGCAACGCTGCTAGTGTGCTGGGGGTTTTTGCTTCTATATAGGCGCTAAATTCTGTACACTAGTGGCGCTGTGTAAATATTTTGTTAGATTTAAGTTATTTTTAAATGTTTTTATAGTCTTTATAGCACTATTCTATATAGTAGTATTATAGCATAGTCTTTCTTTTGTTCCTACGAACTGTGAGGCACTGGAAAACGTGCGCCCGTTTCCTGTAAATATCGATATCGTTATTCGAAGTTTCGATTAAAGGATATCGATAAGTGTATATTGTTTTCTACATGTGAGTCTGGAATCTGTAATATTCTAACAGGATACCATAGGTATGTAGTTGTATTGACCTTTCATGTATCGAGTTCCTACTTTGATAATTGAAATTCCTGGTTGGAACTATGTATAACAGTTGTATATTAGTTTCAAACTAGGTTTTAAAATTATTTATATGATAACTTTCTTTAATATACACAATAGTGTTATACATTGAGGAATAGTCAAGAGATCTATCTATCTTTAAATATATCGATGTTTATGAGTTATTATGATGTTACAAATCCCGAAAAACAAAGGGACTATCCATTTATAATAATTATAATACTATGCTTTAATATGCCTTTACAGTTTTTTATTATCTGTGCCTTTACTATAAAATCGATCCAATGATAATATTATAAAGTGGTCAAGACAAACATTCCTGACTACGAGGGCTATGCCCTTACGGAGTAATCAGTTCAAATATCAAACTCCAAAAGATTGTATAAACATTAAAAATACAAAACAATATTTCAGTTCCCTATTCCTTTGCCCAACCATTGAACTCTGTAGACATAATAGCCAATAGGTAGTTACTGAGATCCAAGCCTCAATGGCCCTTACCTTGGCATAGCCTGCGATGGTCGGATTCCATCCAATTATCTTCAAACTGAAGAGCAGGGAGGCATTCTGCAGCCGATTAATCAGGAATGCTCCAAACAGGAAACCTACCTATTAAAACAGGTAATAGTCAAGTAAATGGCACGGTTTACCACCTGTCATGTTAGGCAATGACTATTTGAACAAGTGCTTTATTATCATCTGCGGCTGTAGCCAAGTGGGTAAGACCTCTGACTTCTTATGAGGAAGGTCCTAGGTTCGAATCCCGGCTCTGGCATGTACCAATTAAGGAAAAAATGTGTTTTCATTTACGTGCATAATTTACAGTCGCTAACGGTCAAGGAAAACATCGTGAGGTAACCTGCCCTTCCCTCAGGATAGTTAATAGTCAGTGCCTGTGTACGGCGATATAGTTCACTACTTATCACGTTGAGTGCTGTCTATCTAGTGAAACGCGGGTTTCGAGACCCATACATAACATGCCTTCGAAATTTCGGAGATGGGCTCTCAAGCCTCTGACCACCACAATAAAAATGGGAGTGTGTACACAAGTCGTGAAGCGTATGTATTTTATGTTTATACATATAAAACTCGTGCAAATCTACCATACAGATAGGCTTTTAGTTTATTGGAACGGCAGTTGTGTCCGTTTCCGGCTGTTTGAATAAGGCTTTATGACAAAGTGAGGCCTCAGGCTTCGCAGGAATGAAAGCCTTCTCCATTTTTTGTGCAGGTGATAATTGCTTTTGATGTGACTATGCTTTTTGCTACTGTTTTAATCTGTTCCTTACAGTTCGTTCGTTTTTTAGGCCTTTACATCTGAATCAGTAGGTATTTGAAAATGGGTGACGTTAGGAGTACCTATAATCGCCGAGTGTGTATGTGAAGATGTATGAGTGTCAATGAAGCGAAAGTAGTCTGTCAGGATCGGGACAAATGGAGATCCGTGATCTCTGCCCACCCTGTACAGGGAATCAGGCGTATAATGTACTAGTGTACTATCACATACACATATATTTCACAAGATAAGCCTTCCTCATATGACTGCATAGCAATTAGTAAAGCTTAATAATTCATTAGGCACAGCACAATAGGACCTAGCTACCTAGGACATGTAATTAATCCTAAGTCTGATTGATTGCTACAATTAGGAGCAGGAATTGCCTGGATGCTGTAATACGAAGGGCTAGCAATCTGGACATAGACTAGATCGATACACTATTTCATCCTGTGCTAGTCTGGGACGTAATATAGTGTTGAATAGCTGCCTTTTTTGTGGTAGAATGCGATTAAAGAGAGTAGGAGTCAATTGGTCGATGGGCTAGTAACTTAGTTTAAATGTTCCATATTAATGCGATCGTGAATCTGATATTAACGCAAAAAGTACATAATTAACTATCAACTTGATATCGTGATATTCTATTCATTTAATCTGAACTTCTGGCTACCCCGCAGGGGTTAATGAGTCGCGAACGCGTTTGTCTTTTTTGTCTTCCATCCCGAAACAGATTAAGGGATGTACGTATGTATCTGAAAATGAAAATCTGTTATTCAATATAAGGATCATAAAAGCACTAATTGAATACGTAGTATCATTATAATATAGATTGGGGTTAATATAGTAATTAATGGCAGATATCAATTCTTACAATGTAGTTGGCGTCTACTGAAGATACTGGTAGGTAGGTAACGTGTTAATAAATCCCTAATCAGCAGTCTACTTTGATTTGAGGTCGCTATTAAAGATATTAGACATAGTTTCAATATTGGATTTGCGATCGAAATTTCAATAAGGTCCCATTAATACAAATTGTGATATTGGTTTGCTACGAGTATTGTGATATTGATAGGTACTTATAGACTGAGATTGTGACCGTTTATCAAGGGAATGATATATTTTAGTGATCATAACGTGCATCAAATGTGTAACTAGTACATAATGTATATGTAAAATATATATACTCGTATATCATACAAATAGTACATACATTCACGTCCTTTAATTCCTTTCAGGGTGGTCAGAATCTTAGAGATACGAAAACATCTCCTTGGTCTCATTTTAGCATGTATTTTGGGGGTTTGATGTCATAATGTAATAATGCCGACATGTTGCTAGCCCATCATCCAATAGATACCGCTTACCTCTAGTCTCATAGTCGCCTGCTACGACATGCCGGAAAGAATACACTTAACTAGTATTATTATTAAATGACTACGAGTATTTCCCAAAAATAGGATACTAAGGGTCAATGGAATAGCAACCTGTCACCAATGTTCAACCTCACAATCTCCATATTTTAGCTGAAAGATCCCAAGTTGATTTTTATGTCTCGAAAGCTCTGTCCATGCTGGTTTTACTTCCTTATAACACTCTTGTAAGATGTGACTGATAGTGCCATAAAACCCAAGAGTTCAAACGAGGCATGTGCGGAATATGTCATAAATATGCAACGGTCTGCATAATATATTCTAACGGGATCCACCCTTTGGGAATTATAGCCTCAATCAATCCATAGCATTGAGGGGTGCTTAATTTAAGTCAGTGATTGTGAAGTAGTATTTATAAAAGCGTATATACACATTCACAAAAATATATACATTAACTACGAAACATTTACTATTAAGAATTGCAAACTAGGGGTATAGATTGTGCGTGTAATTGTAGCATCAAAGAGAATGATAATCTGTTAGAACCGCTAGAAAGCAAACTAGTAATAAATATTTTAGGAAACGGAGAATAAAGTTTCATATAGATTAACTATAAGCTATTCGCGTTAAATAAATAGTGATGTCACAATATACAAAGGTAAACTGACCAATGAGACGTTAGTTAATGAGAAAACAAGTCATATTGACCAATTGCAGACAACCGTTGTCACGTCTCATTGGTCAAATCGTGGAGATATGACGACGGCACTATTTTCTTAGGTGTAATAACATACTAGGTATAATGTTAAAGTAAATTACCACAACAATATCATAGGTCTGTAAAGGAAATCTGTCCTATACCGATCAATAATATTGTACATAAATTCGACTTAGCTCAGTTGTTTGCGGCTTGACTCTGTATCAGTAGGTTAGAATCTCGCCTGAGCATGTACCAATGGAAATGAAGTTTAATGAATTCTATGTACATTTTCTTATTGAAAAATACATTTACGAAACCTCCCTTTTCCCGGAACAGGTAATATACAGTGCTTGTAAATCACGACATGGCTTACCACCTGTCACATTGAGGACTGAGCATCTGGTCAACACGTGGGTTCAAGGTAGTCATATAATTACTACCTCCGCGGTTATCAAGATACGGATATTTCCAATGGTGATTGACCCTTAAACCTTCAGTTTCCGCATCAGCCTTTATTCGTTTTTAACAAATAAGAAAAGAGCAATTCTTTTTTATTTTCCTGTTTTTTGCAATCCAATAAGGTTGTTTGCAATCGTGATTTTTTATTTAATAAGCGAATGTATCCGACGCTCGTCTCATAAACTTCCATTAGGCCCTTTTCGTGTTGGCAATAAAGATTTATAGCTTCCACTATTCCCTTTTTTGTTTCCGTTGACGCTAATTTGGAGAAAGTACTGTTGTGTAGGGAAAGAAGGAATATTTTGACTATGTTCATTTAGAGTGAGTAGAGATGTAGGATGCTCATTTTTATCAATTGAGCGATAGAATTTTTTGGTGTGGTTACTGACATCTATTCAGCTAATTCTAGGGGCAATATTAGATTGGTATATTTATTTTTTACCAATAAAGTGAGATACCTATATACATATAAAGAGATGTATGTATGATATATTACGATAAAAAGACAAAGCAAAAGCTTTCAAAACCATTAACCCTTGCGGGGTTGGTAGATGACTGAAAAACTCATTTCATACTCCGGGCTTTGAACTCTGTACCAAACGACTAAGATACGCCAAATTACTGTTACCTATGATCAGTATTACATTATCCGTGCATCCTGTGTTAGGTAAGCAGTGAAGCTTGCCATTAAAGCTTAGTACATCGCCTTCACAAATAATACCATCTGGCAAAAAGTGAATTCGATGTTGCCATAACAAAACTGACCTACTCCACAATTGCAGAGATGGACACGCGAACTACGCCATAAGGTACATCGTAATAAATAATGATGGTACCTACTTAATATGGTTTAGCATATCAAATTGATACGAATTGTCTATAGGCCTATGCATCATGTTTAAGGTATTTTCAATCAATGTAGTACATATAGTTATACATACATACGTATACACTCACGTCTTATAATCCTTTTCGGGGTGAACATAACCCCGGAGACATGAAAACATCTTCTTGGTCACTTATTAGCATGTTTATTAGGGTATTGAAGATACATATATATAGTTATAAGTATCTTTTATCATTTTCACAAATAACAATCAATTTTCGAAATGCAGTACTTCTACTATCATAGTAAACAACATCATAATAAACCTGCCTATTCATCGGTACATGTAATTTTCACTTTGTAAATGGCGACACAATTTACCTTCTGTCACGTAAACTAGTATCAATTTCTAATTCCCTTCAAACCTTATTTTCAAACAAACCTTTATAAGTAGCACGTATATCTATTATTAAGCTAATCTGTGTAGCCGACCCTTCACTTTCCTTGCTCTGTGAAGCTAATGACCTACATTCACGTTCGAAAGTGTGCTAGAGAAGAAACAATTCGATTGATTTTCGTGTTTGATGGGCGTGTAGGGGAACCTTTGAGCTCATTAGTGGGTCTGTGTATATTAGCTTGTATAGTGTAGGGTGAATTTTAGGAATAATGAAGGATTTCTTTACCTTACCTAATGACTAATAGTAATACTTCTATATGTATTTTATCTGACTGTCATATGTCTTATTAGACTGGCTTATAAGTGTCTAATAAGCGTATTTAAATATCACGTTCATTAAATAGTCAACTATTTGGGTACACTTCATAAATAAATTTAAATAAATATCAATTAATTTTACCACAAGTAAAGTAAATTATAATTTAGAAATAAATTAAATTCGGTGACTTAATTAAATTAATTTATTATTATAGAAGTGGTATCGTACTTGGGGCATGGTTTTTAAATATTAAAAAGACACGTAAATTCAAACCTAGAACCTTAAAAACATATACCCATAGCCTTTAAACCAAACCCCGCCATATCCTCAATGTATTCCCAAATCTCTCGGCTGCACAATTTAATTCCATGCTCCACCACAAAAAGTAATTAGAGAAGCGCACCGGATTTAGCGAGTGCAACTTAAACGCAACACGGAAATTCTGTTATGGCTGGTTCAATGTGTAAACATGGGTTGGATGGACAAAGGTTTAGATCCCTTATGGATAAATCAACATACATATAAATTTAAGTCGTTTAATCCCTATGGGGAAGGATGGAGACCCGGAGACGATAATATTTTTTAGGTTAGTTTCTTAGCATGAATATGAGGGCTGTGAGTCATATGGAACATTGATGACGGGCTGCTATCCCATAGCTTAATAGATTCCATTGACCCCTAATCCCATAGTCGCCTACTAAAATATACCGGGAAAAACTGTAGCTAGTATTGTATTGTATCTTAAAAGCAAAACTTCGTTAGTTCAAAATGCCGTTTATTTATTTTCTTCACTGAAAGGCAAGGGCATTTTCTTTAAGGCCTAATGGCCCGTGTACACTCTGAGCTGAGCTCAAACGTCAAATGCGATTTAAAATAATTACTACTTCGCGTCGTAGATTGGGCTGTTTTGTGCTAGTCTGGGACGTAAAAGGAATGTAATTAACTGTTGTTACTTAAGGTCTCTGGAGCCATTAAGTGATAACTTAATATATATAATGCAGTATAAGGCCATAGATTCATATGTGTCAGATATGGAAAAAGTTTTAATTTAGTTTAAAGTATTGATTAGGGTACATGTATGTGGAAGTGTATCTTTATTTAATAAATAAGAGATGTTAACTACATATTCTTATAACCAATTTTGTTGAATTTGGGAATGGGTAGCTAAATTATTGCAACTTTGATGTGTTTTACTAATAACGTGTTTTATTGTTACAGGTAAATATGTACTTCAATATACGAAGATAGGCCATGTCAGGTGTGATTGCGTTTGGGTTCACACTGAGTCTATGGTTAGAGAATACACAGTAAGTTTGGCAAATTAAGTATCCACTGATTGCTGAATTAATCTAGCTTAATACAAACAGAAATATTTCAAATAAATTTTCATAGTCTCTGTACACAATCACAAAAACAAAAAACTGAACCTACACAAAAATATTAAACACCCTACCTGTTTACAACCAAACCAAATAGGTAATTCAATATCGAATTATTTGCGAATACAATTTACAAATGGCGGAATACCTTCCGAATCGACGTGCGGACGCAATTCCCAAACAATTCGCAATTTGGTGGCATTTGACATAGATGGCGCCACTGGGCGAGGGACGGATCTCATTAAAATTCAATAACGGAAACCTTTATGTTTAGGAAACTGCCACGGATAGGGACAATGGCGTTTGTGTTGGTAATTATAACTGTGTGAGCCAA
This sequence comes from Leucoptera coffeella, assembly GCA_030578115.1. Lineage (NCBI taxonomy): Eukaryota > Metazoa > Arthropoda > Insecta > Lepidoptera > Lyonetiidae > Leucoptera > Leucoptera coffeella. The sequence continues at coordinate 310,526 of JAMBLF010000261.1, forward strand.
TATTGTTTGGAAGTCCTATAATTGAATGAAGAGAGTTATTTTGCTGTTTCATTTAACGCGAAACGGTGTTGGAATTAATTAATCATTATTTTCGAAGTAAATGTGTATATTCTAGGATGAAAATGAATGCTAACTAGCTGCCGTTCTTCCCGGCATATTGTAGGAGGCAACTAGTGTACTGAGAGTGTATGATATCTATTGGACGATGCTAGCCCATCTCCAACCAATCGCCAATTTTTCATACGACGTCACTACCCCAATATTATGCTAACAAGTGACCAAGGAGATATTTTCTTGTCTCCAAGGTTCTGTCATTAACAGACGTGAACTTACATATATGTATAATAACTACATATTATTGTACTTTTGACAATTCAATTCAGCAGCTTTTTACAACAATTGTTGTACATTTAACAGCATATCACTTAAATAAGATAAAATAAGCTGATTACGCTCTATTCAAGCCAGTCTAGCTCAGGAGCCAAATATTACAAACCATTTTACGGGAGAACCGTGTAACACATATCTATTTACGTATACGTCCGTGTGGAAACGGCTTTAAGCTTCCATGCACAGACTACGCTTTTAATATACTGAAAGAGGCAGTGAGGCGTAATGGTAATGTGGAAGTCAGTTTCCGTGTTCCCACTCGCATATTGCTTCAATTTCATAATGGGAACGTACAATACAGGTGGCGCGAGGTGCCAAGTCAATACTTGATTTTGGCGAATTTATCGCTGCGTACTTTTCGAAATGGAAGTTGATTATACGTTGCCGCGTAAAGTATATTTATGTAAAAGGCAGCCAATAAGGAGTTAATAAGTATATTTTGTAAATAATTATTTGTTTCGAATGGATATACTTCAGATATCACACCCGTAGATACCCATATTTTACAAATAAATTATATGTAACATTTCGTTACTCATTTTATAATCGTAGTTACACAATAAATGCTGCAGTCGTGTTCAAAAACACCTGTTTATCTTTTAGTGTTAATTATTATGAATTAAGATAACTATTGCTTAATTAATTATTAAAATGTATACCCCAAACTTAATTGCCTTTTTATTAAGAGTTATAGGGAATTATTAACGCGGGTTTTAAGTACCTCATACCTAACATTCTTTCTAAATTTCGAAGATAGGCCTTTGATTACCGCCATAATAAAAAGGGAGTGTGTATATACAAGTAATGAAGCGTATGTATCAACATTATCGAAAGTTGAGTGTTCAAATTACCTATTTCCTGATAAGTAATTGATGTCAAAAAAATAAAATATACATAAAACCAGCCTGTATCTCTAATCTAATAAATCAAAGGTCCTATTCTAAATCAGATAAAAAGAGGATACAAACAAACCTTCCTGGTATTTTTCCTACAGCTATTAATAAATAAAAGTCGAAGTTTTCCAGGCAAAGATTACTGTAACGATGCCACGTTCAGATTGGTGGCATTCGACTTTAAACACTTCGCGTGACAGAAAAGTTTTAACGAGTGTTCGCGGCTTATTTTTGGATGCTCGTAATTACAACATTCGTAACGAAATATCAATTCAAGCAAATTACAGCTATGTTTCGAGCTAGTCTAGGACGTAATGAGAATGTTATCTAGCTGTGTTTCTTTTCGGCATTTTGTAGAAATTTAGGACTAAAGTAACTACTAAGAGTTCAAATTAATTTTATGGCCATTAGGCTAGTCATCTATATCCCATAATAAAACCATTACATTTGTGATAGGTTAACATACAAACATCCAAGTCCGTTTCGTGTGGACATAACGATACACAATGTATGTAGTGTGTACACGTCCTTTAAGTTTCAAGTGGACAGAACCTTAGATATACTATCTCCTAGGTCAATGTTTAGCTTAAATATTCTGGTTGTCTTGTCATATGGAACTTTAGTGACAAGTTGGCGAATGCCCAATAGATTCCATTGGCCCCTAGTCCCTTAAACAACCCTATGATGTACTGGAAAGAACGGCAGCTAGTTAGCATTACATTTACATGCCAGACTATATATTACTTCCTTCCAAAATATGAAGTTATATTATGACTCGGAGTAAGGACAATAATGTTTATTAGGTTTTTATAACTTACAATATACATGCGCGATGTGTATAGACTCGTTTTAATGCCAAAGACTGTGGGTGATTAAAAAGACACTCAAATACTGTAAAAGGTGAGGCAAGCGTATTCAGTGAATGTCAATGGAGGCTACACAATTCTGGAACGGTAGATGTCTCTTTGATATTTCTTTTTACACTGTATACAAATTTAGTTTACACGATTTTTGGAACGAGAAGTTGTATAAACGTAATACGAGCAAAATAATGTGTACGTAAAGACTAAAGTAGATTAACAAATAAATAATATTAAAGTAATTGATTAAACTTTAATTATATTTTGCAATTAACTTGTGTAATGATTGTACATCAAATACAGGCATTATACCAAGGATTTATCGTAGCTATTTATTATGAATATGATTTTTTTAAGTTATATATTATCAATATCAATAATTAAAAATCGATCAATAAAATAGTTAATATTAAAGTAAATTCGAAATTGAGTGGCCAAAGACCTTTAAAGCCAGCAGGAAATCCTCACAAGGGATAAGCAAGGCTGATACAAAAGGTTTACTTCGATAAATCCACATTTATTCCACATAACTATACATATTCACTTACAAGAATTTTTCACAGAGCTTACAGACCCTGGGATAACAACCCTCAGTAATTTTTTGAGCTATCAGGCGTTAAGGCATTGATATAAAATATTGATGATAGTTTCATAGGTGCTAAGCCTATCACCCGATAGATCTATACCACTATTCCCTATGCTTTCTCCAACATAGATTTAACAGCTAATTAGATCCTGTATATTTCTTTGTTTTCGTTGATCTGCTCGAGATTGTCTGAGCCTTGAAAAGAATGCTAACTATACCGTTCAAGCTAAACTAAAATGCGACTAAGTGGCATGGGGTGAATGGAATCTAATGAGCGATGGACTAACCCACCCTGTTACCTTTATTCAATGTTGTAAACCCCAATATCCATGCTAAAGACTGATTTAAGATAATATATAATTGTTTCTAAGGTTATGTGCACCTTGAAAGGGATTAAAAGACGTGAATGCATACGTTTGTAATATTTACTTTCCAGACTAACCCGTAAATCTATTTTAGTGTACAATTTTCCATTGTTTTTCGATGTCGTTTGTGTAAGCACCACGATTGGTTAGGAAATAGATTTGGTCTACGTGCCTCAGAAATGAACGTTGCACAAACGGTTTGCAACTTTGCATCGGAAATGGAATGCTACTTGACTTGTCATATAGGTGTATGTTAGTGCTTAATGGTAATAGAATAATGAAGGAATATTGTCGTCTATGGTTTGTCAACAAAGACAGCAGCGTCTATGGTTCGTCAACAAAGTCAGCAGCTCAGTGAAATTTGGAAATACAAATATTTATTTTCGGTAGAATGTTGTCAATTGCGATGCCAAGCTGACTTACCCCTCTGCATGGAATCGGGCGAAATGTGTATGTATGTATGTACAAACCAAATTGATGAGTAGGACAAAAAATATAATACATTATGTTCCAACCTAGCTTAGACCAAAACAGCCTAACAAATGCCAAAATGAGATATTCATACGACATGGCAATTACCATTTTATTCCATTAGGTACTTTGTGAAAAGAGCTTGTTATTGAGGTAATGATACTCGTATTTTTCGGAGATCCCTCTTGTCATATTCAGTGAATTATTGTTCTTAATAATATGTTACTGTGCACGAAATGTCTTACTAATTTTATGTAAGGTAGCGTCTGTATTCATTTAATTTATGGATACAAATTTGCGTCGTAAAAACTCAGTTAGTTAACTAGTTGTCGTATAAATTTAAGATAAAGTAGTATGATTTGTTCAGTAATTACAAACGAAGATATATATATATATATACTCAAAAGAAATTTAGTTAAAAATAATATTTCTGACACTATTACACCAACTGAACTAGCCCCTGAATAAGTTCATTAAGACTTGTGTTAAGGGTACTAGTAAACGTATATGTAAAATAGATACTTATCATAGATACATCAATAACCTATATAATAAACGATCAGACTGAAAACCATAAAAAAATCATAGTTCATAACTCTATCTCCACGGGAACCGAACCCGGGACCTCTCGATTAGCGTTCAAGTGGTTAACCGTTCGCGCCACGAAGGTCGCCAAAGCTCAATCGGCCAATAGATTTCTCAGTACCCTAGTCAACCGGGTAAAATGCAAGAGTATATTTTTATTTACGACCCAGACTTACTCATTTATGCCTCGTCATATGCACAAACTCGTACGTGTGTTAGGACTCTTATATCGCTGGCTCGCGGTTCTCATCGTAAACAAACTAAGGGTGCCTGCTTATGTCCGATAATCGGTGACCGACTTTTAGTAGGCAGGGAATAGAACTTATTGATTATTCGAACCATATATATACTTAGCATGGGGCAAGTTCAATTGGTGTAAATCAAATATATAATATATACCCTATCTCATACAAAATATATCGACGAATTAATCGTATATTTAGTCCGTTTTAAGTAAGCAGAATTAATATACATGTTTAGTAATCTTACTATTGTCATTTCTATAGTATAACGCACAATCAATCAGCCTATGTCAGTACACTGCTGGACTTAGGCTTCTCCAAGGGTACGTCACAAAACACAATCACTCGTGAGTTAAAAGGCACACATCCTACGAAATGTCGGTCAGTGTTAAAAATGCTGCTTTTTGATCGTTTGTAAATTACGAAACTACTAAACACGATTAACTACTCATATAATTAAGTTTTCCAATGTATAGTGTTTAAAGGAACATCAGATAATTCGAAAATACACTCCTAAAATACTGAATTGTACACCAAAATAATAAAGTCATACTTTGCTGTGTGTTTACCTATATTTGATGTACATTGAATTATTTTCCTTTTCCAACGTTTTTTACATCTCTATTTATTTGTTTTATAATGTGGAAAACAAACTATTCCAGTGGAAAAATCTGCCCGATTATCGGTCCTACAAAGTAGAACTTATGCCTCCCTAAACAAACTATAAACAACATTCGCCTATAAAAGTGAATAGGCGGGAACTGCCGCAGTTTCATTTTAAAATCCAGAGCTTGTTCAAACTGCGCTACATGTAGTTCAAAAACGAGTTTTAGCTCTTTTTAATAACTATAGCAGAAAGAAGGGTTATGGGAATAATATTGATGTAAATGGAATTAAATGTCTATTTTATTCGGGATAAATAGGACGCGACTAAGGGACTAGGCGTATAATAGTATCATTAATTGTCTACATTACTACACCGATTCTTACGTTGTGGTTTCAGATTGGATATTTGTTACCTGGTAAAACGTGGATTTCGAGTGATCAAAGACCAAGAAATATTTAGTTAGTTGATTCTGAACATTCAACCTGACTACCCCTCTGGTTGTATGTTTGTGAATGCGTATATGTGACACCGGTAATACAGCTATATATTATACGAAAGCTATTTATTGATATCCCTCTAAGATTCTCTCCGAAAGGGACGTGAATATAATATGTATGTGTACGTATTGGTGTAGCATAGCAGTCCCCGAACAAAAGGGTATTCCGTCCCCCAATTTAAAGTGATAGGGGGTGACATCTATCGTGGAATTGAAGTATCAACGAGCCCGCAGAGACTCTAAGCATAACGGGTACAAAGGGACAAGATATTGTCATTTTCAGGTGTTGATGGCTTACAAAATGGAGGTAATTTATGCTTGTAAGCACCGAATGTGTATAAAGAGGTGCATGGATAAATAATCGATAAAAATATGAATGAATTGGACAGCTATGTAACTATAGAGATAATATTTTATAGGTTATGTTACATGGTTTAGAATTTATATGTATTTTTCGTATCTTTGTTATTATTATATAAACTTTTAAAGCAGGAATAGACCATAATACTGATTTCGGTTCATTTTTGCTTCACTTTCTAGCACCTCCATATACACACTCGGTGGTTATAGGTACTTCTATTGTCACCCTTTCAGTGCTTTACTAAATGCGTCTTTCGTCTTAATAGGACATTTACTTATAGTCATTTACATTAATGCTAAACATTAAAGTAAATTGTCCTGACGTTGACGGTAGTTACTGTAACTTAATTGAAATTGTATGTACGCATCACGACCGTTAACTCTTTCGGGGTAGTCAGGGGTTTAGGTGTGATGAGTCTATTGTTGGAACATATTAACTAGGCATTAACTAGAGTGTTAAGTATGTTATTATCGATCATACATTCATGTAAAGACATTCATACATTCATGTATGTATTATCATGTAGATAAATACTTATAAATCTGAATGAAACCAAATGTTTTATGGTCTATATCTTATAAAGCAAACATTTTAATTGCTATTTTTTTATTGTTATAGTCATTTAATTTAAAATAAACTAAATATTAAACCACTTAAATGTACATATATTCCATTCTCACCTCTCTCTCACTTGATCGTCTACACACGTCTATTACCTGAATAATAATAATAATAGGACATTATTACACCAATTGAACTAGCCCCTTAGTAAGTACATTTAAGACTTGTGTTAAGGGTACTAGTCAACGTATATTTAAGAAATATATACATATAGCATATATGCTATATATACATATATATAGCATATATAATCAACGACCAGACTGGAAAGCAGTAGAAAAGCGTAGTTCTTAACTCTGCCACCACCGGGAATCGAACCCGGGACCTCACGATTAGCGTTCAGGCAGCTAACGTGTCAATAACTTAATAAGCTCGGAGTTGGAAGAAAAGCACATACCGTAAACATGCGCCGTCGGAAGTTCATTGATTCCCTGGAATCCACCCCTTTGGAAGGGAGGGAGGCTTCTACAACCTGCCTTGAGTCGAACATTGAAAAGGGTCGCGTTTTCAAATTGAATGTTAAGGTTTATAAGTAAAGAGTATATAAACATACATCCATATCACGTGTGATTCTCTAGATATAGATCCCGATCCAGACATAGCACTTTCGCTTCATACTTATTCGACGGTTATGCAGGTACTTCTAACGTATTTTTTTAATAAAGAGTATAGTTACGAGAAATAAGTAAAGTTTATGTATGATAAATAATAGTTTTGTTGTGTTCTATGGAAACTAAGAGGATATGGTAGACGTTACGTTTTACACGAGTTGTTATAGATTAATTTCCTTTTTCTGTTATTGTACTACTGTTTGGTTTACTATCATTATTTGTATTTATATATGCATTTTCAATAGTCTCTATCCCGTTAGGAAGATAGAGGCGTGAATATATGCATGAATGTCTTTATGTCACCCTCACGTCATTCAAACAGTTTTAGGGTGGTCCTAACCTAGCATAACTAAATAATTACTTAAACTTAAAAAATTAAAGTAATAATTACTTAAACTATATTTAAAGTTATATTCTTCTTCTTCTTCTCAATCGTTACGCTCTTATCAGAGCGGTCGTGGTCTTCATGACGTGGCATCTTGAGCAGCCGACATGGTTCGCCGCACAACCTCCCGCCACCTCTGCCTGTTGGCCGTCATGCGGGTGCATTCGTGTACCGGGGCACAAACGGCAGCCTTGATCTGGTCTGTCCACCGCATCGACGACCTACCACGAGGTCTTGTTCCCTCCACCTTTCCTTGCACAACGAGGCGTTCAATGGAGCAATTCCCGCGTCGACTGATGTGGCCAAAGAAGCTTAAAATGCGCCCACGGACCAATGCAGATAAACGCTGCTGGATGCCCAGCTCTTATATTAAAGTTATATTATCGTGGTATATTTTAGGAATAGTGAACTAAATATTTAATTGAAGTTGCAAAATATCCCGAATGGGAGATTTAGGTGGGAGATTATGGGAATATAAAAAGAATATTTTATTGACTTTCCCAAAATAGCCCATTTGGGATGTTTCTTGTGGGATGTTATGGGAATAGAGGTATCAGTTAGGGGCGCTATCCCATCACCATATAAAATCGTGAAAGACAATAAGGGAAATACATACATACACATCACACCCACTTCTCTGTAGCGGGGTAGGCAGAGGCAGTTACTTATCTGTCCCGATCCTGACAAAGCACTTTCGCTTCATTGACACTCATACACACTTGCCGGTTATAGGTACTTCTAACGTCACTCTTTTTCAACATGGCGTCCATCTAAAAGTTTATATAAGGGAAATAAACATCGAGTAGTATTCTATTAATTTATCACATTTGAGTACTGACTATATGGTCAACTCGTGGGTTCAAGGTGGCCATAGAATTACTACCTTCGCAATTGCGGAGATGGACACCTAAACCTCTGACTACCCTGCAAGGGTTAATTGTCGTGAACTCGTTTGTTTTTTTTTGTAGTATTCTATTTACGCATGAATACCTAAAAAACACATGTTACGTTTGTATACAAATTTAAACAACCAATTCTGTTCCAAATTCAAAAGCAGATTCCAGATCTAGTCTAGACTGTGTGCTAATTGGATTAAGCGACTAATTGCGAGGCCAGCTGGTTAGGTCTTCGTTTTTTAAACTTAGTCTTTTAGTGCATCTAGAGTTTTTACAGTTCCTGAAAGTCTGTTTGCGACTATCCTGAAAGTTGTAATGTTCCTGAAGTTACATATACTGTTAAGCCGTTGTTATGGTCCTGAAGTGTACACACATATATTCATATATAAATAAGATCATATATATATATATATATAAATAAACATATATATATAAATAAACATATATGCATTCACGACGGTACAACCCTTTTGGGGTAGTTAGAGAATGAGTGTCCAACTTCAACTAAGTTTAAGTTTTATTACAAAAAAAATGTAAATGAAACTTTTAAGTTTAACCATTATTTATAGTGCCATAGCGTTTTACTAATCGTTTAAAAAGGCAGCTATTTCACCTCATTACAGTCCCTGATAAACCCAGGTCATAGCATCGTATCTCAACCTAGTCTTTGACTCAACAATGCATGTTTGAGCTCACCCAATGTGGATTTAGGCGAAGCACTGACTAATTCAATATCAGGTGAACAAGCCTTAAACATGTCTATGTATAGGTTAGACCGGAGAGACTATGAGACGAAAGGGATATAGATCCAGATCTTAGGTATATATGTATATATTAATATTTTCAGGATAGGTAATAATCAGTGCCTATATACGGCGATACGGTTCACTACCTATCACGTCGGGTGCTGTCTATCTATTGATACGCGGACTTTGAAAGACCCATACTTAACATGCCTTCGAAATTTCGTAGATGGGAACTCAAGCCTTTGACCACCACAATCAAAATGGGAGTGTGTACACAAGTCGTCAAGCGTAAGTAAGTAAGTTAGTATAATATAGTATGGAATTTGGATAAGGTATCTAGCTGATTTTTCCGCTCGATATATCGTGGTGAATAATGTATGTATGTGTCCGACCAATAATGTCTAATACAAATTTCGATATTGACTGATTTCTTGCAGTTTCCATTCCTAAATTGTTTAATCCATACTATTATCGTGTCAACAACCTTTAGTTCGGTTTTATAATTTAAGGTGACATGAAAAGTACCTATAACCGCCAAATGTGTATGAGAAGTATGAATATCAATGAAGCGAACGTGGTTTGTCAGAATCAGGGCAGAATCCGTGTTCTCTGACTACTCCACTATAGGGACTCAGGCGTGATGTGTATGTATGTTTGTTTAACAAAAATTCCTTTATTTCAAAGTAATAATCCACCACATAAAATCTGAGATGACACGCAAATTATGAATACTGCAAGGGATAACAGTTACCATTGGTATGAGGTAAAATTCCTAACATAATCCCGTACAGTAAATTGCATTAAACGGAATCTAATATTAAAAATCATGCGCATAAATGAGTAATAGTTTACCATTCACAGTTTTAATAGATTATTTCTTAGTCTTCTTTTTGGGTCAATTGCCTTACCTTTTTGGGATAGTGTATTGACTCCTTTACTATGTGTGATCATTTGCCTACTGCCAGACGACAGTTGAATGAACTTGTTAACTGAGACTTAAGGGTCACCGCTTCAAGGTTTGTTAGAGTAGTCTGAATTTTAGTTGACAGAAATTAAATTAATATCGGTTTTGTAATCATCAGAATTAAAATATTTTTTTAGAGGTTTTGATTTGTTATAAGATTGGAGATATAATTAACATTTATAGTAGAACTGTTAAGAAAACACATGCTGCTTATGTATAAATCCATGAATATATTTTAAAGCAATTATTTATGAAGTAATAAGATGGTATCCACTCAAAAGTATTTAATTCTTATTAATTTTATTGTTACTACTTATTTATATGTCATAGACATTTTAGACAAAACAAAGTTTCTTGTCCAAATACACAATTTCCTAAACAACCTTAAGAGCGCACTATACAGCACTCGGGCCTTAAGAGAATATGTCAATACACTTAGACATAATCTTTTATGTATCTTTACAAGAGTTTTTACTCTAGCTCCACCCACATTCAGTTCATGCTCTGAACTCATAATTCAATCATCACCATGACAACAATATATAATAATGACTTTGACTTTAACACGTGTAAGACAGAATAGAGATCCCGCCACATAAGGTGGCAGTTGGAGGCGTCGCCACAGTCGCGTAATTCAGTGTTACCAGTAAACACGCCAAAACTAGCACTCACTGTGCCATACGGCTCGATACATTATAGGTTTCATTTGTAACGGTCTTTGGTTGCAGAGCTATAAACTCAAATAAAACAAATTAATATATCAAAGTCAAAATATGTTTATTAAACTATTTCAAACATGATTAATAATTAACGGGACTTATCCTTCTTATTATATATTACATATATTATGTGTTCCTTCACTCTGTCCGCAATAGACCGTTTAGTGTGTTCGACGTAGGATTTCCCACAGCTGCAATCAATCTTATACACACCGTTATATCTTATATCATGAGTATAAATCGCGAATCTCTTAAAACTATTATTTCAAACATGGCACTGAGCATTGTCTTTACATATTTTTTACCGAGGTTAGATCAGCGGAGACCCTAGCTTGGAGAAGAACTAACAAGAAACTCCGGAAATCAATTTATTATAATCACCCTTAACAAACATAAAAATTACAAAGAGTGGGCAAAAAACACAACGCTGGTAATACTAAATTTACCTTTCATACAAAATAACACGCAATGGCGGTAACGTCAAATTTAGTTCCAAGTTTGGCTACTGCCACCGTATGTGGCGGGATCTCTAAGTTCAACTTATTGACTGACGTATGATGACGTGTTGGAATATATGTATGCTAATGACGATGTGTATTTACACGGAATTCGGATGAATGTAAATCCGACTTAAGGATTATGTATTTAAAATAAATTAGTCGTAAGTTTAAAGTGATAATGTGACGGTTACTTTTATAGATACTTTGAGGTTGTCAGATACTAATGTATATCTCAGAATACACGTTTTGAAGGTATTGGTAATTCCCACTAAATATTTTGGGTGCGAATTATAAAACCTAATACTAAGAAACATAAATATTATCGCTTGCTTTTTTTCCTTGTTACCTAAAAACATATTTCTTCGCTTTCATATGATCACATTAGATCAAAATGCACCAAATAATATCTAAATAAAACTATAAAAACGCAAATTTATTTAAGTAAATAGTTAGTTACCTTTTTCAAGTCGAAAACGATAAAAACGCATGTTTATTTAAAAAGTTACCTTTTTAAAGACGCAGATTTCAATAAGTATATTTAAACAGCATCTTCACGGAGTTTGTCAATTACATGGCGATAACAAGGTTGTAGCAAAAACTCGGGGGTCGGTAAACGGATGCAGAGTGGCAGGTTATTGACCCTTTTCGACTCCCACGTGGCGTAAGAACGTTGTACCCGATGCATCATCAATACGCCTCCGTGTGAACGGATTACTGGCTATTGTCTCTTAAACGGTCACGAACTTATTTGAGGAAAAAATTGATTTTTATCAGACTGGAATGGACTATTTAGGAGCTCTATACATACATTCACGGCCTTTGACACGTTTATTGGCGGACAGAACCTTGGAGACAGAAAAACATCTCCTTGGTCACTTATTAGCTTATAGCATGAACTGTGCTTGTGATGTCATAATGGACAGGGCTTCGAGTGACCCATACCTAACATGCCTTCGAAATCTCGGAGATGGGCACTCAAGCCTCTGACTATCCCGCAATAATAAAAAAGGGAGTGTGTATACACAAGTCGTGAAGCGTATGCTGAGAGAATATATTATGTCCATATGTATATTATTATCATATTATTTTTATTTACAAATTTATTTATTATTTGGACATGTTTTGCGGATGAATGATACCAGATTGACAAAAGCAATATATATGAGTGAAGTAGAAGAGCGGTTAAGTAGGGGCCGGCCCAATAAGACATAACAGTCAGATAGACGCTACATTGAAAAAGGGAGACGTTAGGAGTACCTATAACCGCCGAGTGCGTATGAGAAGATGTATGAATGTCAATGAAGCGACAGTAGTCTATCAGGATCGGGACAAATGGGGATCCGTGATCTCGGCCTATCCCTCTATAGGGAATCAGGCGTGATGTGTATGTATGTAAAAACATCAAAGCTGCACCCAATTTGTCACGTAATTATAATCATCCCTCCCTTTTCACATTCTCATACAGCGTTATTCTTTTGCCTCATAAAAAACTAAGCAGACAAGCCTTGAAGGGACATAATTTTTAAATTCGCGCTTTATATTACGGCCTTTGTACGGGCTGGCAACGTAAATGAGATGGGGAGGTAGCTCAGTACCCTTACAAGGAAGAAACGCTGTTTTGATATGGTTCTGTAGGGTTTTATAACGTATTTATGTAGTAAGTGTAGAAGAAACGAGATTTTAATATGTTTTTTGTAGTTTTATTAAATATTTGGTTTTATATATGAAAATTACATTTATGGAATACACTAACTAATTACGGTGAGGGAAAACATCGGGATGAAACCTGCGTCTATTCCAACGGGTAATAGCCAGTGCTTGTAAATGGTGACAATGGATTACCACTTCTCAAATTGAGTAGTTACTAACTAACATGTGTCTAATAAACACGAGGTCGACAATTCTTTAAGATAGAATCTAATATAACCCTAATTAGTTATCTACGTAACTAACTATTGAAAGTAATTAAGAATAAGTCCTAAAGTAATAAAAAAAATCTAGAATAGGTATCCACATACATATACATATACGTCCTTTAATCCTTAGGACAGACCCTCGGAGATATAATTGCACCTAGGTCACTTTTAGCATGAATATCGGGGTTGCGATATGCATATATAGGTATGAATACATACGTGAAACAAATGATAGATAGCATTCATTTCTGCTTAAGTTAAGTTAAGGTATAGTATATAGTATAGCTATAGGTATAGCTATAGTTAAAACCAGACCTAAACATGAAAATCTCCCTCTATCACTTACTGAGTAAACCTCGTTCTTTAGCAGACAGTACCCCAAACCGTCGTCACTCTAGTCCATATAGCTATTCACAAATAATTAAGGCTTCATAACTACCTGCCTTTGGCTCAAACGAAGGCTGTGCAACACTGAGACTGTTCAGCCAATTAGCTGTTGCTATTAGCTTTAGTCTAGGTACTTAGAAGTGTCTGGTTTATAAGGTAGGGCTATGAGTAGGTTATATGAGTGTAGATGGAAGTCAAAAATGTATTTGCTACTCTATACTTTATATTATGTAGATTGTATAGTACATGGCAGGACAGTTTTAATTGATAGGACTAGCAACTTGTCTCCAATGTTCCATTATGACATCGCCATCCCAATATTCATCCTAATAAGTGACCTAGGAGATATTATATCTCCGAGGCTCAGTCCATCTAGAAAGGGATTAAAAGACGTGAACGTTTATACGTACATCCTACATTACACGTTTTTTGCTAACTAATTGCTAAAAATTTTTGTTGCTAACCATTTGCATTGTTCTTAGTATACAAATTATATATACTATAATAGTATACTATAGCCAGCAACATACTCATAACATACACTTCACGACCGTTAAATCCGTAAACTATATTCAAACTTTAAACCCAATAACACGAAATCGAAGGGCGTTAAAGGGCAGACAGCGTTAATGAATATCAAACAATAAATTGAGCACTCCACTCAAAAAACTCTTTCGACTCATAAAAACTTCTGCAGACAATATCGATTCGCTTATCCCGTCCTCAATACTGTCTAGGTGTTGAATAGTAATCTACGAAGTATTATAACTAGCTACATTTCTTCCCGGCATGTCGTAAGAGGCGTCTAAGGGACTAGAGGTTACATATACCTCTATTGGTTTTTCAATATATCACAACCCTAATATTATGCTAAATGGTCAAGGAGGTGTTTCCAAGTCTTCATGGTTCTGTCCATCCCAAGGGATTAACAGACATGTACGTGTATGTATATATGTATGTCTTTTGCCCACAAGTAACAGGTAACTAAGAGACTGGGGTTAAATCATGGAGTAATGAATAAGAGGAGTGGGCCTTACGCAATATTTGTTGTTGGGGATATTACAACCAATCAAAACACGGCATCGGCCAATCAAATTAGATATCTTCTTTCTACTACACATTTTTGACTCCGCACCAATTAAAAACACGCCATTTGGCCTCCGCACCGCAAAACGGGAACCGCTCCTTACGCCGGGTCCTCTTTATACATATTTGGTTCATGGGTTAAATACAGCAAATTAACTATTCTGTCACGAATATTTTCATATCAATGTTCTTACTCGTGCTGTGTATGTCGTGTGTTCCCTATGAGACAGATGCTTGTGTTATAAAGTGACAGGTGATATTATGTCTCCAAGGTCCTGCCCATCCTATAAAGGGTTAAAGTACATGTATGTTTATTTACTATAACGAAATATTGTGTCGTCAAGGTTCTGTCAAACTTGAAAGGTATAGAACGACGTGTTAGTATAGCAATATGTATTCCAGATTTCTTTATGATCTAATTATTAATGTTTTGTTACAGGTAAATATATGCTACAGTTTTTGAAGAGTACAGTGTTTGGTTGTAAGTACGGAATACCATTTCGACTAATCTGGGAGAAAGAAAAACGTAATAGTTGTCACAGGTTGCCAACCCATCATGAAATGTTCCTTTTATTCATTTCTATTTACATACATACATACATACACATCACGCCTGATTCCCTGTAGAGGGGTAGGCAGAAATCACGGATCCCCATTTGTCTCGATCCTGACAGACTACTTTCGCTTCAATGACATTCATACATCCTCTCATACACTCTCGGCGGTTATAGGTACTCCTAACTTCACCTTTTTTCAATATAGCGTCTATCTGACTGTTATATTTCTATTTCTATTCTAATAAGTAGTCTTAGCTTTGTTAATATTGTAGTCTAATTAGTTAATAATAGTCTGAGATAGTTGATTCAACTAAATGAGAAATTAATATCCAGTCTATTGCTAAAGGAAAGTCGTACCAACATAATAACTGCAACAAAGGTCGCGAAATTGCAATGAAACCTCCTTGCTGCGGGAAACCTGACAAAGGAGGTTGAGAAATATCATTTAGCCTCCTTTGTGCCACTATTGACTGCAGACCTAACTTCGGAATGGCGGGAACACTTTGTAAATATGATTTAATATAAGTAACTGTCACGTTGAATACAGGCTATTTAGTGACTATGAGTGGCCAGTGTTTATTGCAATAAACACACGATTACTCCAACTTATGGCTAGATTATATCACGTAGGTTTTTGGTCACTCAAAGCTCACGTTATACAGATATCCAGTAATATTGTACTGGTAAATGAAATGAAATGTAAATCTTTTTATTCAACATAAGGATCATAAAATCACTTATTGAACGTCAAAAAAACATTTTTTATAAATAATATGTCATTAACATAAACTAATTCTTAAAATAAATGCCAAGAATCTTTGCAGACAATGTGTACTTCAAATTAATTTTAATACATTGTCAATCACATATACAGACTATTGCCGATCTAGTGGTATAGGCAGGTTTGTTGATACTGATTTTCCTCGCCGTATTAAGTGACTATATGTAGCAAAGCAGTGATTTTCTCCGTTAGTTTTGTATACTTCTTTTGGAAATAATGACATTTTGGTTTTTTTTTATAAAATCATAACTGAGGTGTATATATATACACCAACTCAAAAGACTATTACGACTAATTATGTATGTTAATTAGCTGCAGAAATAAATATTTGTACACCCTATTTGTTCACATTTTAAAGTATAATATAATATACACGGAGTTAAAATCAATATTATTTAATGAGAACCGAGGGACGTTAATTCGAGGCACTTAATTAATGTTCTTGATTTATTTGCACAAATTCAATGAATGTTTACGATACGGTTTAACAATTTTGCTTTATAAAATTCGTACATCATACATTTTCACTTCTATAAGATATAATTATACTGATTATATTAACGTCTACAACTTATAATTGCTGATGATATTATTGCAGACGTTCTGTCCACTCCGAAAGGATTTTATGGTCGTGAATGTTCGTAAAAACAGCGTAGCTTTCTTTAGGTTATACACATGATTAATAACTAACGGGACTTATCGCGTAAGTTTTCGTATAATAAAGTTACCTTTATTATTAACCTGACGTTTCGGCTACGTTGCAGCAGCCTTAGTCACGGGCAGACTCTATATAAATATGAGTACAAATCGCAATCCTCTTAAAACTATAATTTAGGTGATACAGTTTTATTAAATAAAAGAATATTTCAGCTCAAACACTAAACATCACACCCGTTTCTTGACAGTTAGACTGACATATACTTTGTGGCATACAATGTTTATTTAGGTACTTTTAACGTTACTCTTTTCTAAATATTATATTTGAGGATTACCCCTTATCCCTTAGTCACTTTAACAACCCTCTAAAACATAGGTAGCTGTTTATTCAGTCTGTATTAGTTATTTTTAAACACTCGCAATTTATACTCATTTTATTTACTATGTGAGACGGGGTCGTTTCACGATAAATTAGTAAAGATATAAATACCTTTATTTTACCCGACGTTTCGACCCAGTTGCATAGGCCGTGGTCGCGGGAAGACTCAGTCAGTATTATCAGATATATATCAGTATTATTTACATTATACCAGCATAGAAGTCCCCAACTAACACATATCTAGATTTCTAGCTCAGATTCTCGCCCTAAGCTGTCAGTAAGCTTCCTAGGTTTCTTCCTATGGGATTTATTCACACGCATAAGTGCAAAGCGGTGTTAGGCATTCAGTGTTAGCTGCCGAATAACACTAA